>CAJQZJ010032464.1:1010504-1030343 GCA_907164525.1 Lophiomys imhausi
AATCTTAATTTTGTATCAATATACAAAGATCAATACCGATGTAGCCCTATACAATCTTAATTTTTGCATTAATATACAATGATCAATACCAATTTAGCCAAATATAATATTAATTTTGTATCAATATACAAAAGTATAAGGCTATATTCAATAATCTGTCCTTTTTTCTTGATCTTTCCTACACTATGTCTATGTCCCATTTTTCTCAAGTCTGTTCACTCCTATATAGGAGAGAAAGGAGGATACAGAAAAGAAAAAGAGAGAAGTTCCTGGGTCTAACCTCCAAAACCCATTTAACAAGACCATTTAACAGCTTGTAATCTTTTCCCCTAAATAACAAAAATTTTCTGGATCTAACAAGATATTTTTAAAATTATGAGGCAAGTTAGTAGGAAAGCTGAGTTAGATATAGAACTTTAAACACATGGAGATGGTTAGATAGTAGAATGTTAAAGTCAGGTGCCAAATACATATGGACTGGACATTGGGAATGTATGCTAAGCCATATAACTCTTATAATTGTGGCCTATTTATTTCTGTTATTTTGTATTGTATTTATAGTTATAAGAAAAAGAACCATTTTTTGGACTGAAAGGGAGAGATGTTGGGGGGAAAAAAGAAATACCTTAAACTAAAATAAAAAAAAAAAAGGGAAGATGGGGAGGTTGAGGGGGAGGAGGATGGAAGGGTGGGACTGGAGGGGAGAGTAGGGAGGGGATTGTGATTGAGATGTAACTTGAAGAAATAAAAAATAAATTATTTAAAAAAAAGCTCACATACTATACCACAAAAAATTAATGTTGTAATCATTTTACAATCTAAAAAAATAAAGGTTTAATTTTAAAATATAAATTATCCCCACTGAAACATGAGAGAAAAATAACAACAAACAATAAAAAACCACCCAAATAATGAATGGGCCATGAACCTGAAAATAAAGTTCTCCAAACAAGAAATGGAATATGCATAAAACACATTAAAATTGCTAGACATCTTGAGCTAGAAATGCTTTAAAGGTTTACCTAAAGGGTAATCTGATGGTATATTTCTCAATTGAGCTCACTTCTTCTTAAGTGATTTTAGCTTGTGTTACATTGGAAAAATAAACACATAAAAGAAATCATGCCCACCCACCACCACACACAAAGCAGCACATTAACTCTTGGGGAAGCTGATTAAAATTACTTTAAAATCCCATCTCACCTTAATCATGATGGGTATGACAAGCAGTACAAAAAAATAATAATGCTGGTATAGATGTTGAAAAATGAAACTAATGTACAATGTTTGTGGGATGATAATCTAGCTAGCAACTTTAAAAATAAGTCTGAAGTATTCTCAACAAACAAGAAATAGAACTAAAACATTCTACAACATTGTCATTCTTATGAATATGCCTAAAATTTCTCATTCCTACTAGAAACACTTGCACATCTACCTTCATCTTGACCCAATTCATACTAGCTAGGAAATGGAATCAATTTTGACATCTACCAGCTGATGAATGGATCAAGTGTATGTGGTATATATACAAAATGGAATATTATTCTCTTGTAAAGAATAATGAACTGAAAATTTTCAGGCAATAGCTAGAACTGAGAAAAATTAAGCTGAGTGAGACTACCCTGGCCCATGAAGACAAATGCGATATGTTCTCTTTCATATGTGTATCTTAACTTCAGGTCTTTGGTTATGTTTAATGTGGAGTGCCAGTGCAAGCTATGAATATAGTGCACACATCAAGAGAATATACACAGTAAAACACAAAAAAAAACCATAAATGGCTGAAATGCTTCAAACAAGTGGTAGATGATGGAAAACGAAGGGGTTGCCATAATCCATAACCAAATAAAGAGCACATGAAAAGGCCTTATGGTAACCTAGACCTTAAAAGCCAAGAAAATAATAGAATAAAAGGACAAAAGGTAACATGAAAGGAGAGAGGGGAAAATTCCAGGATTGAAGGTTTAGTGAGGACATGGGATTGGTGAGAGGAGATGGTAGTGGAAGGGTTAGACAGAACTAAGCTAAATAAAAGTATAATGTATAAAAATTGAAAAGGAGTTTGAACAGAAGTCCCATACATGAGGGGACAATGGTTCCTCCTGAAGATTTAGGATATTAAATGTAAATTGCAGGTAGGACACAATAATACTCAAAACAATTCAGATCATTGCCATTACTAGTCAAATATATCTACTGACTTCTGCAAACAATTCTTATGCTTTGAAGAATTGGGATATAAATTATATAGAAATATACAATTATGTAGAAATATGTGCTTAAATTATACATCAAATGCATATATTAACTTCATACAAACATTTTACTGTATGGAATAGAACCAAATTACATTCTCTGATAAACAATGACAAAATATAGTCTAACAAATTATTGTTTTTTGCCATTATGATCTGAATATATTAATTCTCTTTGTGTTATGCTGAGTTCAGCATACTAGCATCCCATATTTAAGTGACACTCTTATTTGCATGATTTCAGGCACTTCTGTTGTCTCTATCTAGTATTAATTTACTACCACATCATTTTGGGATGTTGGGCCTTAGAGACTAAATAATTTATCCTTCTAAAATTTTAGTTCAGTCACTTTTTATAATAATTTTAGTATTTTGTAGTTTATAATATATTCATTTTCCCCTTCTCTTTTCTTCCTCCAACCCTACCCATGCATCATATTTACTTTCAAATTCTTGGTCAACTTTTAAAATTCTTGATACACAAGCACAGACACACATATGTATGTTAATGTCTATATGTATATATACACACATATATGTATATACATATTCAATATATAATATTCATATAATCTGTATGTGTGATTGTGTGTCTGTGTAGCTGTTGAGGCCCTGCAAGCTTTCTCCTTGCATAACCACTGGTGTAGAACATGTCAAGATTTATTTTTAGCAGAATTCTACTAAATCTTCATAAAATATTTGCAACAAATTCTTTTTAAAATAGTGAAAATAGAGAAACATAAGAAGCACTTCCAAACTCCAGGTCGAAGTCAATATCATACAAAACAAGGTAAAGAAACAGAAAAAAAAAAAAAACAGAAAACTATAGGCTAATGTTCCCGACACATATAGATTAAAAGTATTCAATAAGATCCTTGTAAACTGAATGGAGAATAACCGAAAATGTGTGCAGACATTTTGTGTGTCTATGTGAGTGTTTCTGTGTCTGTATGTGTTACTCTTGTTTTTTTCTTTGGTCTTTCTGCTTCTTTGGGTTTTCTGATTTTTCTTTTTTATATTCTTCTTGTTCCTTCCCATCATTGTTGTTGTTATTTTTATTACATGCCATTTTTGTCTAATGTGTGAACAAAAGAAAGTATATGAATTTGGTTTGATGTGGAGGTAGGAAGGATTTGGGAAGAGTTGAGAGAGGGGAAAACAATCAGATTATATGATTATGATTCCCATTTCCTCATGTCCAAGTTGGCTTTGAACTGAAAATAGAGTGATGGGTCAAGATAGGTGTCAAAGTAGAGTCAGCAACTGATTGTCAGACTTTATTTTGAGGGAATAAAACTTGATTCACTGGGGCCACTATGAGACTCTGAACACTTTGAACTCATTGAAGGCCAGAGAGAAGTAGAAAAAAAAAAAAAACAGGGGAAAAAATCATATACACACACACTTAGTGGATGAAGCAAGACAAGCTCCAATGAGCAAGCTCGAACACTTTACTTTTTCTCTCACAATTTATATATCCCAGTAAAATCTTTCAAGCAATGCAAAAATCAAAATTTAGTTACATTCTCTTTTTCTTTAAGTGAATCATTACAATGAATATATGTAAGAAAAAAAAATGTTCCTTGGTAGCCTCACATGATCAAGTGTTTTAGAAATTATGGGTGAAAAACAAATGTGAAAAAGAAGTTATTTCCAAATACTCACATATATCTGTAACTAAGCATCTTGTTATAGACACTAATCTATAAGTATAATCAACAAGGTAACTTTTTCAACCAGTTCTTCTTAACTGCAGAATGCAATTTGTGGTTACAAAGGAAAGATCAATTATCATATTATTTATCTTAAAAAGTGATCTTCACTTCCATATTTCTTTTTCAGCCCATTTAATTGTTGTATAAAGGAGGGCTTCTGAATTTTTTGAAATAATTTTGTATCCAGCCACCTTGGTGAAGGTGTTTATCAGCTGTAAGAGTTCTCTGGTGTAATTTTTGGGGTTGCTTACGTATACTATCATATCGTCTGCAAATAGGAATAATTTGACTTCTTCTTTTCCAATTTGTATCCCCTTGATCTCCTTTAGTTGTCTTATTGCTCTAGCAAGAACTTTAAGTACTGTATTGAAGAGATATGGTGAAAGTGGACATCTTTTTTTTTTAGCTTTCACAATGAGATTTTATATTTTATGCTGGGACGGATTGCAAGGGTACAGGGTGGGTCTGAGAGGAGGTGGGAAATGAGAGGGAACAGGGTACATGATGTGAAATTCACATAATAAAAAATTTTCAATAAAAAAGCAAAAGGTGAAAGTAGAAAAACAAAAAAGTGTTAATAGGATTGAGCCTGCCAATCAAGAGTGCTCCCTTTCTCAGGAAAGCTGATTTACCTGAAGACATGCTAAGGGGATGGGAGGAATAATTACCCCCTTAATGAGATAATGTACTTATCCTTCCCAGAAGCCCCTCCCTTGGTGCAGCCACTTACACAAATTCTGACATGCAGCCTATCTGCTTTTCTGAGTTACTCAAAAGAGCATAACTTTTTCTTTTGGACGCAACTCAAAACCCTAAGCATGCTTTCCCTGAAACTCTGGGAGATCTCACTCTTTGACCTACATGCTTAACTTAAAAGGTATGCCTCTCTCTCTGCTGTCCACTTCCAGACAGCTGGTAGGATTTTTCAGCTTACCCACTCAGTTGTTTACCTCTCAAACACTAGCAGAGTTTTTCTTAAGCTTTCTTTCCAGTCCATTTCTTAATTATTTTTATCAACTAGATTAAGAATTCATAAAAGGGAACCTCAGCTTCCCCAATAGCAACATGGCTCAACCATTTCCTGGCACCTAGGCCTGAGACAAATTGTTTAATCTTTCTAAGCTACAACACCTCATATAGTACCTACTTTATAGGGTTCCACTGAGACAATGCATAGAAAACACTTAGCCACGAGGCTGGAACCAGTTTGCTCTAAAGATGGTCATTGCTCTGCTTCCTTTCTAGTTAAGCCCCAGCAAGTTACTAAAACTGTTTTCATTTGGGTGATGACTAGGGGTGCAGATGTCCTTAGACATGTTTTCTTTTTTTATGCAGAATACATTTTATTTTATTTTTTTTAAATACTTTATTTTTTTTCTTCAAGTTACATGTCAGTAACAAACCCCTCCCTATTCCCCCTTCCTATCCCACCCTTCCACCCTCTTCCCCCCAGAAGTTTCTCCTTTCAGTTCAACAGATGGTTCCTTCTCTTATAACAGTAAGTATTATACAAAACAATAGATATAAATATGCCACATTTATGAGAGTTAAATGGCCCAGTATACCTTCCCAATGTCCAGTTTATACATATTTGGCCCCTGACTTTAACATTCTCTCTTAATCGCTCTCCACCTATCGTTTGAAAAAGGGTCTCAAACCTGAATTATTAGTAGCTTTTCTGTTTTGATTTCTGAACCTGAAGTTCACTGCTGTCTGGTCAGCGATCTCCAGAGATCCACCTGTCTCTCCACCTTTGTAGTTCTGAGATTATAGATGTGTGCTGCAACCCTCAGCTTTTCCCGTGAGTTCTTAAGGATCTTACCCAGGTCTGCAAAGTATGTAAATCAACAATTTTACCCATAGAGCCATTACGACATCCACAACCAAAAATATTTTTGAAAGTTGTTTAGACTTTCTTACTCTGTTACATCTGGGTACTAGAATCATTTTTGTTTGGTTTTGTTTTAAATTAAGAATTGCTCATTTTAGAGTAAATTTATAAAAATGTATAGAATATTTTAACAGAAAATACAGAAATACTCCTGTTAGTAACTTTTATCCCATCTTGACCAAATTTCTCCTATTGCTACTATTTTTCTTTTTTTTCCTTTAGTTTTTATTTCTTCAAGTTACATGTCAATTGCAGTCCCCTCCCTATTCCCCCCTCCAGTCCCACCCTCCCACCCTCAACCCCCCATCCTCTTCCCTTTGTTTTTTTATTTAAGTTTAAGGTATATCTTATTTCCCTCTACAGTTTCCCCTTTCAGTCAAACAAATGGCTCTTTCTCTTATAATAATAAATACAATACAAAACAACAGAGGTAATTAGGCCACAGTTATGAGGGTTATATGGCTTAGCATACATTCCCAATGTCCAGTCCATATGTATTTGGCACCTGACTTTAACATTCTAATATCTAACCATCTCCATGAGTTTAAAGTTCTATATAACTCAACATTCATACTAACTTGCAACACAATTTTAAAAGTATCCTCTTAGATCTATAACACTCTCTTGACTCCTAAACAACACAAAATTTAATTATGAGACTCTAGCTATCTGTTCTTCAACCACCTCAGAGACCTGAGAGGGATAAATATATCTGATTTTATTGGAAGTACAGGACCTGCAGCTTCCAAGACTAAGAAATGACATACCAGTGGCTGCCTGGACAGTTCCCATTTTCTCTCCATACATTACAACATCGATCTTCAGTCATTTGGCCCCGTTTCTCTGATAGACATTGATTGTAGAGCAGGGGTTATGAAGGACTTGCCTACCCTGTCTTGGCAGAGCTAGGCTGTCGACTTACCTGCTTCCAGGTTTTGTCCTTTTTGGACAGCATTCTGTCTACAGTTGGAGCAAGGGGCTTTTCCTACCAAGAGATAGGCTTGCGACTAATTCAATCATCTCCCACTGGAGATTCTTCGATGCTCATCTTCTACTTGGGGTAGAATAGGGGGTGCTGTCAGGAGTTGATATGTCTTGATATAAAAAAAAAATCTAAAGTTACGAAAACATCTGAAAGTGGACATCTTTTCTTGTCCCTGAGTTTAGAAATGGTTCAAGTTTCTCTCCATTTAATTTCATGTTGGCTACTGACTTGCTGTATATTGCCTTTATTATACTACAACCAATGCACCAAACAGAACATGAACATAGACTTTTTTCCTGTCAATGAGACACTTTTCCCTAGTGGTGCTTTCTTGTAGGTCCCCAGTGTATAAGGAGGCTCTTGTCCCTCATATAGCTGCTGAATTGTGGTAGGGGACTGTAGTGGGATGGAAGGGATGGGGGTAGAGGGTGTGAGGGTTGGACTGAGAGGGGTAGAAAGAGGACAGTGATGGAGATGTAACCTGAAATAATAAATAAATAAATACATTTTTAAAAAGTGATCTTATACAACTCTTAAGAGAATCAGAAATCTAAACTTTTATATAAAAAGTCAGCCATTTCTATTTTATTTCCTCAAGATGCTCACCTACTAATTAGCAAATTTTAGTAAATCATATCATGAATCTGAGAACAAAAATGGGTACAAGAAATTAATCATCATCTTAATCATTAGGCAAGCTTCAAAAGTCACATCAATGCTGGTTGGGCAGCTAGTGTTCTTGTTTCCCGACCTCAAAAAATCCCAAACTCAACTATTAAGAATGTGCCTTTCTGAACTTCCAATTGTTCCCTAATATTTTCTACATTGGAGCCACTGACAAAAACATCTTAATCTAACTTCACTAACAATCTAGTTCTCCAAATTCTTTCTAAGGGTAGTGGTCATTGCTATCAAACTACATCTCTAAGTTCTTTCCAAAGGTGGTGATTGAATCATTAATGTGCTCCAGCAGCAATGCTTGAGGAAGATCAAGCATTATTATACTGTCCAGTGAGGGGCTGGAAGCCCCTTAGAGTTTTCATACAACTCATATATTAGGAATAATAGAAAGGCTGCAAGGACAACACGCAGGGCAATGTTCCATAACAGCATGAAGTCCTCAGGGCATCCTCGGACCTGCCTGTCTAAGTCACACCCATTACATATTAAGATTTTGCTACCTAGTGGACCACATTCCTTGAGTTCTAAATTCATTTGCTGTTCCTCTTATCCATGGACCTCTACACATATGGGTGGCAATAAATATAATACATACAATAATAACTACATAAATGGATTTAAAGGCAAAATTCACATGATTCTCTTGGTATAGCCTATCTAATATTGTAATTTCTGTGGCCATATATTCTTCAAAAATATTTTGAGTTAACTATGGGGATAAAATTTTTGGAACTTTTCAAAATACTTTCCTTCTTAACTCAGCAGTACTTAGCCTAAGCTTTTGTTGTAATGAATGGCATTAATTCATAAAGTGTAGAATAATGACTTACTTAGTCTTTCAAAAACCAAAAGACCTTTTCATAATGTAATTAATTTGTACTTGAGGTACCATATACAATTATATCCACTTATCTTGATATGTTTAAGAAATAACAGATTCTGCTGCAACTGTACAACCCTGAATTCATTAGTTCTATTGTGAAATATAAATTTTAAATATGGTAGCAATATAATGGATAACATTTGTTTGGAACACAGATCTCTAAAACGCTAAGAGCCCTTTGCATCACTAAGTGGAAGACATCATCTACAGCTTATTTACAAGTCTTTAAACATTAGATTCACTTTGATCATTCAGTCCCCTAAATATTTTTCAATGCTTACTCTGAACTCTTTCTCTTGGACTCTGGTATTTTTTTCAATGACTAGTATTTGTTAGTGCCTTTCCTTGTTTCTTTTCTAAAATAGTGTAGCCCAAAAGAGATTTTTAATAATCCAGTTGAAGCTCTCCAAATTATTTCTTCTGAGAAAACTTCTCCAGTTTTATATTGTTTACAGATGTCTTGATGGAGTATTTCCACAATTATCTTAGACTACACAGTAACAATATAGATTTCAGTACTGAGTTACTTCTGATGTAAATTATCTTATCTGTTTTTATCATCTCTTTGTTTTTGAAATCTTTAAGTGATTTTTCTGCGTTATTGTTTCATGTGTCATGAGAATTTTTACTTTATAACATATCTAAATTAAACATCTTAAACACATACAAAAATGTACCATTCTAGCTGGGCGGTGGTGGCGCACGCCTTTAATCCCAGCACTTAGGAGGCATAGGCAGGCGGATCTTTGTGAGTTCAAGGCCTTGGGTACAAAGGGAGTCCAGGACAGCCAGACCTGTTAAACAGAAAAACCCTGTCTCGAAAAATAAAAATAAAATGTACCATTCTTATTTGTCATCGGTCAGGTGAAATGTTTTATTCTTGTAATTTTGTAATTTTTTGATTTTGTGTAGTTTCATGATATTTTTATATGGAATGATTTCTTAATAACTTAAAATATTTGTGAAGCTTTAGTGGGAAAGTCGTCTTCTATAAAAAGCAGAATGTAGCTCATAATTTTTTAATAATGAGGGTTATTTCTTCTGTTGTTTTTATTAAAGTTACAGCTCTTATTAAAAAATTGTAAATGAATACAGAGACATTAAACTAAATGTGATTTGGAAAAAAACATCTGTAAGCATATAAAAATTACATTTATCATGTAATAAATGTAAAATTACGTATCATGTAGCAAGCATAACTAGAATAAAAGAGTATGAATTTAAGTTTACCAGAAAATATAGCCAGAATATTATTTATATTATAATCTTAATATTATTAGTGAAATAATATTTTGATTCTCTTACATCTAGACTTTTATATTATCAAAAATAAAAAGTTAGGATAATTTCAGAACATGAAGAAAAATTACATAACAGAAGAATAATTCAAACCACATACTTTGTTTTATGTTTTTGAGAGGGTTTTATAAAATTTGTTTAGATTTCATATCCCTCACCACAAACTAACTAGTGATGTTTCATGAGTGGTTGATATGAGTTATTTCCTTTCAAAAATAAATCTTTCCCACTGGGCTTATTATGTAAATTTTGAACAAATGTTTCTTAAATAAATCTTTATGTCAGATCCAGATTATGCAAGCATTGAAACTGTATTTCTCTTGAGCAATTAAAACATTTGAGAGAAAATGATTCTCAGCAAACAATGTATCAGATAGTTCTGTCTTTGGTCTTTCTCTCTCTCTCTCTCTCTCTCTCTCTCTCTCTCTCTGTCTCACTCTCAGGTCTTAGATATACATATGCAACAAGGGCCAAGGAGTATGGCATTTGGCCAAACAATTTTCCACTTAAAAAAAAGAAAAGCAACCCAAGTATGTGGTACTCCTTGCAATAAATGTTCACATGACTAAAATAAAATCTATTCTAAGTTCAACCACACAGGATAATCCAATATGATTATATGTCTTTGGAGATCTCTCTGTCTCTGTCTCTCTCTCTGTGTGTGTGTGTATAGTGTATGTTGTTTGTGAGTGGCAGTCTTGCAGCATGTTGAGGCCTAAGGTAAACCTCCTTAGCTTCCTTAGTTTCTTTGATTACTCTTCATATTCCTCCTTTTTTCACTCAACTGAAACCCTCTAATTAGCAAAGTTGGCTGGCCAGCAAGATGCACCACCATTTCTTGCTTTTTAACCTAGGTCTCATGTTTCCAAACTATGGTGCTATTGCTTGTGAGACAGGCAATTAATGAAATAAATAAGTCATCTCCTGAGGCCCAAGTTAGATTCTTCACCAGAGACAAGACAAGAGGTTCCAAGCAAGCAACAGAATAAAACAAGTAAATTAAATAGATGCTTGAATCTTGTAATTCATTCACCATTCTGATGGGTTTTGATTAATACTAAGTGTTTTAGTTAAGGTTTCCTTCCTGTGACTAAACACCATGATGAGAGAGAGCACCTTGAGGAAGACAGGGTTTATTTGTCTTACAGTTCTATATCACAGTTCATCATCAAAGAAAGTTAGGATGGGAACTCAAGCAGGGAAGGAAACGGGAGACAGAATCTGATGCAAAGGCCATGGAGGGGTGCTGCTTACTGGCTTGCTCCCTATGTCTTGCCCAGATTGCTTATAGAATGCAGGAGCAAGAGCCCAGGTATTACATCACCCACATTGGCTGTGCCCCCTGTCATCAGTCACTAAGACAATGCTCTATAGGCTTGCCTACAGCCTCATCTTATAAATGGGTTTTCTTAATTCCTTAATCATTTGAGATGTTCTCTCCTCTCAAATGATTTTAATTTGTGTCACATTGAAATAAAACTATCCAGCATAATTGACACCTTGTCAACTTGACCCAAAAACTTCATTGTTAAAACTCAAACTTTGCTTTTTTTTAATCCCCAAATCCCCAAGATGACATATTAGTTTAAATACCGCAATATAAAACATTACACAGACTTATGAAATCCAGTCTCTACAAATTCAAATACTTTAAATATATTTTAATCTTTTTTCAAGTTCAAAGTCTCTTTTAAAATCTTGTAAAAATAACTTTTATTATTCTATTCTAACTGTTGTCCTGAAGGCTTACTGCCGAATAAGCTCACGCTTTCTAGCTTTTTCTTTTTTGGTTCAACTCAGCTGTTCTGGACCAAAGTCCTCTCCAAACTGATTCAAACTCACTTCTCTCAGTTTCTGACTATATTGTTCTGCTTGGCCTCAAACTAACTCTAGGAATCTGTTCTAATTTTCTGGGTCCTTCTCATTCTCTGGTTCATTCTGTCTTCATCTATGTCTAGCTCTTTCTCTATGATGAATTTTTCCTTTGATGAGTTTGGAGTGTCCTTCCCTATATTCTTGATTAATTTTGGTTGAAAATAACTATTTTATATGATATTAGGATGGTTACTCCAGTTTGCTTGCTGGGATCGTTTACTTGGAAATGCTTTTTCCAAACCTTTACTCAGTAAAGCATATCTTTGTTGTTGAGTTGTGTTTCTTGGATGCAGCAGGACGATGGGTCCTCTTTGCAAACCCATTCTCTAAGCCTGTGTCTTTTTATTGGGGAGTTGAGCACCATAGATGTTGAGAGATATTAATGGCAATTGGCTGCTATTTCCTGTTATTTTGTTGTAGGTGGTGATACTGTGTTTGTGTTTCTTTTCTTTTGGTTTTACTGCCATGGGATAATTTGTTTTATGTGTTTCCTTGGGTGTAGTTATCTTCTGTAGTTTGGTATTTTCCTTCTAGGTTCTTTCCTTCAAGGATTGGATTTGTGTATAGACATTGTTTACGTTTGGTTTTGCCATGGGTTATCTTGTTTTCTCCATCTATGGTGATTGAAAGTTTTGTTGCGAATAGTAGCCTGGGTTGACATGTGTGGTCTCTTAGGCCCTCCAAGACATCTGCCCAGATCCTCTGGCTTTTTAAGTTTCTGAAGAGAAGTCAGGTGTGATTCTGTTCGTTCTGACTTTATATGTTACTTTGCCTTTTTGTCTTGCAGCTTTTAATATTCTTTCTTTGTTCTGTAGATTTAGTGCTTTGATAATTATGTGATGAGAGGAATTTCTTTTGTGGTTTAATCTACTTGGTGTTCTGAAAATCCCCTGAACCTTTACAGGCATCTCTTTCTTGAGGTTTGGAAAATTTTCTTCTATGATTTTGTTGAATATATTTTTGTGTCATTGGAGTTAGGAGTCTTCTCTTCTATTCATATTATTCTTTTTGTTGAGTTTTGGGTGAGGAATTTTTTAGTTTTCTCATTTTCTTTGATTGTTATATTATTTTCTTCAATTGAATGTTCCATACCTGAGTTTCTATCTTCCATCTTTTGTATCCTATTGGTGATCCTTGTATCTGTGGTCCTTGTTTGCTTTCCTAGATTTTCTACTTCCAGGATTATCACTTCTTATGTTTTCTTGCTTGGTTCCATTTCCAATTTCAGATCTTGAACTGTTTTATTCATTTTCTTCTCAAGCCTGATTATCATAGCCTGTATTTCCTTAATGGCTTTGTCCCTTTTCTTCTCCTGTTTTGGTTTTTTGTTTCTTTGTTTGTGGGTGTGTGTGTTTTCTGAATTTCTTTTAATGGTTTTCTCAATTAATTTAATCTGTTGGATTTTGATTTCCTCAAATTCTTTAAGTGATCTATTTTCTTCTTTTAAGGCCTCTTTTATTTTCTTAGATTTGTCATCATTTTCTTGTGTTTCAGCTATATTAAGATGGTCAGGGTTTGATGTACTATAATAGATTTTGTTGGTGTCATATTTCCCTGGTTTTTGTCAATTTTGTTACTTCACTAGCCTTTAGCCATCTGTCGGTTTGATGTAGGCTGAATGTTCCTTGTGCCAAGGAAAGAGTTTTGGACTGAAGATCATATGATCTTGGAAGATCCTACCCCTCCACAAGATGGAGGCTTTATGTTGGAGTCTGAGTCTCAGTGAGCTACCCACAGCTCACTTCTTGCTGTGTCCTAATTGTTTTCTTGGATTGGGGTGTGGTATGTTTTTCTAATCTGCAGGATCCTGAGATCCAGTTACTCTTCCTAATGAGGCTACTGGGCCCACAGTCTGAAGACTAGAGCCTGCAGGAAGTCCTCTCCATGTCTGGAGACCTGAATAGAACTGTTCATGTAGCCTGAGTTTCTGGTCTGTAGGTGAGCTCTGCCCCTGCTCTTGCCCAAGAATCACTGACGCAATTTGTGCTTCTGAACCAGAAACATTGTGAGCCAGAGCAACCTGTGTTACTTGGTGAGCTGCTCAATGCCCTAGGGTTACTCCACTCTGTCAGCACCTAAAATCTGGCTGCTCTAGTCTGGATGTCTGGACTAAGGACTTGGCGCACTTGTAGAGGGGAACAGAGACAGAGTCCCTGTCAAGAGTGCTGCAACACAGGACAGCTCTGCTGCAGCTTAGTTTGACTGCTCACTGATCATGTTCTGCCCTCAGTTGGAATCCCCAGAAAGAATCTCACGCTGGCCTTAATGCTTTCACAGAACTTCTGGTCCTCATGTGGGGACAGGAATGACTGAATGAAAGCTGAGGACTCAGGAAGCCAGGGAGGGTCTTTGTTCAGAGGTTGATGCTTCGGGCTCCATTTCAATCGGACCCAAGAGGTCTTCCCAAAATAGAGAGCAGAGCTTGTGTTCCTGTGGCTGGATCTTCCTGTTGTCTAGGTGCCTAGGTGTCCATCTCAAGGTCTTGGCCAGCCTCAGGCTTTATGGATGAACCCACAGGAGGCTTGTGTCTCTCAGGCAGCTGCAAAGCATCAGTGTAACTCCGTGGTTTTTCGCTGGTTTTCTTTTCAGCCAGACCTTGCCAACACTTGTTGCCACCATCTTTGGGTCTAACCAGCTTAATTCTAAACTATATTCTAAATATTTGTCCCTTTTAGGTCTTCACTGTTTTTATACTTTTATTTATTTAGACGTGCTTAAATAAAAATAACAATAAAATAAAATAAAGGACAACATGAGCATATAGAACAAAATGCTTTTCCTGAAATCACAATTTCTAGATTCACTAGGTAGAGTTACAAAATTAACAGGAAACATAATGATTTAGGATATGGCACAGAAAATTGCTGTAGCCAGTAATGAAATTATTTTTCAAACATACTCCATATCTAATATCACCATTTGAGCTTCAGTTCATTGAAACTGATATATGATGTTATATGACTTATTCTAAATTATGTAGAGAAAGGTTAAAACTTGTGAAATTCAAGTCTATATTTATTATAATGTAGCACATAAAAGTGCTATTATGTTAAATTGCAATAAATATGTTAACTCCCCAAAAAGAAGTTATTGGTTCTAAATGATTAAAAATAGAAACAGTCCCACACAAATTAAACAAAAATGAAAATATGAATATGAATTCATGGTTTAAAAATAATATAAAATACAGCAACATTTATTTACTGTATGCTTTCATACTTAAAACAATATATGTTTAGATTAATTAATGAAAATCTACAGAATTTGCACATGCTGGAGATGAAAATTGTACTTTCTTAACAGATATTAGGTTGTTTGTATCATGTCATTACTTTGAAGGGGCAGTTGAGTCATTTAATTTGAGAAGGTGAAATAAATATGGCTTTAGTTGGCTGGAATTCCATTTCTTTTCTTGGCATATCCTATTACAGCATATAACTTCCAACATAAATGAAGTTGAATTGTTTGTCTTAATGATTTATGCCTAACATTAAACCATAAGTTTTCTTTCTAAACAAGTAAGAATATAATGTCATTGTTTAAAATGACATTTGAATGTTTTAGTACAGTTATACTAAAAAGTCAAAAATGACTAATTTTTTTTAGACAGGATTATGATATACTTGATCATTTCATTATTTCATATTAAACTAGTCCAAATGTTTAAAACACATAGCACATTGCATTCTTCACCCACATATATATCAGTAAACTAAATGATATCCAGTATGTTTATGCTCAAATATATATTTGAATGTTTATTAAAATAAATGTATAGATATATAAGTTAATATATAACAAAACCTATAAACACAGTGCACTCAGTTTGAAATTTTGTTATATACTTTAATTAAAGAAGAATATATGAAAAATGCTTTATACTCTCTATGAAGGTGAAAAATAAGTGATTTGAGGTAAATTATTTATTTAAAATAGTTTTGTACTTAGAGGTTGTTATAGAAGTCTTTTAGGATTTTTATTCTAGTGGTAGAAAAAAAAAGTTGAGCTTCTGAAATGGCTCATTAGACAAACATGGTTTGCCACCAGATATGATTACAAGAGGTCCTGTGTTGTAGAAAGGTAAAACCAACCACAGCAAGTTATCCTCTGTTCTCCACATGTATACCTTAGCATTTGTGCATGTATATAACACATGCACACCTACAGGCATGCATGTACACAAAAAAACTGCAATCTATTTGAAAAAAATTTAAGAAGTGTGATATTGGAGATATAGTTATCACTATAGGGTAGCTGACTTCTAAAGATTTTTTTTGTTTAGTGAAAGTATATTTTCTTTCATGCAATATATTCTTATTACAGTTTATCTTCCTATCACTCTTCCTAGATATTTCCCAACTAATAACCAAAATAAAAATAAAAACAAGCAGATGAATAAATAACTAAATAGATAGATAAATAAATAAATAAATAAATGAATAAATAAATAAAGCTAACTAGGACAGGGCAAAGCAAGCAACAAGCATACATGGAAAGATCCAATGTTAAAACACAAAAAAACACTTTCAGATTTTAAGACAACACATTCATAGATACAAAAAGGCCTAAAAACAAAATCAGAAACCATGAATTATAAGATCTGTAAGGTTAAAATTAAATATCAGAACATTATGAAACAAAAATAAAAAGACAAAAATGTCCCTCCAAAATTACCATTGATTTGTTTTGTGGTGGCCACCTGCTGCAAGGCAATGGTCCTGCCTTTAAGTATGATTTATGTATCCAGCAAGACTAATTGGAATGTCTCTCTGAAATCTCTCCTGTTCAGAACCCAGGATACTTCATGGAGGAAGAAACCGAAACATTCTAGGAGCCAGTAGGGTTGGAAGAAAAAAATCAAGGACCTGGAAGGGATGGAAGACATCAAGAAAGCAAGGTCTTCTAGACACATCATGATTGACATACATGTGAACTCATAAGACTGAGGCAGGATGCACTAGACTTGCATAAGTCTAAAGCAGATGGTGGTCTCAGTGCTGAGGAGGGATGTAGACACATCCCCATCCCTAACCCAGAAGCTATCTATAATTGATAATGTCTTGCAAAGAAAAAAATAGTTTTAATCCAAATACTTTTTTTTTCCTGTAGAGGTTGGCCTCTTTTTAGGGTTCCAAGTTAGAGAAGGAAATTATTGTATAAAATTAAACTGATATTATAATTTTGTCTGGCTTCCTTCTTTATCATATAGTCCTTCTTTTACAGTGTAAAAAACACACATTATAGGAAAATGTGTGTTTTAAGTTATAAATTTGGAGAAATAGTGTATGATACAGATTTACTCACTAATGTATTTATTTTAGTTACTCTTTATGTTATGAACTTTCTCATGCTATGGTAAAATTTTCCATATGGCATAAGTAAAGAAATGATGATTGTGCCTCTATGGGTTTATCTACTTTCTTATTCAAGAATCACATTTGAATGATGCTAAGCAACAAAGAATTAGATGGGTAGCAAAAAAATGTTTTGATTGACTTTTTCATTAATTTGTTTTACATTCTAATCAAAACCGTCTTCCCTCTTCTCCTCCCAGTCCTCCCCCACACTTCCCCCATATCACACTGTCAGGTATCAACCTTCTTTGGCACATCAAATCACTTCAGGGCTAAGTACCTCCTCTTTCACTAAGGCAAGACAAGACAGCTCTGATAGGAAAATGGGATCCAGAAGGAGGCAACAGAATCCAAGACAGAGATAATTGATGTTCCAATTATTAGGGAATCCATTGAGTACCAAGCAACCCATCAGTTTTGTATGCATAGTGGGCCTAGGACCAGTTTATGTTCTTTGGCTGGTTGCTCAGTCTCTATTACCCTATGAACACCCGCCCCCATCCCTGTGACTGAGTTTATTGGCTATATATGTCTTCTTGTAGTGTCCTTGATCCCTCCAGCTCTCTCAAACCTTTGCCCACCACCCTGACTTCCAGCTAATGTTCGGCTGTGGGTCTTTGAATCTGCTTCCATTATATGCCTCTCAGATGGTAGTTATGTTAAGTTCCTGTCCAGTTCCCTCTCTCCATCCACTTCAATGTCTATTTTATTTCCCCTACTCTTGGAGGGATTCAAGCATCATCCCTTGAACTCAATGGAATACTACTCAGCTATTAGGAACAAGGACAACATAAAATCTGCAGCCAAATGGATAGAACCAGAAACGATCATCCTGAGTGATATAATACAGACCCAGAAAGACACATATGGTATATACTCACTCATAAGCGGATATTAGCCATTAAGTACAGGATAAACATGCACATGTGCAGACCCAAAGAAAGTAAGTCATGATTGATTTTTATGTTTAATATCCTCTGTAAGATTGAAGTTCAGTCATTACAGCAATAAGAACACAATAACTTACCCTTATTAAGTAGATATCTCTTTACATAGAGAAGCACACAGCAGTAACCAATATGGTCTGAATATTGTAGAAAATTAACGGTGGGTATAGAATGACATATTTATTTACTTGAAGGTATGAATGTCAATATCAAAGTTGCTGTTACTATAGTCTGGCAAATATTTTATATATGAAGTCAATGAGATAGAGAAAATGAAAATAATAACTGTGTCTTAATATATTAGTTCCTCTCCTATTGCTGTGATAAAATATAACTAAAGACAACTTAATGAGGAAAGAGTTGATTTTGGCCTATGATTTTAGAGGGATAATAATCATTATAGTGCAGAGGCATGGCACCAAGTGGAAAACATGGCAAAAGCAAAAGGAAGATAAGAAATCATATCATAAATCACAAAAATAGAAACAGAGAGTTTTACCTGGAGGTATGTCAAGGCCATAAACACTCAAAGTCTGTCCCAAGTGATGCAATTCTTTTGTGAACTAAACCTCACCCAAACACCACCACATACTGGGAACACGTATTCAAGTACTGAAGTCTATAAGGTAGCACTTTTCATAAAAACCACCACATTTCATTCAACAGCACCCAGTATGAATGAATCATAATGCAAAATGCACTTAGTTCAACTTTCACACTCGCCCATAATCTTTCACAGTCTCAACACTATTTAAAACTTTACAGTCCAGATTTCACCCACAGTTGGTCCCCATACCTCATGAAGCCATAGCCCAAGCTCTATTTAAGACACCTCCAGAGATCAATACCGATGTAGCCCAATAGAATCATAATTTTGCATTAATATACAAAAAGGACAAAACTTGGAAGCAGGTAAGTTGACAGCCTAGCTCTGCCAAGACAGGGTAGGTACATCCTTCTTAATTCCTGCTCTACAATCAATGTCTGTCAGAGAAACGGGTCCAAATGGCTGAAGATTGATGCTGTAATGTATGGAGAGAAAACTGGAAACTGTCCAGTCAGCCACTGGTATGTCATGTCGTAGTTTTGGAAGCTGCAGGCCCTGCACTTCCTATATAATCAGATATATTTATCGCTCTCAGGTCTCTGAGGTGGTTGAAGAATAGATAGCTAGAGTCTCATAGTTAAATTTTGAGTAGTTTAGGAATCAAGAGGGTGTTCTGGATCTAAGAAGATATTTTTAAAATTGTGAGGCAAGTTAGTATGAAAGCTGAGTTAGATATAGAATTTTAAACTCATGGAGATGGTTAGATAGTAGAATGTTAAAGTCAGGTGCCAAATACATATGGACTGGACATTGGAAATGTATGCTAAGCCATATAACTCTCATAATTGTGGCCTATTTATTTCTGTTGTTTTGTATTGTATTTATAGTTATAAGAAGAAGAACCATTTTTTGGACTGAAAGGGAGAGCTGTTGGGGGGAAAAAGAAATACCTTAAACTAAAAAAAAAAAAAAGGAAGAGGATGGGGGGCTGAGGGGGAGGAGGGTGGAAGGGTGGGACTGGAGGGGGTAGTAGGGAGGGGATTGTGATTGAGATGTAACTTGAAGAAATACAAAATAAATTATTACAAAAAAGACACCCCCAGAATCAGTGTTCTTCTTCCTGTTATGTCTGTCAGCCACCACATGCACTGAGCTGATCTAGGACTGCTTGGAGGAGTCTGAACATGGAGTTCCAACCCAAAATTTGTGCAAGTAACCTTAGTGCCAAGTCAATAGTGACCACCCACTGACTAAACACTATTATCCATCTTGCTCAACACTGGCTCTGAGCTGAGGGGAGTGAGACTACAAACATACTTAAGAGATCTCCAATTTTTCATTTTGCTTTTTTGGTGTGTGTGTGTATGTGTGTGTGTGTGTGTGTGTGTGTGTGTGTGTGTGTGT
>CAJQZJ010032464.1:1030443-1059812 GCA_907164525.1 Lophiomys imhausi
GGGGGGGGGGGGGGGGGGGGGGGGGGGGGGGGGGGGAGGGAGGAGGGTATCTAGGAGGAGCTGGTGAAGAGAAATGAATATAATGAAATACATCATATGAAAAATTAAAAATAGAAAAATTTAAAAGATCCTGAGCTGTTAGTGTTCTGTTCAGAAAGTTGTCACCTATGCCTATGAGTTCGAGGGTTTCTCCCACTTTTTCTTCTAGTCGATTTAATGTGACCAGTCTTATGTTAAGGTCTTTGATCCACTTGGACTTAAGTTTTGTACAAGGTGATAAGTATGGGTCTAATTTCACTCTTTTACATGTGGACATCCTGTTGGACCAGCACCATTTGTTGAAGATGCTGTCCTTTTTCCATTGTATGGTTTTGGCTTTGTCAAAAATTAAGTGACCATAGGTGTGTGGGTTCATTTCTGGGTCTTCAATTTGATTCCATTGATCCACTGGTCTGTATCTATACCAGTACCATGCTGTTTTTATTATTATTTCTCTGTAGTACAGCTTGAAATCTGGGATGGTGATATCTCCAGATGTTTTTTTTTATTTTTTTATTTTACAGGATTGATTTAGCTATTCTGGGTTTTTTGTTGTTCCATAGGAAATTGAGAATTGCTTTTCCAGGCCTAAATAGAATTGTGTTGGTATTTTGATAGGAATTGCATTGAATCTGTACATTGCTTTTGGTAGGATGACCATTTTTATTGTGTTGATCATATCTATCCATGAGCATGGGAGATTTTTCCATCTTCTGATGGCCTCTTCAATTTCTTTCTTCAAGGACTTGAAGTTCTTGTTGTACAGGTTCCCCCCCCCCCTTGGTTGGTTAGAGTTACCTCCAGGTATTTTATATTGTTTGTGGCTATTGTGAAGGGTGTTGTTTCCCTGATTTCTTTCTAAGTCCGTTTGTTTGTTGTGTAAAGAAGGGCTTCTGTTTTTTGTTTTGTTTTGTTTTTAATTAATTTTTGTATCCATCCACCTTGCTGAAGGTGTTTATCAGCTGTAAGAGTTCTCTGGTAGAATTTTTGGGTTTGCTTATGTATACTGTCATAACGTCTGCATATAGGGATAATTTGACTTCTTCATTTCCAATTTGTATCCCCTTGATATCCTTTAGCTGTCTTATTGCTCTAGTAAGAACTTCAAGGACTATGTTGAAGAGATCTAATACCAACAATCAATAAATGGGACCTCATGAAAATGAAAAGCTTCTGTAAGGCAAAAGACACGGTCACTAGAACAAAACGGCAGCCTAGAGATTGGGGAAAAAAATCTTTTTTTTTTTTTTTGTAAGATTTATTTATTATGTATACAGTGTTCTGTCTGCAGGTATATCTGCAGGCCAGAAGAGGACACCAGATTTCATTATGGATGGTTGTGAGCCACCATGTGGTTGCTGGGAATTGAACTCATGACCTCTGGAAGAGCAGCCAGTGCTCTTAACCGCTGAGCCATCTCTCCAGCCCAAGGGGAAAAAAAATCTTTACCAACCCCACATCTGACAGAGGGCTAATATGCAAAATTTATAAAGAACTCAAGAAATTAAATGCCAAGAAACCAAATAATCCAATCAGAAAATGAGGAACAGAGCTAAATGGAGAATTCACAAAGGAGGAATCCCTAATGGCTGAGAGACAACACTTGAAGAAATGCTCAGCATCCTTAATAGTCAGAGAAATTCAATTCAAGACAACTTTGAGATTCCATCTCACACCTGTCAGAATGGCTAAGATCAAAAACTCAAATGACAGCACATACTGATGAGTTTGTGGAGAAAGGGGAACACACCTCCATTGCTGGTGGGAGTGCAAACTTGTACAACCACTTGGAAAAAAATCTGGAGATATCTTAGAAAACTTAAAGTAGCTCTACCACAAAACCCAGCCATACCACTTCTGGGTATACATCCAAGAGATTTCTTACCAAATGACAAGGAATTTTCCTCATCTATGTTCATAGCAGCTTTATTTGTAATACCTAGAAACTGGAAACAACCCAGATGTCCCTCAGCCAAGGAATGGATAAAAAAACCTGTGGTACATCTACACAATGGAATACTACTCAGCCATCAGAAACAATTAAGTCATGCAATTTGAAGCCAAATGGATGAAACTAGAGAAGCTCATTCTGAGTAAATTAACCCAGACTCAGAAGGATGCACATGGCATCTATTCACTTATAGTCATATTTTAGCCATATAGTACAGGATAACTATACTGCAACCAATGCACCAAAGGGAACAGGAATATAGAGTTTGTTTCCTATCAATGAGACCCTTTGCCCTAGTGGTGCTGCCTTGTAGGGCCCCAGTGCATGAGGAGGCTCTTGGCCCTCATACGACTGCTGAACGGGGGTGGGGGACTAATATGTAGGGACACTCCGCTCCTGGAGTGGGTTGGAAAGGATGGGGGTAGAAGGTGGGATGATGGGATGGAGAAGGGTAGAAAGCGGGTACTGTGATGGAGATGTTACCTGAAGTAATAAATCAACATAAAAAAGAAATAAATATTTGAGTCATTCTCAATAAAACACAAATGTAAAGCTGAATAGAATGGCAGATGCTTGAGGACATGAGAAAAATATATTGAAAAAAACTTAAGCTGAAATAAAGATGAGATTGAAGCCTTTATAATACAATTACAAAACTAAGTGGAAAGCCACATAAATGCAATAGATTAAGCAGAATATTAATGTAAGGACTCAAAGACCAACTAGAGGAATTAGTTTATACAAACAAATGACATGATACAAAGAGAAAAAAATATGTCACATTTAAAGGAACCCATATCTGAATAATGGCTTATTTATCAATGAGAACTTTGAAGCCAGAAGAACCTGAAGTAATGTATTCCAGTTTCTAAGAGACCATGGAAACCAACGTAGACTATTGTACCCAGACAGACCCCCTGCCATATATGAAGAGGAATGACTTCCAATGATGTAACCAGCCTAAAAGAGTTCATGTCCACAAAACCAACCTTAAAGGGAATACTGGTAGCATTATCTTGGACTGACAAGAAGAATAAAGTTAGATAATGTACACTATAAACAAAACAATTGAAATTATAATTACTGAAACACAAAGTTCAACTAATAACATAAGCAGCAACTGATGAAGTCCGCATTCACAATTTAACTAATAGTAATTTTAAATATTAAAGGCCACGTCAAACATCTCTGGCTGCATTTTTCTTTAGCTATCCATAGATAGAACAGTACCTATTTCATCTCTTGTGATTGAAGGACCTTTAGCTGGCTTCTACTGTGTAAAGAATATACTGTCTTCACTGGTATGTGGGACCTAAGATTTGGAGTGATACCTCTTATTTTTATCACCAGTCTATGGTGGATATCTACAAACGAACTCATAATGTAACCTAATAGCTTTCCATACTCATGTGTTATGGTAGTTATTGTGAAATAGTATTATACTAGCCTTTGCTAGGAATGTAAATTTTTTATAGTTGTTGTTTGTTTGTATACTATAAGACTTCATACTAGCAGTATTTACTTTTGAAAACTAAATATGTGGTACACTTATAACAAAACTCACCACAACTAAATCACAAAGAAAACTAGAATATATTATTACTTATATAAAACCCTTTTACTATAGTCTGGCTGAATTTAACTTTCAGGAGATTAGTGCGCAAATACCATATACAGTAGCATTACATACCCCCATTTGAAAACTCATTTCTCTTTCATTTTACTTCCATTTCAATGACTTCAGATTAGCAGATATTCCTTAGTTTTCTTTCCATTTCTACTAAATTCTACAATTAAATCCTGTTCTTGACATCTAAGTCATAACTTACAAACTGTAGGGTATATGTTCTCAAAAAAAGGTGGCATGGAATCATCCTAATTTCCATAAATTGCTTTCAATTGTTGATTAATAGATCAGAACCCCTCATTTTCTAAGGTCCATTAATCACAAGCACACATTAATGGCAGGATGTTTTACTCTTATTAGAACTCTGACTCTGATCTCTCCTGTTTCTCTGAGTCACTGTGGACAGCACATGGCTAGTGCAACTTCTTAATTTATCCTATTCAGGTCCCTCACAGTTTGAAGCCTTAGCAATCATTTTGCAATATAAGTTTCAGCATTATGCTTCAAATCAGTGATTCAATCTTACCATTCCTAAGTCACATCCCTAGGGACATATTCCTAAAATGATTACTGGCAGGCACTACCTTAAACCAGGTATTGTAGAAATAGCCTGTGAGAGGATCTTTTGTTTGCTTGTTTTTCCAAGTACCTTATCAAGAAAGAACTTACATGAAAAGGAAAAAATAATAAAGCAGTATAGTTTGTGAGAAAAATAGCAAACAATAATTGCATGTAAGGTAGAGATTAGTTTTAGCCTGATCTCATATTGAAGCTATAGTGCAAAATTTGATAAATTTCAGGAGATTACCTTGAAACTTATGGGAGTCAGTCACCAGCTAACATCATCCATTAGATATATAAATTTCTAGCGAGATGGGTGACTTGTGGATGAAGGCAATGCTTTGAAAAAGCAGGTAGATATCAGATATGTTTTATTAAGCACAAATCTCATGGTAGCTGGACCATATATGTACCATCTCAGAAGATATAGAAATAGTATCATGTAAAAGAAAGTTGGCAAGTTATTGAGTTTTCACCATTAGCAAGCAAATGGCATATACACTTACAAAGATTTAAAATGGATTGATTTTGCATTCTACATAGAGTTTTAGTAAAGTTGAGATGAATCTACCTACAGAAGAAAAGAATGAATATTTAGAGATTACACATAATAATGGCAATGCCACTATTAATTCTCAACATCTTATTTGTGAGTTTCATATCTCTTCTAGACAGTAAATACATCTTATGATGCCCTAGTGATATATTCTTTCAATATGAAATTGCATATTTTATATTAAATGTATACTGAAGTTATTCTCTTATGGAAAATCCAAACTGGAAGTAAGTCTTCAATTAATTATGTATATCTACATTTCAAGAAGTCAGAAGTCTTTGTACAATACAGTGTTATATTCATGGCTGCATCTACACAATGGAAGTAAATTAATTAAAAGAATGTTTTTAGGAGTAAGCTCAGAAGTCACCTTACACCACCTCAGGGCTGCTACAGGATTTTGTTATGAATAATAGAGAAATAACTTTCTTGAAACAGGTCCACTTTGATCAAATTAGTGATTTGTAGGATTGCTCAATGAAATGCTGTACTACTCAGATATAAAATAACTCAAGGAGACAGAATATTTTATCACTTACACATTCAAAAGAAATCACATCCCTTAGACTATAGTCAGGGAAAATCACATTTCTTGCAATGATAGAAGTTCTGAGATTTATCCTGAGGGTTCACAATAGTTTTATATATCTCTATATTTTTCTTCAACTATTGACTACGAGATAAGGAATTTGAAAATTATTTTAATGAATTGACCTCATGAAAGCAAATCATATCTAGTAGACATGTGGGTAAAGGGATGAAAGGAAATGAAATTTTAGATATAGCCATGTAAGTAGTTGTGTTTTGTTGTTCTAAAAATATTGTATTATTTTTATATGGATGAAACAAACAGAAGGTAAGGACATGATACAGAAAATTTCAATGAGTACTCAATGATTACATGCTTACAAGTATAAATTGTAAATATATGTTTAGAATAATAAAAGAAAAAATAAAGGAGAATCATTAAATATACCTTCTATAATGGGTTGGTAATATATTCTACTTACTGCAGAGAATAGAATTGTCATGGGAACAATAGAAAAAATAAAATAATCTTTATGCAAGCATTTTAAAAATGTTAACCCATCACATCCCACAGGGGCACTATGTACTAGAAGGGTAACTTCTCCAATATTTCTGATAAAACATGATAATATGTATGTATTTTAATCATGGACTACATTACAAATATCTAGAAAAGAATGTCACAACTAACTGGCCAACAATTCTACAAAATAGCTTGTGTGTGATTTTCAAGTTGTCATGGTTTTAAATCCCTAAGAAAATGTTCTAAACTAAAGAAAATAAATTAGTATGAAATTACACCCAATATGCTATACTAGATGTTTGGATACGGACAAAAAAAGAGAGAGAATCTAATGACATTTGAAAAATATCTTTGGATTAGATAATATTGTCTTTGCAATATTGATTTTGTGACTTCTAGGACAGTGGGAAGTATAACATTGTTACATGGATCAAATTTGCTTTTAGTAACAAATGATTAATGGAAAAAAATCTTTTTTCTTTACATTTTAAGAGATATTTTTAATTTAGAAGATTACTAACACAGAATTCCCTATCTTCTCAATTCCATATTAGTATTTATTATTATATTTATTTATTACTTCAAGTTACATCTCCATCAGAACCCCATAATTCTACCCCTCCAGTTTCTACCCTCCCACCCTCTACACCCTCTCCCAACTATGTTACTCTTCCAGTGTAGGGTGCCCCCACATATCAACCCCCCTCAGTTCATCCATCATAGGAGGGCTAAGAACTTTCCTCTTGCACTAGGGGCCTACATGGCAGCTCCACTAGGGCAAAGTGTCCCTCTAACAGGTAACAAATTCCATGTTTCTATTCCTTTCAGTCTATTGGTCGTAGGATAGTTATCCTGTACTATATGGCTAAAATCCAGTTATAAGTGGATATATGCCAGGTGTATAATTCTGGGTCTGGGGTTAGCTCACTCAAGATGAGCTTTTCTAGTTCCATCCTCTTGGTTGCAAATTGCATAATTTCCTTCTTTCTGATGGCCAAGTAGTATTCCATTGTGTAAATGTACTACAGGATTTTTTTAATGCATTCTTTGGTTGAAGGACATCTGTGTTATTTACAGTTTCTACTTATTACAAAAAAAATGCTAGAAACATAGATGAGGGGATGTCCTTGCAGTTTGGTGAGGAATTTTTTGGATTTATGCCAAGGATTGATATGGCTGGGTCTTGAGGTAGAGTTATTCAAGGTTTTCTAAGATATTACCATATTGATTTCCATAGTGATTGTACAAGTTTGAACTCCCACCAGCAATGGAGGAATGTTCCCCATTCTCCACAACCTCACCAAAATGTGCTATCATTTGATTGTAGCCATTCTGACAGATGTGAGATGTAATCTCAGAGATGTCTTCAGTTGCATTTTTCTGGTGATTAAAAATGGTGAGCATTTCTTCAAGTGTCTCTTAGCCATTAGGGATTCCTCCTTTGTGAATTCTTAGTTTAGCTCTGCACCCCATTTTTTGATGGGATTATTTGATTTCTTGGTGTTTAATTTCTGGAGTTCTTTATAAATTGTGGATATTATCCCTCTGTTGGATGTGGGATTGGTAAAGATATTTTCCCAATATGTAGGTTGCTGTTTTGTTTGAAAAACAGTGTCCTTTCCCTTGCAGAAGCTTTTCAGTTTCATGAAGTCCCATTTATTGATTGTTGGTCTTAGAGCCTGTGGCATTGGTGTTCTGTTCAGGAAGTTGTCACCTGTGCCAATAAATTGGAGGATTTTCCCCACTTTCTCTTCTATTAGGTTTAGCATGTCCAGCTTTATGTTAAGGTCTTTGATCCACTTGGACTTAAGTTTTGTGTAAGGTGATAAACAAACAT
Organism: Lophiomys imhausi; assembly: GCA_907164525.1. Taxonomy (NCBI): domain Eukaryota; kingdom Metazoa; phylum Chordata; class Mammalia; order Rodentia; family Muridae; genus Lophiomys; species Lophiomys imhausi. Next base: position 1,038,066 of record CAJQZJ010032464.1, read on the forward strand.
GGGTCTATTTGCATTCTTTTACCTGTTGGCATCCAGTTATACCAGCACCATTTGTTGAAGATGCTTTATTTTTTCCATTGTATAGTTTTGGTTTCTTTGTCAAAAATTAAGTGACCATAAGTGTGTGGGTTTATTGCTGGGTCTTCTATTCAATTCCATTGATCAACTGATCTGTTTCTATGCCAATACCATGCTGTTTTAATTACTATTGCACTGTAGCACAGCTTAAAATCAATGACGCTGATACCTCCAAATGTTTGTTTGTTTTTTGTTTTGTTTTTGTTTTTGTTTTTTGTACAGGTTTGATTTAGCTATTCTGGGGTTTTGGGGGGTTTTGTTTGTTTGTTTTGTTTTGTTTTTCTATAAGAAGTTGAGAGTTGTTCTTCAAGATCTATGAAGAATTGTTTTGGTATTTAGTAAGAATTGCATTGAATCTATATATTGTTTTTAGTAGGACGGCCATTTTTATTATGTTTACCCTACCTATCCATGGGCATGAGAGAACTTTCCATTTTCTGATGTCCTCTTCAATTTCTTTCTTCAAGTACTTGAAGTTCTTGTAGATATCTTTCACTTGCTTGGTTAGAGTTATCCCCAGGTATTTTACATTATTTGTGGCTATTGTAACAAGTGTTGTTTTTCTAATTTCTTTCTAAGCCCATTTATCATTTGTTTAAACAAGTGCTACCAATTTTTCTTGAATTAATTAATTCTGTGCTGAAACTATCTGGCCCTGGGCTTCTTTTTTTTTTTTTTTTTTTTTTTTTGGTGGGGGGAGACTTTTTATTGTGGAGTTGCATTGATTGGTGTTGAGAGATATTAAAGACCATACATTGTTATTTCTTGCTATTCTGATGTAGGCTGTGGTAGTTTGTTTGTGTGTTTCTTTTGACTTAGCTGCAATGGAGTTATTGGCTTCCTTTGTTTTCTTTTTATCTTCTCTTGGTTAGAATTTTCCTTCTAGGATCTTCTGTAGAGCTGGATTTGTGGACAGATATTGTTTAAATTTGGTTTTGTCATGGAATATCTTGTTTTCTTGATCTTTGGTGATTGACTGCTTTGCTGGGTATAGTACTATGGGCTGGCACCTGTACTGTCTTAGAGCTTGTAGGATATCTGCCCAGGTCCTGTTGTTTTTTAACATTTCTAAGGAAAAGGTGGGTATAATTCTGATGGGTCTGCCATTATTTGTTACTTGACCTTTTTCTCTTACAGCTTTTAATATTCTTTCTTTGTTCTGTACATTTGGAGTTTCAAATTACATGTGGTGGGAGGAATTCTTTTTTCTGGTGTAGTCTATTTGGTGTTCTGTAAGCCTCTTGGACTTTTCCTGACATCTTTTTCTTTAGGTTTAGGAAATTTTCTCCTAAGATTTTGTTGAAAATGTTTCCTGTACCTTGGACTCTGTAGTCTTCTCTTTCATATATGTCTATAACTCTTAGGTTCTGTCTTTTCCTTGATTCCTTGGATTCTGTGGATGAGGGGATATTTAGATTTGTCATTTTCTTTGCCTGTTGTACTGATTTTTTCAATCAAGTCTTCCACACCTGAGATTCCATCTTCCCTCTCTTATATCCTATTTGTGATACTCATGTCTGTAGTTCCTGTTCTCTTTCCTTGGTTTCTACCTCCAGAATTGTTTCTGCTTGTGCTTTCTTTATTTCTTCCTTTTCAGGCCTTAAAGTGTTTTATGCATTTCCTGCTCCAATTTGGTTGTACTTGCCTACAGTTCTTTCACAGCCTTGTCTCTTTCCCACTCTTGTTTGACTGAGTTTTCCTGGAGGTCTTTAATGAAATTTTCCATTGCTTTCATCTGTAAAGAATAAATCATTTAAGGGATTTACTTTCTTCTCTTAGGCCTCTATCATTTTCATGGCTATAGATTTGTCATCATTTTCTTGTGTTTCAGCTGTGGTGTGATGGTTAGGGCTTGCGGTACTAGCATACCTTAATTTTGTTGGAGTCATATTTCCCTGACTTTTGTCAATTATTGTTCTTTCACTATCCTTTAACCATCTGGTTGTCCTTAGCTGATTGTTCTAAGTGTCTTTTAGACCTAGTGCCAAGTAAGGAGCTTTGTTGCAGAGGCCATATAATCTTGGTGATCTGTATTTCTCTACAAGCTGGGTGGGGCCTTGTTTTGGGGACTGGATCCCAGTGGCCCTCTCGAAGCTCACCCCTTCCTGCTATGTTCCAACTGGGTACACAGGTCAGGGATTGAGGTGGAATGTGTTATCCCCAGCTAAAGGTTCCTGAAATCTAGCTGGTCTTCCTAGTTTGTCAGTGGGGGGTCAGAAGACCATGGTCTGTAGGTTAGAGCTTCAGTTACCCCACAACTTGTGTGTCAAGTCCAAGGGTCAGGAGGTATATGGTCGTGGTCCCATTCCCCCCCCCCCCCCCCCCCCGGCCACTACTAGGTGATCCCAGGAGCACCACTGTGTCTCTCAGCCAGAAGCACTGATCCCTTGTAGTCTGTGTCAATCCAGCAGCATGTGAAGGCCAAGAACACACTGCTCCGGGGCCGGAATTGTAAATGCTATAGACGGTACCCAGCTGAGGAGGGACAAGGCACACTGGCATGGAGAGCTGATATGAAGATCACAACCCATCCACTGGGCTTGATTCAGTAGAGCTGCACTGCCGACAAATTGATCTTTTAAATACAAACTATTCTTATTTATTTTGGATAAATGATATGCATCTATAATAACCACATTTTTTTAAGGAATCTGAATTGCTTAAAACACTTTTGTACCAATTGCAGAATAGTATTATAAATGAACAATATGCAGAAGGAGAGCTCCTTTAAATCTCTCTCACACACTCACAGGTACATCAAATCTGTCTACTAAACTACTTCTTTACCAGAAGACATGTTTCTTGAATCATCTTTGGATTGTGCTCACATGAATTCAGAATTGCATGTACTATTGTATGAGTTAAGTTAAATTTTTTTGTGCTCTCAAAGTTAACTAGAAGTAATGGATTATGATTGGCAAATTTAAACATCATTTTAACTAATATCAATTCACATAATTTTATTGCAGAGGTATATTTGCCTTTTGGTTACAATATGATAAATCATCATTTACCTCACTATTGAACTTGAGATGCTCATGTTCTGTCACTTTGCTCTGTAGAGCAATTTTTATGGAATGATGTAATTTAAGTCATCTATCAAACATTGTTTTTCTGTCATAGAGAAATATTTATCAAAGTAGAATAATATAAATGAAGTGTTTTTCTTTTTGTTTACTTTGTTGTAATGAATTACAATTACAATGTATGATATTAATTTGTGCTATTATGATTGTATTTTGCATACCGTAAGACCTCATATTAGCAATATTTACTTTTAAATACTAAATATGTGGTATCCTTATAAAAAAAACTGCACCACAACTAAATCACAAAAAAAACAGAATATATTTATTATTGCTTATGAAAAATCCTTTTACTGTAGTCTGGCTAAATTTATTTAATGAAAAGAATATGCTAATGTATAAATTTCTTTAGTGATTTCCTACGAAAATATAATAGAGCTGAATGAGCAATTGCTTTAGAATATTGAAATGCAAAATGCTACTTAATTTAAAAGGTGAGTTATGCTCTAGTATTCACAACTGTATCAGATATTTTCTATAATTTGAATTGTTGAACAGTGAAGATTGTATTAGATAATGTTTAAAATAATAATTTTTATTATTATTTTATTGTTATTATATAACAAATGACATTATCAATGCAATGATTTTTCTCTGGGAAAAGGTTTTGTATAATAACAATTAGGTAATATTTGTCATTTAAATATTGCCCATTTGAGTCATCTGTACCTAAACTTACATATTCTATGTACTTTCTAATTATTTCACTATTTTTACTTAATAATGATAGATACTTTTTATTAATAAATTTGATTTTGTTTACCACATGTCTTGGTCTAGTGTTCTGTTTCTTTGAAAAATTTAGGAGCCAAAAGGGATCAATGAAACCAAGGAAAGAATGCCTTCCAGATACAAAAGAATTACCATGTATATGAACTCACAGAGACTGTAGTAGCATTCACACTTCTCAGCCAGACTGTTCAACAGAGCTTAGAGGGGAAGCTGGACATGAACTCCTATCCTTTACCAAGAAGTTATTTTTAGTTGGGAAGTTCTTGTAAAAAAGGGATCAGTTTTCTTCAATGGAGCATTACTGGGTATATGAACTAAATTTAAGTGTCGGCCCCAGCCCAACAGTAGATGAACAACACAAAATGAACTCAATGGTATTTGTGTAAATTTTATTTTTATTTTTGGTTCATGTTGATTTGTATGATCAGTTTTAATCCTACTGATAGTTTGGTTGTATATCATGATTTTTAATTTTGTGTTTAAAGTGGTATGTGTCTGCGTGTGTGTGTGTGTGTGTGTGTGTCTGTCTGTCTGTCTGTCTGTCTGTCTGTCTCTGTGTTCTTGTGATTTTTTTAATGTAGATTTTTAAGTTATGCTTTTTTATTTGCCTGTGTTTCTAAAAAGAGAGAAATAATTCTTGGAGTTCAGTGGGTTGGAAGGTAGGGAGAATATTGGAGAAGATCAAGGAGGGGAAGCCATAATCAGAATATATTGAATAGAATTTACATTTAAAAAATTTAATCACAAAACTTAAATAGTGTACATATTTGCATAATAAATATATTTAGTATATTTCTGAAAATTATGACATACCCATTTTTTTCTATGACTTCAGCTAAAACCTAATGGCTGCTTCAAGTCAAGTTGTTCATAGTTAGCATAGGGATATTTCAAATACTAGCTATCATCTTCTTATTCTAATTTTAATGAGTTTTGGATTTTTGAAGATCATTAAGTAGAATTATTTTTGTTGTTTTCTATCAGGTCAATTTGTAAACTTCTGTTAGACTAAATTCAGTGTTTTAAATTTCCTATTACTCACTGAAAGAACTTACTTTGTAAATAAATGACTCTAACAAATTCTTTAAGCTACAATATGACACAACTATGAATTTTTGTTTGTTTTGAGATTTTTTTCTATTGAGTGAGAAGATATCACATGCAGCATGGATGGCCTGGAACTCCCTATGTAAACCAGGTTGGGCCCAACTACGTATATATCTATTCAACTGTCTTCCCATTAAAGATATGTACCACTATGGGCAACTGTGACACAACTATTTCTTAATAGGATATTTTACCCCTTTAAACATACAACTATATCACAGAAAGGAAAGATTTTTAGGAAGATTACACCTCTACTTATGTTAGCATGTGAAATATTTGAATAGTATACAGGAGCTCCATTATAATGGCTTAATCAACTTTGACCGTGTAATCCTTTGAATTTTGTTACTCTTCCTTATATAAAGGCTACTGGTCTTCACTCAGTGTCCCAGCATCTGTAGCCCCTATCCTGGATTTCCAGTTTAAGATGTGAGATCCAGTGTTTAGATTTGATTATTGGTTGGAGACACCTACTTGCTTTTTACTGTTTTGTAGTCTTTCTTTTTCTTTCTTTCTTTTTTAAATTTTTAATATTTAATATTTATTTATTACTTCATGTTACATCTCCATCACAGTGTGCTCTTTCCACACTTCCCAGTCCTGCCCTCCCACCCTCTAAACCCTATCCCTTCCATCCCACTCTCTGGAGTGGAGGGTCCCTACATAACAGTCCCCCATCCCCGTTCAGCAGTCATATGAAGAGCCTCCTCATGCACTGGAGCCCTACAAGACAGCACCACTAGGGCAAAGTGTCTCACTGATAAGAAACAAACTCTTATGTTACTGGTTCCTTTGGTGCACTGGTTGTAGTATAGTTATCCTGTACTATATGGCTAAAATCCAATTATAAGTCAATAGATGCCACGTGCATCCTCCTGAGTCTGGGTTAGTTCACTCAGGATGAGCTTCTCTATTTCCCTTCATTTGGCTGCAAATTGCATGATTTCGTTGTTTCTGATAGCTGAGTAGTATTCCACTGTGTAGATGCTCGACAGTTTTTTGTTGTTCGTTTGTTTGTTTTGTTTTTTCGTTTTTTTTTGTTTGTTTGGTTGTTTTTTTATCCATTCCTCAGTTGAGGGAAATCTGGATTGTTTCCAGTTTCTAGCTATTACAAATAAGGCTGCTATGAACATAGACAAGGAAATGTCCTTGTGATTTGGTGAGGAATCATTTGGATGTATAGCAAGAACTGGTATGGCTGGGTCTTGAGGTAGAGCTATTTCAAGTTTTCTAAGATATCACCAGACTGACCTCCATAGTGGATGTACAAGTTTGCATTCCCACCAGTAATGGAGGACTGTTCCCCTTTCTCCACAACCTCACCAGCATGTGCTGTCATTTGAGCTTTTGATCTTAGCCATTCTGACAGGTGTGAGATGAAATCTTGAGTTGCATTTCTCTGCCAGTTAAGCATGCTGAGCATTTCTTCAAGTGTCTCTCAGCCATAAGGGATTCCTCCTTTGTGAATTCTCTCACATTTGAGAAGCCTTGCTACAATTTCTTACCAAAGAATTCTGAATCTAGAGCACTCAGCATTTCTTATTCTACAAGTGGTACTACTGTGAGAATGGCAACCAACATTTCTCCAAAAGAGAAACTAAAAATGATGAATAAAGAATCTTCAACCTGCTTTTTGGATCCCAGACCTAGGTATTCTAGCCCCTGAGAAGAAATCTATAATATGACCTCATCTTTCAACATATGTACTGTGATTCTGCCATTCCAAACTGTATGATCAACACATGTTTTTCCTGCTTCTTTGGAAGATCATTACAGTTGTTTCATGGCAACTATTGATAAATGAAATATGTTTTATGGTAAGTATGCACTGAAATAGAATTATTTCACTCAGAATGTATATTTTTGTGATTCCTTGACCATATACTCACAGACATGGCCCGACAGATTACTCTGAATAGGCAACACAAATTAGATTCCAGGACATGCATCAACCATTGAAAATACGATTCCCTACTCTTCCTCCTTTTAAAAACATGCCCAGTAAAGGTAGATTGTCCCAATGTAAATATATTTTCTCCTTGAAAGATACTAATACACTGAAGGATCAGGCAAATAACTCCAAGATAGGTCTTCACATCACTGTGTTTAATAAAAAATATCTCAGGTGGCATAGAATATTACATTCTTCCCTCAAATATCTATGGTCTAAGAGTATAAACATGCTCATATTTTGGGCTTAGGTTAAAACCTTAAATGTAAAAGTGGAATGTGAACATTTACTCTTCTTAATGATAAATAAATATCTCTTAGGAAAAGTATTTTGGAGAAATGTCTATACATGCATATTTTAATTTCACTGCAACTTTTCTCTCAACTAATTCAACTTATTATCCCTTAGTTTGAAAACAAGCTCAATATAAGGGCAGACAATGAGTAGTTTTTTTAATATATTCAATTTATTGTAATATTCCTTACGTGTTAATTTTATATAACTTGTGAAAATATCTACAGAATAAATTTCTCATTTATTTGAAAATTTTAATTAGATTTTCTAAGAAATATGAATAATTTTGTTCTCAAAGTTTTAACTGAATAGTTTTTTATTGATTTAATACTGACATTCATCATTATGAAACAAATCCATAGATTTTAGGCTGGAACAGACACAATGGAAAATGTATCTTGAGTATTATAAATTATTTCAACCTGAATTATTGAGATAATCACTTGCACTCAACAATAAATCAAACCACTCATTTGAACTGCATTTGTTTTCATTATAAAGAATATTTTATTTCAGGTCATAAAAGTCTTGCCCAACTGAGTAGGAATAACTATCTAAAAATTAATTATACTTCTAAAATACAGAAACTTCCACTAACAATTTATAAACTCCCCTGCAATCTTTGAATTATTTCTCTTATCTCATCCATAAAAGAAATGAAAAGTATGATACTTAGACAGCAAACAAATACCTTAAAGTCATATACAACTTTTTAATAGTCCCATGGATTTGTGAACAATTGATTAGAAATTTTTCTATTAAAATTTCATTTTATTTTCCACCCAAAGCAGAGAGGATAATTTTGACTATTAAATGCTCCTGCTGCTTGGGTACAAGAATGGGTCTAGTTATTCTTCTCTCCTTTTCTGGAACTTACACCATATGTACAATACTACTTGGATATGGAATAGAATCACTGGCTGCTGGGAAATACAGCTTTCTGTATGTAGAAGTGGACAGTAATTTACTTATGACTGGATCTGTTTTGTGTTTTCATTTTTAGTTTACATAATGAATTTTTGCATTCATTATCTTACAATTTCCCCAGGAAAGACTTTTCTAGAATTTCTAGAATTTAGAACAAATGGTTTGATTCTTTTTTTTTTTTTTTTTTTTCTGATCCATCTGACAGAAGGAAGGGGAAAAACGGGCTTTCCTGTCATCTCAATTTTATGTCAAATTTTGAGGTAAATTATTTGATTTTAAATTGAGTTAGTTTAAAGCACTGAAACTATAGAGCAGTGCTGAGCATATCCAAAGTTACTCATTATAGTTCTCATTGCGCTGCTGGCAAATATGCTAAGAATTGATAAGAGGGTTGTATACATTGTGAAGCCAGGAAATGGAGCAGTCCAGGGGAAATCTGTTCAGTTTCTGGCTCAAAGTGGACTGGGGACTGGCAACTGTAAAGAGAAACAAGGACGTGTTTCTCAGAATGCTGGCAAGGGCAATCACAACCAGCACCAATCCTGGCAGTACATACCAAGTTTGAAAGTGGCATATGCTGATATCCATTGGCCAGCTCTCACATGACAGATGTCTTTTAACCAGGTCAGAAAAACTCAGAATGAAAGAGCAATTTGTGTTTTTTGTTAGAATACTTCATTGTAGCTACTGCAACCCAGAATTCTTTCCTATTGCTGACTTGATGTTTATACACTTTTATGTACATATGTTGTTCATGTTCTAATTATTTTAACAACTTTGTTTTATATATTGGAGCATTTCTATGTAGCTTGTTATACTATCTACTTTTCTGTAGCCATCATTAAACACTATGATTGAGGTAACTTATAGAAGAAAAGGTTTATTTCGACATAGATTTCCAGGAGAATAGTAATCCATCATGGAGGGATGCTTGGCAGCAAGCAGCAGCCATGGTAGCAGAAACAGAAAGCTGAGGACTCACTCTTGAACCACACCACAAAACTGAGAAAGCAACTGGAAATGGGGTGATTCTTTAAATCATGAAGGCCTTCCTCTAATGACATACTTCATCCAACAACAACACATCTGGTAAACTTCCCCAAATAGTGCCACAAACTAGGTGCCAGATGTTCAAAGAAGAGACTCTATTGGAGACATTCTCATTCACACTTGTGTGTTTCTCCAATTACTTTTATATTTGGGTACTGTAAAGCCAACTATTTAGTACTGCATTGTGTGAGTAATTAAGATTTCCCTGAGTTATTTTTAAACTTACAATATTTCAGGAAATGTTTAATTTATCTTTTTGTCTTGTCCTTGGTTCACTATTTTTTAAACTGCAGGCTGCTTAATTTCAATGTATTTGTATTATTTTTAGTTTTTATATTTATGTTAAATTTTAATGCATTGCTGTTAGAAGTAGTATTACGTAAGGTTTTTTTTGTTTGTTATGCTTTGCTTTGGTTTTGGGTTTTTTAAAGCTTTGGGAATCAATCTGGTTTTATTTTAGGATCTGTCCTGGAAATGTCTCATGTATGATTTATAAGAATATATATTGTGAAGCTGTTGGATACAATGGCTCTAGAAATGTCTATTAGGTACATTTAGTTCAAGGTTCAACTTAGAAATGCTCTTCACTATTGATTTTCTGTGTGGATGAACAGTCCATTGTTGAGATTGTAGTAATAGTGCTAGTCATTCATACTGCATTAATGTTTATTTCTGCTAATACTTTTTTGGTGTGTTGGTCCAATATTACACACAAATTTCTTAACAATATTTTTTGTCTCACTGGCTTATTGACTCTATCATGTGTATCAACCTTACTCATCTTTTTCACTGTGTTCGTGTAACATGTACCTCTTCTCATATAAATGTGTTAACTCCTATTTTCTAGTTTAATCTACCTGGATTACCTTTTTACATTGTTCCATCTGAACTGTCTTTAGCTATGAGTTGAGTTTCCTATAAACAAAGTATGCTATATATGTGTTATCTATTCAGTCATCTTTATCATTTAAAGGGTCATATACCCCCATTTTTCCTCAATGCTATCATCCATAGGTAAGATCTTCCTACAGTTCTTTTGTAACATGTATTTCAAGTAGTACATATGTTAAAATACCACATGCAAAGATGTAAAATGTTTCATATGTGACCCAAGTATGTAGGCAATTTTGGAGAGTTAGTATCCTTTATCATTGCAATGGAAGTTTCTAGTATTATGTAGACAACTCATGAAGCAGTAGTATTAATCCTAAAATTTTTTACGTGCTAGTATAACTAAATATATTAGTTTTGGAACAATGAAAATAGTATTTTTTTCAGGCTATGATATAGTTCAGTCATGAAATATCTCTAATCTATTGAAGGCTAAGTCTAAGGTAATGATTCAATGATGAAGAGGTGATAACGCCAAGGAATCTCTATTCTAATTAATGGATAACTTCTGCTACAGATTAATGAAACCACAGATTATCAAGGAGTTTTAAAGGTTTGACACTGAGACATTATTGAAGAGAACAAGTCACCAGGGCTCTAGGAGCATTGTTAGTAGAGATGAAAAGTTATACCAAGTAACGATGAAGATGGCTCAGTAGATAAATTGTTTGCTATGTCAGCTATGACAGTCTATCACAGATATTCTCTAAGCTACTCAGTAATCAAGTTGTTAAGAGACAAGCAACATTTGCTTATCTAAATACAAGAGATAGATAGGGCATCTTCAAAAACCCCAAGAGATCTGCAGAATATGGCAGTCAAAGATGTGGTCTTAAATTAAGATTTTTTTTTGATATCATGACATATCAGCTCCTGACAGCACCCCCTATTCTACTCCAAGTAGAAGATAAGCATCGAAGAATCTCCAGTGTGAGATAGTTGAATTAGTGGCAAGCCTATCTCTTGGCATGTAAAAACTCCTTGCTTCAACTGCAGACAGACTGTTGTCCAAAAAGGACAAAACTTGGTAGCAGGGAACTCGACAGCCTAGCTCTGCCAAGAAAGGGTAGGTTAGTCCTTCATAATCCCTGCTCTACAATAAATGCCTATCAGAGAAACAGGACCAAAAGGCTGAAGACTGATGCTGGAATGTATGGAGAGAAAATGGGAACTGTCCAGGTAGTCACTGGTTTGTCATTTCTTAGTATTGGAAGCTGCAGGCCCTGCACTTCCTATATAATCAGATATATTTATCCTTCTCAGCTCTCTGAGGTGGTTGAAGAATAGACAGCTTGAGTCTCATAGCTAAATTTTGAGTTGTTTAGGAATCAAGAGGGCGTTCTAGATCTCAGAAGATGGTTATAATAGTGATGCAAGTTAGTATGAAAGCTAAGTCAGTTATAGAACTTTAAACTCATGGAGATGGTTAGAAGGTAGAAGGTTAAAGTCAGGGGCCAAATATGTATGAACTGGACATTGGGAAGGTATACTGGGCCATTTAACTCTCATAAATGTGGCATATTTAATTCTGCTGTTTTGTATAGAATTTACTGTTATAAGAGAAAGAACCATTTGTTGGATTGAAAAGGGAAGCTGTTGGGGGGGAAGAGGGTGGAAGGGTGGGACAGGAAGGGGGAATAGGGAAGGGTTTGTGACTGAGATGTAACTTGAAGAAAAAAAAATAAAGTACTTATATAAAATTAAAAAAAAAAATCAGATGACCCCCAAACACATAAATATTAATGATAGAAGGGGTGACCAAACTCTAAAAATTGTAGAACTCAAAAGAAATAGACAATCTCCTAAGGCAAGATGTCTCACTAGATGAGATAAATTTTTGAGGTATGGTTTCTAAAACAATAAATAAATATTGTCTCAATAAATAAAATAGAGATCAATGGATGGAGACACCTGATGTGATCTTCTGGTCTTGACAAGCACAATACAACCTTGACTATACCTTTGCACATATGTGCACTACACTCATGTAAAAACACAATTATGATCAGAGCACATGCACGTACATATGAAGACATGTTTTCTAGGCTCTGGCCAAGGATCGCTTTTGTGCCAGGTCACCACAGCCTAAAATCCTCAGAACTGATGTCCATAGACCTAGATTCTAAGCAGGTCAGTCAAAATAAATCTTTATTCCTTTCAAAATGTTTTGTCAGGAATTTTTGACAGATATGAAACAAAAACAAACAAACTCCCCACAACAATCAACAAACAAGAAACCCTAACACACTGATTAGTAAAGGCAAGTTGCTGTCATATATTGGTCCATTAACATTGATAGAAATACTGAAAAGTAGTATTAGAAGGAAATTACCCATATAAGTTCTAAAATTCATGATGCTAAACTAATAAAATTAGGATGAATGAAACATTAAAGATGATTGCATAAATCTATGAGATTATGTATATTTGTGTATTCATGTGTGTAGTTGTTCACATTTTGCAACTGAGCTGCAGTTACAATAAAGCACACAGTAGGACAAAAATTCTCTTATCAGTTGGCTAACTATTGAACTTAATTCTATATTAAAATATACTGATGTTGTATAACTGGTAACAGCTCATTATTTCACAAATAAGATAACTCCTTCAGAAACTTAATCAAAAAATTTTGAGATTAAATGATATTTAAAACATTAAACTTTACTCAATTGAAGATACATTGAGAAAAATACTAATCATTAAAATATGCTCTCCAAACTGAGATTTAGTCACCTTGAATTATTCATTAAGTATTTGAAATTCCTGATAGGAATTACTGACAAAAATTAAAGAAAACATTTGCTTTGGGACCATAAAGTTAATAATTCACCTTTAATTTGTCACAATAATAACGTGATTTTTGTTTGCTATTCAAAATTTTCAATTTCACCTATTTATTTAAATCATCAAACTTTTGAAGATATTGTTTCAAAAGTAAAAAGAAAACAAATAGTTTTATTCAATGGAGATTTACATTCTTATTTATGAAATATGAGATTTGACAACTGTGTCATTTTCCAAATTTAACATCACAAACAGTTTTGTTTCAACTTTTGTTGACACATTACTAAAAATGTTTAAAATAAGTATTTTTATATTTTATTCATAGATGCCTCAAACAAGTGTCATTTCTCTTCTTAAGTTTAACAAATTAATAATTGTTACATCTTTAGCATATGTGAGCAAATTGTGTAAGCATGATGATACAGGGGATCCTGTGGAGTTTTATTAAGGAGAAATATTTAACTTCAAACATATTTTCTGTCAAGTGCTGCATACATACAAATTGTTCATTGATAGCTCACACAGACAACAGTCAGTCTGTTCTAACATAAAAATGCAATACAGTTAAAACATTTAAATTAAACTATTTTTAAGATAAGCATTATGTGATTACATATGCTCAACCACACAAAAAATTACCTCGTTGCATTACTATGGCATCATTCTGTATATAATATACTTTGCATACCTAAAGCTCAAAGACAACAAGCTGCAATACAAAGCCTAAGTAATCAATAAACCAGGCTGTCCAAGTTTGTTTATATATATTATATTATGGTCACAGAATAAATAAAATATCCAGAAAGCATTCATTTGAGCATATTCTGTTGTTGAACAATGAAAAACTTTATGTTGTATTTTTGACATTATTCATACTTTTAAGTTTCAACCCATCTAAATGGTCTGCATACATGGTATGGTTTGGAAAGTTATTGCTAGTTCAGGAGGCACGGTACCCTTGGCGACACTGGGTCACTGAAGAATAGCTTTGAAATCATCCTGACTTCCTGTTTGCCTTCTATTTCCTGTTTGCTGATGCAATGTGACATACCACCAATTCTTCATCATCATGAAAGTCAGAATCTTCTCAAAGGTTAAGCCCAAATAAACCTTTGTTTCCTTAAGTAGTTTGGTTCTGATTCTGTGATACAGTAATGAGAAAAGTTACTACTAGAAAATAATTTTCTAGTTTCTAGTTCTATTGAAAAATAAGTTGCAATATAACTGTGGTAAAGGTAGTGGTATTTAAAAGTATGAGCCATTTTGAGAAAGAGTTTTAAACCTGAAAGAAATTTAGCATAGTGGGCCAGATGAACTGTGCAAATCAAATGCCTCCTCGGAAATCCTACAGTTATTCCTGGTATGGAAACAAGGGCAGAAATGAGAGCTCCAGGGTTCAAGTGAGAGAAGCCTGTGTAGAGAGAGCCTACTATTTTCCAAGTCACTTAGCAAATGAGCAAATTGAAGTTCTGTAATTCTACATCACATAATGAGCAGAGAAGTAGAGGGGTCTCTGAGGGGGTAAAAATGATAATGTGGCTATTCACTCTTCAAAACTGGTTTACAGAAAATGTGAAAGAATGTTTATTTAATATTTGTCCAATAATGTTCTGTGTTGTGAAAAGATCTTAATAGATCATTCTAATGTGAGTTGTGAGGTTCAAAACGGTTAAAGAAATTCAGACAATGAAGGCCCAGTTCATCCAGATTCATTAGAGAGAGAGAGACTATATTGGATAGGTAGAATGTTGGAAAAACGAAACACTTCATTCCATTTCAGCATTTCCTCCTGGTAAACAGAAATGCAGTCCTGAATAATAAGGTAAGTAAACACACATATATCTGTGATATTTTGAGTATTAGATCTCTATATATTCAGAGAAACAGCACATTGGTTAACACATTCCAGATGCTATGTGTAGGACAAAGGTTGAAATGGTGTGTAAATTCACAATCACTACCCTGCATCTCAATTATTACTTGTTTCACCAATGCATCATCACATCTTTTTACTAAATTATAATAAAATTTTCTACATTTTTCTAACACAACCTAATAAGTGTTATTGATTTGAAGAAAATGCACCTACTGCCTTTAAAAAATCCATTATTTGTGCAAAAGTAATATTTGTAAAGTATGTATCAGATCATGTGATGCACATGTGTCAAAAACTCCACACTTTTTCATTTTGCCAACTGGAGATATTCACATAACTGGCTTTGTGTATAAGCATGATACTTGAAAAAAATGAATCTGCCCAGTTTCCTGGGCATCATTTACTTCTCTACTACCAGCACTGGCTTTATTCCATCCTCTTAAGCAAGTTTTCTTCCTGCTCCACACACGCCAGTCTTGTTCTATATTTAGCATCTCTGCAGATAACTTTCTTCCATTCATGCTTTTATTTTTCTTATCCATTGTATAGTTTTTCCTTTCAATAATGCAACTCCCCATTAAATTTCTATCTCATCCCAAACTTTGTATTAATCATGCAATCTAAAGCCTACTCTTATTTTTATTAACTTAGTTGTGTTATAACCACTTATGATTTAAATCATTTATTTGTCCTTTTATGACTCAAATCTAAGACCAGAGGACTCTTGTCATTAGCTATTCTCCTATATCTCAAATATAAGTCCAGAGGATGCTAGTCATTATAAAACTACTCTAGTTTTTTCAGGTAAAAATAAAATCTGACATGTCATAAGTGCTTAATGAATAATTACAAAATGAATGAAATTGCAATAGATTAGGCAAGAGGTGTTTTCCAGAATTAAATTAACATATTGTCACTACACTCTGAAATACATATAGACATAAATAAATATAATGGATAAAGAATTAGCATAAAATTTCCCTTAATTAAAAAAACCGAAGTGATTAATGGCATTTTTATAATTTCATTATATCGCTTGCTAGTGAAGTATACACTCATTTTTTATTAACAAAATGACTTTGGCTCACATTTCAAAAATACCTACTATTTGTCAAGCACATAGTATTGACAAATTGCAAAAGGAAATTCAAATATGTGTAAATATAGTAATATAAAATTTTTTCTTTGTAATATAATATACAATTTGTTCATGTCTGGGAAATGAAGTAAGAATGAGGAAGAAGAGTAGAGAGTCTCATGCAAAAGTCTCCAAGAGAAGACACAGAAGCCAAATAAGTACATTTAAATTTAATGGCTTCCATAGTTAAAGGGTTACCAGAGGTTCAGGAAGTTAATATTAAGGAATTTTATTAACACAAAGTATTTGAAATACAATTCATCTTTCATGACTGTAACATTTGAATTATGATGAGACAAATTTATAGATCTCAATAGACACATAAGACTATTAGCATAATGTGGTGTAAGTCTAGACAGTAGAGATGACAGATAATAGGTAATGCTCTGTTTAGCACTCACACAGCAATGAATGACTTCTTTATTAACCATTGAGTTCTTTGCAAATTTTAACATATAACACCTTCCCATCAAGATGTTATTTAAGTATAGGTAAAAGGAAACACAAATAAATGGACAAAGTACACACAAAAAAAGAATTTTCAGGATTATCAAGAAATCTGTTGTTATATATCCACAAAATATGTAAGTTAAAACTAATATAGGAGTTTAATATAAAGAAAATAATAGAATGTAAATCAGAGAGAAAATATACGACTCTATGTGTGTATATACAGAAGAAAGTTAGGCATAAAACGTATTTTTAACACTTATTTATTTATTTATTTTATTATTTATTCAAGTTACATCTCTACATCTCCATCACAGCTTCCTTCCTCTGCCACTCCCAATCCCATCCTCCCACTCTCTTCCTCCTCTCTCTCCTATCCTCCTCGGTTGAGGGGGCCCCTACATACCAACACACCTCAGTTCATCAGTCACATGAGGACTAAGAGCTTCCTCTTGCTCTGGAGTCTGACATGGCAGGCAATATTGGGTAAAGTGTCCCACTAACAGGTAACAGAGTCCATGACTGAGATCACCCCTGTCCCTACTTGCTGAGAGATCTGTATGAAACCAAGTTGTCTATCATCTATATTTGTTTGGGGGGGGGGTGCAATCTAGATCAAGTCTAAGCTTTTGTTGTTGTTGTTGTTGTTGTTGTTGATATTTCAGTCTCTGTAAGCCTCTACGGCTCTAGGTTGGTTGGGTTTATGGATCTTCATGTGTTGCTCTTATCCCCTCCAAGTTCTCTATTTCTCCTCACTCTTTTATATAGGACTCCCAGAGTCCTACCTAATGTTTGACTGTGTGTTTCAGTATCTGTTTTGATCTGCTGTTGGGTGGAATTTCTTGTAGAATAGCTGTGCTGAATTCTTTTTCCTTTGAGTATATAGGTTGTAGGATAGTTATCCTTTGCTGTATGGCTAGAATCCTTAGTCATCAGAGAACTGCAACTCAAAATATTCTGAGATTCCATCTCACACCGATCAGAATGAATAAGATCAAAAACTCAAGTGACAGCACATGCTAACAATGATGTGGAAAAAGGGGAACACTCTTCCATTG
Source organism: Lophiomys imhausi (assembly GCA_907164525.1). Taxonomy (NCBI): domain Eukaryota; kingdom Metazoa; phylum Chordata; class Mammalia; order Rodentia; family Muridae; genus Lophiomys; species Lophiomys imhausi. The sequence continues at coordinate 1,055,488 of CAJQZJ010032464.1, forward strand.
TTGGTGGGAGTGTGACTTATACAACCACTATGGAAATAAATCTGACGATATCTCAGAAAACTGGATATGGTTCTACCTCAAGATACAACCATAACACTCCTAGGCAGATATCCAAAATAACCTACATCAAACCTCAAACACATCTGCTCAACTGTGTTCATAGTAGCTTTATTCATAATTCCTAGAAACTGGAAACTCAGATTGTTTGTTGTTCAACATCCTTCAACTGAAGAATGGATAAAACAATATGCTGTGGTACATTTACACAATGGAATACTACTCACCTATCAGAAAACAGGAAATCAAGTAATTTGCAACCAAATGGATGTAACTAAAATATTCAATCCTGAGTGAGCTAACACAGACCCTGAAAGATATACATGGCATGTACTCACTTATAAGTGGATGTTAGAGAAAGAGAGTTTTAAAGAAGCAATGGATATATAGTTAGGAGCATAAATCCAACACTTTAGGTTAGGACAGAATACTGAGAAATCACCTCTACATAAGACACAAAGGTAATATATAGAAATCAATTAAATCCACCTGGTTTAACAGAAGAAAGGACAAGAAAGAAAATATGTATAAATATGTGCTTCAAACCCTTGCTACATTATGGTGTCTACAATTCAATTTATTTTGATTCAAGGACATTATTATGCACAGTCATTATTACCAAAAATTTTTCTAAATATCACATATATGGAGTGTTTATTAAATGTTAGTATTTCATTACTTTAGATTCTATAATTATGTCTGTGAATAGTGATATGTTTTAAAAGTAAATTCTAGTTTCTCCATTTCCATAAGATTAGAATTTGTTTCTTTTATTAACACAAATTAAAAAATTTAGAGTACCTTTCAATAAATCTACATTCAATTTATCAAAAAATATTGCCAGAATTTATATTATATTAGATTATTTTCAAGCTAGTTTTATTAATGGAAGTATAAGGATTTATCCTGTAAAATTATAAAATGAACATGAAGCTAGTAATGATGAATTTTCTTCTTACATTTAAACAGTATTAAAAAACTGTTAGCTTTAGAAATATATGTGCTAATGAAGCCTGAAAACATTAGCAATACGTATTTAAAACTTGAATTCAAAAGTACAACATATAACAGTGGTGATTTCTTTTGAAATTGTTAACCAAATTTTAATTTATGTACAATTTATAGAAACAATGAAACAGTCCCTCATACTTTATTAACTGTACCCTGGGACTAATTTAAGCACATCTAGAAAATGTATTAATATTTTAGGCCTCTAGGGGACCATTTTACAAATTACTGTTTTAGTGCATTAAAAGGTACCTAATTCATTATAGTGCAGACTTGCCTCTTACATTAACCCTGACTTTTCAACTATTAAAGATAAACACAGCCTAGGGTATTTTCAACTAGAGTTTCAGGCAATAAGCTAATAATTGGCCGTTTGGTGGATCCCTGAAAATCATGCAGACCTCTTTTCTCCAACAACTCAACAACTGGAACAGGTTTTTTTTTTTTTTTTTTTTTTTTTTTTTTTATCCATTTATCGGTTGAGGAACATCTGAGTTGTTTCCAGTTTCTAGCTATTACAAATAAAGCTGCTGTGAACATAGATGAGGAAATATCCTTGTGGTTTGGTGATGATACATTTGGATGTATACCCAGGAGTGGTAAGGCTATTCCAAGTTTTCTAAGATATCGCCAGACTGATTTCCATAGTGCTTATACAAGTTTGCACTCCCACCAGCAATGGAGGATTGTTCATCTTTCTCTACAATCTTGCCAGCATTGTTTCCTTATTAATTTATAAAAGGTCACTTAAGTCAGTTGTAATCTTTTATATGAAGCCTACATAAGTTATGTCATGTGCTATGAAATTTGGATGGCATGGATTTTTCTGGAATTAAAATGGAAAACTCTTCAATTTTAAAATATCTTTGTTATTTGACCTTACTGTAGCTACTCACCTTCTTGTTTAGTTAAAAAATTGCAAGAAAGTTCAGTTACAATTGAAAACTACTTCTCTGAGGTCTCTATTCACTGGTAGAAAATGGCCAGTCACATACAGTCAGCATTTATGTCAAGTATGAGCTTCTTAAATTACTTAAACTAGTTCCCCTCATTGTACTAATATTTTACCATACTGAATTGCAAAGATGCCCTTAACATCACTAACAAATGCAGCATAACCCACTACTTATCCCCTGCTGTATCTTGGGAGACGCTCATACGTACATGTTCCATAACTGGGAGAAAGGCAGATATTTATAGTCAGAAAGGAGATTAACAAATGGCTATTTTGCAATAAATCGAAAGGGGAAACTATAAGTTTTATTTTGTGACTAGGTATCCCAGTGTTACAAATGACAAATGCTTTTCAGTGCCAAAGATCAGCCCTGCAAACATATATAGAAGTAACATTATACAGTCTAGACCAGTAATATTTTGGAATACATGTGAGTATAAATGTACATATTTTGATGTAATAACAATTAGAGAAGAAAGAGGCCATGACTTTGAGAGAGAGAGTAGAAAGGAGTATATAGGTGGAATTGGATGAAGGTAGGGAAAGGAGAAATATCATAATTAAAGTATGTTCTCAAGTAAAAAATACTTAAATGTGCAGGCCCTCCATACGTATATACATGCATACTTGCACACACACAAACACACACACACACACACATATATATATATAATAGTTTTTCTATAGAAAGGAATGCCTGTTTATAGATGGTGATCATAATACTCAGTATAAGCTAGGATTATGTTAGCAATCATGAAAAGGACATTTATAATTATGTCAGGGTAGCAGGAAAACAATGTGACTTCTCCAAACTAAATTTAAACTACGGTCATGGTATATTTACACTTAGTGCCAGTTTTAAAAGGAGTATATGACCAAACTGTCCAGTAAAAATTTTAACATCATACAAAATAAAATGGTTAATTATTTATGGAGTATATGTAAATGTATATTTAATGATTAATAGAATATATATTTGTATTTAATTTTCATATTTTAAAGAAATGTCTATTCATAGCTCGATCTATTTTATAACTTTAAAAATAATATTTCATACATATAGATGCATATATAGATATAGTTATATAAAATATTCATTTCATAATATTTAATAATTCTATATATACATGGAGGTTTTGCTTTCTCAATCGGTAACAGTATCTCTTATGCTTTTATAAACTATCAGTTTAAGCAATAATTATTGTAAGTCAATCTTTCCTAATCAATTTTTTGCTAGTACATAGTTTGTTTTAAAATAACTTTAAATTGCTATCATAAATAAGCTTACATATGTTAATTTTCAATATGTTAAAAATATCTTATTTACTGCTATTTGAAGTGAAGCAGAAATTGAAAAAAATTCGTAAAAGTATGAATTAGTTAAAAAAAATTTATCCACAGTTAATTTGAGAGAAGGTATAGAATGAGTATCAGGTGAGATTCAGTATCAATCAATACTGAACTTTACGCTGTCTTTGCCATACTAAAGATATCTGGATCTTGTGGGGAATCCAAGATGGCACCGTCCATAGTGCCTGGTATCTAAGTAGTAGATGAATGGCATTAGTCACTGTGGATTGAAGGGGAGGTCCTGCAGCTGACTGTGAAACATAGATGGTGTCTGAATTTCCATGGCTAACACTGAGTCTGGTCACCTTCTTTCCAGAGTTCCAAACATGACAGAACTGTGCATACTTTAGCCGAGTGGCAGAGACCAAACTCCCTCGCACTAAAGTAATCAGGAGCTGAGACTGACTACAAACAGAGTTGGTGACAGTGGGTTCCCCACAAACATTGAAGCAGGCCACTCACACAAGCACCTGAGCTTTTGAGGCAGTCAGCAACAGGTACACTGACACTGACACTGACACCATCTTGGGCAAGCTCCCTCCTGCATGGTCAGCCTAGCTGATGAACCAGAACAACTGTGTTAGGGAGGGGAGAACACAGGCCAACCACAGCTCGACCTGCCTTTCCAAGGAGACCCGCCAGCACTCAAGTCCTCATAGGATAGCCCCGTCCCCACTCCAATCCCCCAGATAGGTCCAATTGGGTCATAACCAGTTGAGGAGAGCAGCAGGCACTCTCTGAAAACCAGTCTATTACAGGAACCTAGCCACCATCTAGAGGTGGACACCAGGATCTCAGGATCACCCAGCCCCCAGAACAAAGTGTTCTTCTGAGCACCAAGGCCAACTGGCATCAGAAACAACCAGAAAACACCAGGGTCAACCAGATGACTAAAGGCCAGCACAAGAACACACACACACACACACACACACACACACACACACACACACACACA
>CAJQZJ010032464.1:1067696-1132452 GCA_907164525.1 Lophiomys imhausi
TACCACAGTTTTTTAATCCATGCTTTTGTAGAGGGACATCTGGGTTGTTTCCAGTTTCTAGCTATTACAAATAAGGCTGCTATGAATATAGATGAGGATACTTCCTTGTGATCGGTGAGGAGTCATTTGGATGTATGCGCATGCATTTATGGCTGGGTGTTAAGGCAAAGCTATTCCAAGTTTTCTAAGATATCGCCAGACTGACCTCCATAGTGGTTGACAAGCCTGCACTCCCACCAGCAATGGAGGAGAGTTCCCCTTTCTCCACACCTTTGCCAGCATATGCTGTCATTTGAGCTTTTGATCTTAGCCATTCTGACAGGTGTGAGAAGGAATCTCAGAGTCTTCTTGAGTTGTACTTCTCTGATTAAGGATGCTGTGTCTCTCAGCTGTTAGGGATTCCTCCTTTGTGAATTCTCTATTTAGCTCTTTTCCCCATTTTTTGATTGGATTATTTGGTTTCTTGGCATTTAATTTCTTGAGTTCTTTGTAAATTTTGGATATCAGCCCTTTGTCAGATGTGGGGTTGGTGAAGATTTTTTTCCCAATCTGTAGGCTGCTGTTTTGTTTGAATGACAGTGACTTTTGCCTTACAGAAGCTTTTCAGTTTCATGAGGTCCCATTTATTGATTGTTGGTCTTAGAGCCTGAGCTGTTGGTGTTCTGTACAGGAAGTTGTCACCTATGCCAGCGATTTTGAGGGTTTTTCCCACTTTCTTTTCTAGTAGATTTAGTGTGACCAGCCTTATGTTAAGGTCTTTGATCCACTTGGACTTAAGTTTTGTACAAGGTGATAAGTATGGGTCTAATTTCATGCTTTTACAAGTGGACATCCAGTTGGACCAGAATCATTTGTTGAAGATGCTGTCCTTTTTCCATGTGTGGTTTTGGCTTCTTTGTCAAAAATTAGGTGGCCATAGGTTTGTGGATTCATTTCTGGGTCTTCAGTTTGATTCCATTGATCTACTGGTCTGTTTCTATACCAAGTACCATGCTGTTTTTACTACTATTGCTCTGGAGTACAGCTTGAAATCTGGGATAGTGATACCTCCAGATGTTTTTTTTTTTTTTTTTTTTTTTTTTTTTTTGTACAGGATTGATTAAATATTCTGGGTATTTTGTTCCATATGAAAGTGAGAATAGCTTTTCCAGGTCTATAAAGAATTGTGTTGGTATTTTTATAGGAATTGCATTGAATCTATGTATTGCTTTTGGTAGGATAGCCATTTTTATTATGTTGATCCTACCTATCCATGAGCATAGGAGATCTTTCCATCTTATAAAAGCCTCTTCAATTTCTTTCTTAAAGGGCTAGAAGTTTTTGTTGTACAGGTCCTTTACTTGCTTGGTTAGAGTCACCCCAGGTATTTTATATTGTCTGTGGCTATTGTGAAGGGGGTTGTTTCCCTTATTTCATTCTCAGCCTATTTGTTTGTTTTATAAAGAAGGGCTTCTGATTTTTTTTCAAATTAATTTTGTATCCAGCCACCTTTCTGAAGGTGTTTATCAGCTCTAAGAGTTCTCTGGTGGAATTTTTGGGGTCACTTATGTATACTATCATATCATCTGCAAATAGGGATAATTTGACTTCTTCATTTCCAATTTGTATCCCTTTGATCTCCTTTAGTTGTCTTATTGCTCTAGCAAGAACTTCAAGTACTATATTGAAGAAATATGTGGAAAGTGGGCATCCTTGTCTTGTCCCTAAATTTAAAGGAAATGCTTCAAGTTTCTCTCCATTTAATTTGATATTGGCCACTGGCTTGCTGTATATTGCCTTTATTATTTCTATGTATGGTCCTTCTATGCCTGTTGGGTGGGCCTCCCCTGCAGCTTACCTGTTGGGACCGTGTTTGTGGTCCTCTCCACCTGTTCTCAGGGTGTTCTCAGTGTCAATGTGCATCTAATAGCCAGAAGCACTGTGAGATGGTTCAGCCCACTCCCAGGCAAGGAGGAACAGCCTAGGATTGTTTCACTGCTCACAAGTCAGAGCTCTCTATGTTGCACAGTGAGTATTCAGCCTGTATGGGCTCTGCTTGTATGGTCCTGTGTGCCCAGGCACAGATTCTGTGAGTTCTGGAGGTCCCAAGTTGGGGGTTGAGGCTGCTCTCTGGAGTCTTGAAAGGACCCGACTCCACACCCTTAAGATGAGTCCCTCAGCAGTGTCCCCCAGGCCAAAAAGTTCACTGTTTCAGAGGTGGGACTAAATATGCTTAAGCTCTGATTTCCCGCTGTAAGGGCCAGAACTCGCCAAGGAGTCTGGTATTATCCCACAATTTGCCCAGGGCTTGGACCCTGTGGAGAACAAATCTACCTTACAACCTGGCTGCCTGCCTTTCTGCCACTCTCACAGCTCCACCTATGTCTGTATGGAGCTGGATTTGGAGACTGGCAATTTGGGGCCACTGTTTTCCAAGTTCCAGTACACTGCAGCTCTGCCAGAAGTGTATCCTGCTGCTCAGAAAAGCTGCAGTGTTTTTTCCCTGTGTCCATAAATCCAATGGAAGGGGTCTGTATGCATGCCCAACACCCCTCTGGGGAAGCACAAATTTGCTTGCGCTTTCCAAAATGCAGCTGTGGACCTGCCCAGGGCTGTCCCATTCTGGACCTGCCAAGCTGTCAAGCTGTGAACTGGACACACTTGCTGCTGTGGTGCTGTGTCTAGGCTAAGAGTGTATTCTGCTCCCCTGGGTCCGCGACCCTTTGCTAAGTAGCCTGGACACCTGCGTGGAATCGGAGGGCCCAGGAGGCTTGTGAGTAACCCTGTCTGGAGTTTGGGTCTTCCTGCTGGGGAATTGAGTAGCTCTTACACTGAGGCATTCCTGGTGAGGATTCCAGATTCCTGGATTCAGAGGCTTCTGCCGGTCTGTTTTGCTGAGAATCTGAAAGAAGGGAGGTGAGTCCTGCCCAGGGACTTTTAATAATCCCTTGGTAGCTGGGTGAAACCCAGAACATTCAAGTCACTCATATTGTTGCTCAGCGTCTTATAACTCTGTGGCTTTATGGCTGTTTTCTCCGCGTTCAAAATGCGTCCACTCGGCCAACGCCATCTTGCATCATCCCACGTGGTGTGGTTTGGCTTTAAAAAGCAGGTAAGAGGTTTAAAATGTTGTAAATAAATTAAAGGTTACTACAGTTCAACCTGGTTTTCTAAACCTCCAAGAGTTGAAAAAAAATTTGGAGCTAAGGTAAAATACATGAGAAACATGGTATTATACCCTGCCATTAACTCCAGCAGAGACAGGAGTATCACTATAGTTAGTTGTCTTATACATTTTCAAGTTACAAGGAACAGGATGATGATGGTGCACACCCTTAATCCCATCATTTGAGAGGGATACACCCAACACACTAGAGACAGAAACCTGCAGAACTCAGAAGTCAAGGCCAGCCTGACAGAAAACAAGCTCTAAATAGAGAAAAAATTTCAATCCAGGGGTGGTAGAGCAAATCTCTAATCTCATCATTTGGAAAGCATATGCCTTTTATCCCAATATTTAGAATGCAGACAGGTACATAGGATTTGTGAGGATTTAAGTTCAAAAGCTACTAACAAAAGGCATGCGGAAATTCAAAGTGATTTGTCCTTTGAGTTCTCTCAAAATACATACACTTAAAGGTTTGTTTAGTTCCAAAATATCAAAATAATTTCTTTTTTTAATCTCAATTGAATGATAATACTTTTTATATTGGCAAAAAACTGAATTTGCTCCAGGAAAAAATATTACCTGCCTCCCCCCCCCAAAAAAAAGTAGTGTCCCAGAGTTAGGATTGGGGCAGGGATCTGTTCTTATCTTTCCTGGAGATTTAAAGCATCCATCTAAGGAATCCAGGGACAATAGGACAACTGAAACCTCAGAAGAAAACAGACCATACACAAAAGAAGACAAGTAGCCCAGATGATTGAACCTTGCTGACTTCCTCAATAGCTGTTTCTTCAAAAGTAAACAACCCCAACAACTCAAAATCACTAAGATTGTTCAGCTCCACAGACTGTTCCAGCCAGAAATTCAGTAATGCACTGAAGTTCAGCTTCTGTCTACAAACTTCTTAGGACATATAAATAGCTGAGCACAAAAAGACTGAACATCAAATGATTCTATTAATATGCTTACCCATTTTTTCACTCTTATTTGGGCCTCAAACAGGTTTACTATGTCTCAAATCAGCAGGAAGTCATTTTAAGAGAGCAATGTCCCATCTCAATTAGGTGGGGTGGGTGATTTCCCCCCCCCCCTTTGGTCTTATGATGGGTTATAGATACTTCTTATTATTTAGGGGGAAAGATTACAACCTGCTAAATGGTCTTGTTAAATAGATTTTGGAGGTTAGACCCAGGGGCTTCTCTCTTTTTTCTTTTCTGTATCCTTATTTCCTATGTAGGGGTGAAAAGACTTGAGAAAAAATGGGATATAGACATAATATAGGAATGATAAAGAAAAAAGGACAGATTATTGATTATGTTCTTATAGCTTTGTATATTGATACACAATTAAGATTATATTTGGATAAATCAGTATTGATCTTTGTATATTGATGCAAAATTAAGATTGTATTGGTCTACATCTTATTGATCTTTGTATATTGATTCAGAATTAAGATTATATTTGGCAAAATTGGTATTGATCTTTGTATATTGATAGAAAATTAAGGTTAACTCTTTTTAAGGTATTGTACCTAGGTAACGCTTAAAAATGAAATGTGATGTTTTGGTGTTTGTTAGCAACTGTCATAAGCTGTGTAGGATAATTAAGAAATGCAAACTGATAGTCATTCAAACTTGTAATTTTGCTAGGTACTAGCATAGTTTAGCATATATGTTTTCTAAGTTAATTGGAAATCAAGTTGCTAAGAGAGAAGCAACATTTTCTTTTCCAAATATATGGAAATACATCAGTGGTCTTCAAAAACCTCATGTATCTGTAGAATATGGCATTCATAGATGTTTTTTCTGTTCTTTTTTTTTTTTTGAACTGTGAATTTTTTTTATGTTTATTTATTACTTCAAATTACATCTCCATCACAGTGCCCTCTTTCTATCCCTAGTGGTCTCACCCTTCCACCTTCTCCTGCCTCTCCCTCCTTTCCTACTCCTCCAGAGTGAGGTGTTCCTACATATGAGTCCTGCTCCCAGTTCAGCAGTCATATGAGGGCCAAATTTATACAGAAGTGTCAGATTCCTGGTCCTGGTTCCTGGTTATCAGTTCCAAATCATGTAAAGCTCCCTGCTTAGAGAAAATATCTAATATATACGTTGTTGCCACAGAGATGGCATCGGAACTCACACACTAGGTCCAGCTGGACCCAGCTCCCTCTCCCTGAGTTCCCTGTCAGCAGAAGCCATAACTGAGGCCTCAGGTACTGATGTTTTTACTATGGTTTTGGCTTCTCAGTTTCTCCAGGCATCTGATCTCAGGTCCCAAGGCAGTGTAGAGTTAGCATTAGCCTCACTGGGGTCCTGAGGTGTTGCTGTCTAGAGGTGTAGAGAAGCCAGCAGCTCAGTCTGAAGATCTGAGCATCCTTCTCAGGGAAAACAGAGGGATGGCACCCATGGAAACTGAAGGCTGAGGAGGGGGCACCCCTTTTCTTAATAAATAATATGCCTTTAGGGGAGAGAATTGCAATTTAAACATCCTATTTAGGATTAAACACTCCAAATTCTGTTATTCTCTAATGGTTGAACAGTTGTGATTCTCTCTAGTGATTGCCATCTCCTGCGGGCATATCATAACAGGAAACTTGTTAATTAGTTTGCAGGGTTCACGCAGGTGAGATATATGATAGGTTTTTCTTTTTCTTCTTCTAGTAGTATACATAGCAATTTTCAGCATGATGAAAGCTAGCCAGTAAGGATGCAGCTTCCAACTGTATACCAGCTATATTATTTCTCCATGTTCTATGATTCAAGTATGTGGTATCTTTAGCAACAGGCTCTTACTGTCAGGTACTACCAATAGCATTGACAATGTTTGGAAGTCTAAAGTCTATTGAATCCCGTTGAACAACTTTTTCCTGTCAGTGAGACACTTTGCTCTAGTGGTGCTGCCTTGTAGGCCCCCAGTGTATGAGGAGGCTTTTAACCCTCATATGATTACTGAACCAGGGCAGGGGAATGTTATGTAGGGACACTCTACTCCAGAGGAGTGGGATGGAAGGGTTAGGAGGTAGAGGATGGGAGGGCAGAACTGGGAGGGGTGGAAAGAGGACACTGTGATGGAGATGTAACCTGAAGTAATAAATAAACATTAAAAAACAAAACAAAACAAAACAAAACGTGGTCTTCCAAAAAAAAAGCCACATGGGAACCTACTACTACAGAAACTTCAGAATATATATATGTATATGTAGATGCAGATATAGATATATAGATAAATATAGATATATATAAAATGACTAGACTCTATATGCTCCATGATAAAAATTACTGTACCAAAAAAATTGGGTCAAATGCTTTCTTAACTTAAGAGTTTTTGATATTGAGACATGTCAGCTCCTGACAGCACCTCCTATTCTACTCAAGTAGAGTATGAACATCAAAGAATCTCCATTTTGAGATGGTTGCATTAGTGGTAAGCTTGTCACTGGGCAAGAAAAATCCCTTGCTTCAACTGTAGACAGAATGCTGTCTGAAAAGGACAAAACTTGGAAGCAGGTAAGTTGATGGCCTACCTCTGCCAAGACAAAGTAGGCAAGTCCTTCATAATTCCTGCTTTAAAATTAATGTCTTTCAGAGAAACTGGACCGAAAGCCTGAAGACAGATGCTCTAATGTATGGATATAAATTGGAAACTGTCCTGCAGCCTGTTGTCTGTCATTTATTAGTTTTGGGAAGCTGCTGGCTGTGCACTTCTTGTATAATCAGATATATTATCCTTCTCAGGTCTCTGTTGTGGTTGAAGACCAGATAGTTATTGTCTCACAGTTATGTTTTAAGTTGTTTAGGAATTAAAAGGATGTTCTAGGTCTAAGAACATTTTTTTAAAATTGGTAACACAAGTTAGGAGGGAAACAAGTTGATATAGAACTTTAAACCCAAATAGATAGATAGATAATAGAATATTAATATCAGTTGCCAAATATGTATGAACTGGACATTGGGAATATATATTATACATTATGATTTTCACAATTGTGGTTAATTATTCTTAGTGTGTTGTATTGTATTGCTATAAGAAAAAGAGCTGTTTATTGGCCTGAAAAAAAATCAACCTTTGTTAGACTCAAGGGAATATTTCTAATAAAAACTAACATGGAGTTCCTGTCAAAAAAAAAAAAAAAGAAGATATCTGGGACTTGAAGTAGTTGCCTTGTCCAGCCTCGATGTGTTGTAATATGCCTGATGTTATTGTAGCTTGCTATCCCATGTTTGGTTGATGTCCCTAGGAGGCCTGACTTTTTCTGAGGGGGGCCTGGGGGCAAGAATCTGGGGGAAAGGGAAGGTGGAAGGTAGAGATTGGTGGGTGTCAGGGGAAAAATTGTATTTGGGATGCGATATATGAGAGAATAAAAAAATAACGTGATAAAAAAGAGGTACATATGTAATATACAATTATATATATGATAAATGTATATATGTACATATATTATAATATATTATCCAAATGATGCAATAATTCACCTTCTAGATCCTCATCCAAGCTTGTCTATACAATATTGTGTCTCAAATATTAAAAGTAGCTTTAGTATTAATATAAAAACAAAATAGCACAGTAGATCTAATTGGAACAATCCCTACTTTGTAAAGTCTTGTTAATATCAAAATAGAACAGTTTACATGAAATCATTTTTTGTTTTTTAGTATGCAATTTTCAAAAGCAGGGAGACTTACTCATATAAGTCTGGTACACAAACTATTAGGAACAGTGTGTCAGATTCATTCCAACTTACATAAAGTACCCCACAGCCCTGTACAGAAAATACTTCTACTAAAACATTTCTCTAATTATTCTTGAATGAATTGTTTTTGTTTCCAAAGCCATATATTTTTCCCCTTATTTTTTACTTTGAAATCTCCCTGTTGACTCTGGAATACACAGATAGTGCACAATCACCTGTGTATTATCATTGAATTGTTCAATTTTTAAACAAAAGAATTACTGTTTGAATCTCATTCTCCAGTTCTTTAGGTGAACATACAGAACACAAATGGAAAACAAACACAGGACAAAACAGGAAATAGCAAGAATAAAGAGGAAAATGAAATTTTAAACAATGTCTACTGTGTGTCTGTGGTCATTGCTGAAATACAAAGCATTAAAACTTGGTAAGGAGTAGGAGAGACACAAAATTCCTTTCCATGAGTTATGTATAAAAGTTCAGTCACAATGACAACTAATGAATTCCCTGAAAAACTAAACATGTTCCCACCATTGTAACCAATGTCCTTTATACTTACCTACAGGATATGAAATTAAATGGGTATCTATGTTTCTGACCATAGACTTTCTTATTTCTTCACAATTTACACAAGTTCATCAACAGTAATGCTCAAAGAAATTGAAGAAGACAAATAATTTCAAATACATTTAGTGACCATGTAATAGATTAAGTGATACTAAAAAAAGCAGCATAATACTCAAAAAACCAACAGAATAAAAGGAATCTTCCAATTACCAATGAACAATTCTTATATATAGCATTCCTGGATGGATATGGTGGCACATCGTCAATCTCGACATTCAATAGGCTCTCTGTGAGTTTCCAATCAGCATAAATTCACACGGAATATCACGTTAACAAAGGTACATAGGGAAGTCCTTTCTCAAAAAATGGAGCAAAAGGCCTGGTGTGGTGCTGCACACCTTTAATCCCAGCACTTGGGAGGCAGAGGCAGGCAGATCTCTGTGAGTTCGAGGCCAACCTAGTCTAAAAAGTGAGTCCAAGTCAACCAGGGCTATTACACAGGGAAATCTTGTCTCAAAAAAAAAACAAACAAAAAACAAAAAAAAAAAAAAGAAAAGAAAAAGAAAAAACCACCACCACTACCAACAACAACAACAAAACTCAACTAAACAAAAAGCAAACAAACAAAAAAAAACAAAACAAAAAAATGGAGCAAAACAACCCAGAAATATCAATCTTAAAATTTTTTTAATTTGTAAAATGTCTCAATTACGTAAACTATTTTGAGCCAAAAGCAGGAATCAGGATATTTCTTGATCTCAAATTATACTGGAAAGCGACATTAATCAAAATGACTTGGTACTGCCTATAAATGGAAGTGTTGATTAATGGAACAAAGTAGAGATCAAGAAAATAAATCAGGACTTTCGTTGTCTTATTTTTGGCACAGTTAAGATTTTGACACAATCTTAAGATTGAATGAGTTAATTTTTAACTTGTTTAGGATTTAAAAGGATGACCAAGGCCAAAGAAGATGTTTTTAAGTTAGTAATGCAAAGAAGGATGAAAATTGAGATAGGTATAGAACTTTAAACATATGGAGATAGACGGGTAATAATAGAGTATTGATGTTGGTTGCCGGGTATGTGTGGACTGGACACTGGGAATGCATATTGTGCCTTGTAATTGTCATAATTGTGACCTAATTATTCAAAAAAAAAAGGAATTTCAGTTCTTGGAGAAGGGGGAGAGAGTGGGACAGTCAGACCGGGATGGGTGGAGGAGGAGGACTGTGTTGGTGATGTAACTTGAAGTAATAAATAAACTTTTTTTTAATATTGAAGGAGTTAATAACTTTTCTTGCATCATACCAATACTAATTTGGGAAAATTATGGATGCAACTGCCCAGAAATTTAAAAACAGGGGTGAGCATGTGTGTTTCTCTGTGAACATACAGGTACTTGTTTGTGTGTGTATATGCAGGTACTGAGGCAGGCTGATTGGGGGAGTTCCATCTCTGAAAAAGAAGAGTAGGGGAGAATGGAGGCAAAGGTGAAAGGCTAAGATTGGGAGGAGAGGAGGAAGAGGACTGTTGCTGGGATATAAAATGAATAAATAAATAAATAAATAAATAAAAGGAAAAAAGAGAAGAAAAGTATGTGTGTATCAATAGATAATATGTATGTGAATATTTGTACAGGATGGATACTGATGGAGAAAAGGAACTTTTGACACATACAAAATAATGAATCTAAAATAAAGTATGAATTAAATTGTAATTATATGACAAAAATCAATGAGATCAATTAGCAACTGTAGGCATAATCACTAACATGAGGTATTAAATTAATAATAGGTAAATAAAATTCCATAGACATAAAGAAAGTTAGAAATAATGTACATTAATTATTTATAAACTTCCTGTCCCAAGACATCTGAAATTTTGTCAAGATGGGTAAATTCATTCATGAAATATAGATTTTTTTAAAGAAACAAATAATTAAGTTTTGCCTCAAACTCAGTAATATTGTCAATGATTTTGACTTACTTTTAATGGCTGAATATACTGTGGAAAAACCCTATAATGACTGACTTTCAAAAGAAAAGAAAAGAAAAGAAAAAAAAGACTTAGTTTAAAACTAGAGTAAGGAATGTGTCCTTTTGACAATCAGATAAAATTTTATACTGAAAAATGAATGTTTATAAATATTTGTGAAATATTTCTAAACTATATATAATAATATATTAGATTTTAAATTAAAATCTAATATATTTTAAAAATATATTATATTTTAATTTAAATTATAGTAAAAATATAGTATACCCACTAATTACAACATATAAATCTAGCTACAAACTGCATATGCATGTATGTCATTAAAGGGGCTGCCTGTCATCTCCCTTGATAAGTTCTGGCATTTTATCCAGGTTCCAGAACTCTTTTTTGGGATAATTCACATACACACACATATATCTCACTTTTACTTGTTTACTCCTGGTTAGGACAATTGCACATATTCAATCATACTTGATAGTGGATCATCTACAATAAATCTTTTTATTGGGCAAAGGGATCATTCATAATAAATTGACTGTAGGTCAGTGAAACAACTTGGATCACACATCCTCTAAAAAAGGTTCATTCATCATAAATCAGTTAGATAAGAGCCTCAGGCCTGATTTACTACCACTCACTGTTGCTATGATATTGCTTTACTTAAGATGTAACAGAATTTTGAAAACATCATGGTTGTAAAAAACTACAGAAGTTACCTACCTAAATTTTTCTTTTAAAGTCTGTTTTTCCATGGGAACAAAGAATTATGAGTAAAATAATTTAAGAGAAAACTAAGGGATGTTCACTTAAACTATATTGCCCCATGATATAAAATGAAGAAAACATTAAATTTTTGTGTCAAAAATTTCCAGTGCTATGAGATCACAATGATGATAAATAGAAACATGGAGACTATGACATCAAATGAGGTGTTCATTAATAAAAAAAAAGTTGCACTTTGCATGAATTCTTTCTGTTCCTGGTATAAGGTTATAAAATAAAATGTTCAGCACAGCCTTTCTAACATTCAACATTGGTGAAAACAAATCATTAATAAACATACCAGACTAAAATAGGATTGGGATAGCATAGTTGAACATTAGTCAATGGCAAAAGTTCTACAACAGAACTACATACTTATGTTCAAGAAGACTAGTAAAAGTTAAAACACTGCATTAGGTGGATGTGCTCAGAGAAAGTCAACAATATATAAATCGAGTACTCAGTGTGAAAATGTGCTCTCCCAACAGTAAATACTTAAATGTGATTATGTATATACACATACAGCTCTGTGTGGCCAAGGTGATAAATATATATGTACAAATCAAACATAGAGATTCCATTGAGAAGTTATAGAAAAAAAACAGAGAGATGAATTATTTAATATAATAGAACAAGATAGAGAGAGACAACATGAATTTATTTTATTTTTATTTATTACTTCATGGTACATATCCATCACAGTCCCCTCTCTTCACCCCTCTGGTCTGACCCTCCCTACCTGTCCCCCTTCTTCCATCTATCATACTCCTCCAGAGTGGGTTTTCCCTACATATAAGCCCCTCCCAATTCAACTGTCATATGAGTGTTAAGAGCTTCCTCTTGCACTGGGGGCCTATATGGCAACTCCATTAGGGCAAGTGTACCACTAACAGGGAGTAAAGACTATGTTCCTGTACCATTTACTGTATTGCTTGTAGGATAGTTATCCTGTACTAAATGGCTAAAATCCAATTATAAGGAATAGATGTCATGTCCATTTTTCTAAGTCTGGGTTAGCTCACTCAGGGTTAGCTTTTCTATTTCCATCCTTTTGGTGGCATATTGCATGATTTCTTTCTTTCTGATGGCTGAGTAGTATCCCATTGTGTAAATGTACCACAGCTTTTTTATCCATTCATCAGATGAGGGACATCTAGGTTGTTTCCAGTTCCTAGCTATTACAAATTAAACTGTTATTAACATAGTTGAGGAGATGTCCTTGTGGTTTTTGACAATTCATTTGGAAGTATACCCAGGAATGATATGGCTAGGTCTTGAGGTAGAGCTATTTCAAGTTTTCTAAGATATCAACAGATGTATTTCCTTAGTAGTTGTACAAGTTTGTACTCCCACCTGCAATGGAGAAGTGTTTTCCTTTCTCCACAACCTCGCCAGCCTATGCTGTCATTTGAGTTTTTGATCTTAGCCATTCTGAGAGGTGTGAGATGGAATCTCAGAATCATCTTGAGTTGCATTTCTCTGATGATTAAGAATGTTGAGCATTTCTTCAAGTGTCTCTCGGCCATTAGAGATTCATCTTTGTGTACTTTCAGTTTAGCTCTGTTCTCCACATTTTGATTGGGTTATTTGATTTCTTGGTGTTTAATTTCTTAAGTTCTTCATAAATTTTGGATATTAGCCCTCAGCCAGATGTGGGGTTGATAAAGTTCTTTTCCCAATCTGTAGATTGGTGTATTGTTCTAACGACAGTGTCCTTTGTCTCACAATTTTTTTTTCAGTTTCATGATGTTCCATATATTGATCCTTGGTCTTAGATCCTGAGCTATTGGTGTTCTGTTCAGGAAGTTGTTATCTGTGCCAATGATTTAGAGGATTTTCCTACTTTCTCTTCTATTAGATTTAGTGTGTCCAGTTTTATGTTAAGGTCTTTGATTAATTTGGGCTTAAGTTTTGTGAAAGGAGATAAATATGGGTATATTTGCCTTCTTTTACATATGACATCCAGTTAGACTAGCAACATTTGTTGAAGATGCTGTCCTTTTGCCATTGTAAGATTTTGGCTTCTTTGTCAAAATTTAAGTGATCTTAGATATATGGGTTAATTTCTGGGTCTCCAGTTCGATTGCATTTATCAACTGGTCAGATACCAGTGTCATTCTGTTTTTATTACTATTGCTCTATAGTATAGCTTTAAATCTGGGACAGTGATACCTCCAGAAGATTTTTTTAATATACAGGATTGATTTAGCTATCACAGGTTTTTTATTATTCCATATGAAGTTGAGAATTATTCTTTCAAAGTCTGTGAAGAATTGTGTTAGTATTTTGAGAGGAATTGCATTGAATCTTTTATTTCTTTTGGTAGGATGACCATTTTTATTATGTTGATTCTACCTATCCATGAGCATGGGAGATCTTTCCATCTTCTGATGTCTTTTTCAATTTCTTTCTCCAAGGACTTGAAGATCTTATCATACAGGTCTTTCTCTTGCTTGGTTAGAGTTACCACCCAGGTATTTCTCTCTTTTTTTGTGGCTATTGTGAAGGGTGTTGTTTCTTTGATTTCTTTCTGGGCCCATTTATCTTTTGTATAAAGACGGCTACTGATTTTGGGAGTTAATTTTGTATCCAGCTACCATGCTGAAGTTGTTTAAGAGTTGCATGAGTTCTCTGGTGGAACTTTTGGGGTCACTGTCATATAATCTGAAGGAAATCAAAGACTTGTAAAATCCATTGAAAACAAAGACACAACATACCCAAACCAATGGGCTGCAATGAGAACAGTGCTAGGAGGAAAGTTCATAGCAGTAAGTACCTTGAAAAAGAAAATTGTGATAGCTCATATTAGCAACTTAACAGCAGAACTCAAAGAGCTATTAAAAAAAAAGCAAACACTCCCAAGAGGAGTAGACAGCAAGATATTATCAAACTCAGGGCTGAAATCAATAAGTTAGAAACAAAAAGAACAAATACAAAAAATCAACGAAACTCAGAATTGGTTCTTAGAATAAATCAACAAAATAGACAAAGCATTAGCCAAACTAACTAAAAGGCATGGGGGAAAAAACCCAAATCAACAAAATCAGAAATTAAAAGGGAGAAAAAAACAGACATAGAAGAATTCCAAAAAAATCTTTAGGTCTTACTTCAAAACCTATATTACACAAACTTTGAAAACCTAAGTGAAATGGACTATTTTCTTAATAGATTCCACCTACCTAAGTTAAATCAAGATCAGGTT
This sequence comes from Lophiomys imhausi, assembly GCA_907164525.1. NCBI lineage: Eukaryota > Metazoa > Chordata > Mammalia > Rodentia > Muridae > Lophiomys > Lophiomys imhausi. The sequence continues at coordinate 1,082,060 of CAJQZJ010032464.1, forward strand.
AACAAATTAAACAGTACTATAACCCCTAAGGAAATAGAAGTGGTCATTAAAAATCTCCCGACTGAAAAAAAGTCAGGTCGAGATTGCTTTAGCACAGAATTTTACCAGATCTTCAAATTAGAGCTAATACCAACACTCTTCGAACTCTTCCACAAAACAGAAACACAAGCAACACTGCCAAACTCATTCTATGAGGCCACAGTCACCCTGATACCAAAACCACACAAAGATCCAACCAAGAAAGAGAACTTCAGAACAATTTCACTCATGAACATAGACTCTAAAATACTGGCAAAACTAATCCAAGAACACATCAAAAGTAGCATATACCATGATCAAATAGACTTCATCCCAGGAATGCAGAGGTGGTTAAACATACGAAAATGCATCAATGTAATCCACCATATAAACAAGCTTAAAGGCAAAACTGCATGATCATGTTGCTAGATGCTTAAAAAGCATTTGACAAAATCTAACACCCCACCATGATAAAAGACCTGGAGAGAGCAGGCATATAAGGACCATAACTAGAAATAATAAAGGCAATATACAGCAACCAAGTAGCTAATATCAAATGAAATGGAGAGAAACTTAAAGCATTTCCTATAAAATTAGGGACAAGGCAAGGCTGCCCACTATCTCTGTATCTCTTCAACATAGTACTTGAAACTTTATATAAAGCAATTAGACAACTAAAGGAGATCAAGGGGATACAAGTTAAAAAGAAAGAAGTCTTAAGAATCAACATGAATTTTTTTTAATACAATTGGTACACTTCACTCTGTCCAAAAGCTATTTTTATTTGTAATCCACACAAATGATTATCCTTTAAATTATAGTATTGAATGCATTTTGCCTGAACCTTTTTCCGCTACAGTTAACACACTATAGAATTTTTTAAAAATTCAACAACTCTCCTCATACCTATTGTAAATATGATATGAATGCAAAGAATAATAATGATAATTATAATAATTTTCAGCAGTACTGGTATTTTTATTTTGTTTTGAACAAAAATCATATCAACATATTTTAAAGGTCAAATAACTTTGCATAATACATCTATCTCATCTACAGAAATGTGTATAAATGATATGCAATTTTACTATTGAATTTACCATGCATTACTATCCTGGAAATAGGCTTTCAGCATTTGGAACACCAGCATTAATCTAGTTAACATTCTGATGTTCCTATTCTCACATTTTTAAAATTATCTTTTCAAAGTCATTTAGAAGCTTATTGCATTCTTAGTTTCTAAGCAGGTATTAGTTTCAACAGACATTTTAACATTAATTTTCTTTAAGAGAACCAATAAGTGCTTGATTTTACCATCTAGGTTAAAGATTTTTGTGGTTTTTACAACTTAAAATAAATTATTTTACATTTTCTTGATATGTTTGACCATACCAGAATGTATGTTTTATTTTAATTTTGGGTCATTTGTTTGCATTGGTCCCTATGACGTTCCAAGGAATTTTTGTTATATTGTCAGAAATTAACAGTTCAATCCATGCCTGTTTAAATACTAATAGAGGAGAAAATATGTTCTACTTCTTTTTATTGTATGACTTAAATATCTTGTAACAAAAGTTTTACTAGAAACTTAATTAGGTTTGTGATATAAAAGACATACCCAGAAGTGTATGTGTGTTTTATGAATATACTTATAACAAATAAGGTGAGATGATAAGAGATTTATATCATGATGTAGAGAAAACATTCCTCTGAAACTATCATGTTAGTCTAACCACAGATATGCAAGCTTTATGTTCCCTTTGCTAGAATGAAATATGCTAACAAAATAAAACAACAATTTATATAATTTCCTTTAAAATTAATTTTGAAAATAAAAGAAATTGTATTTCATATAAATGATGTCATCTCATGTAAGTTAATTTTATAACTGTGTATGGCAATATGATCAATAATTGACCACATTATAATATTATATATAAACTCATACCACAGAACATATTGACTGATTTTATGCAGAAGATACCTATGAATGTCTAAATTTCTGCAAGCCTACCTGTTGAACTGGACTGCCATCCAGTTTTTCTCATGCTGGCTGTCCATCCTAGATACCATCTCATGATCTAGTAGAAAGAAGAAAATATTCTCAAGTATGTGTGTGAGGTCATTGGAATTGGAGCAAAAGAGAAATCCATTAACATTGTGGAAGTTAGTTCTCTTATTCCACTGCTTACTGTGCTGGAAAATATATGATTTTCAGTTGGAGAGAATTAATTGCTTGCCTCTAAATGCCAAGATTTTCCTCCATGAACGTAATTTATTGCAAAACAATGATATCTCTATAACTCATCTTTCTGAATAAAAAAAGAAAGAAAGAAAAAAGAAAAAACCCTCAGCTTAATATTCTCACATGTTAAAAGACTACTTTGTATGATAAACATTTGTTTAGAGTCTGAAGCTAACCATCAAATCATTTATTATAATTTTGACATTAAAGCTAGAATTTCAATGATCTAATACAGCATTGAAATGTTTTCTTGTAACTTTTACAATGCAGTTTTGAAAAGGGTTTCTTCTGGATATGTAACTTTTACAATATTCTAGATTCATAATTAGAATAGACTCTTTTTAAGATCTCTCTCCATCTTCCAATCTTAAGGACAAATTGATGATTCATTGGTAGTGTTGCACTTTTCATTCTCACACGTATTTGAAACCTAAACTTGTGCTTTCTCTGGCTTGTTCTGTTTTTAAATCTTGAGTATTTTTCTTCCTCTACCTGACCTGCCCTTATCCGTGAACTTATTGGTGAGCTATTTTCCTTTTTGAGTTTTCCTGGAGAAGTTTTATGGCACAATCTGATCAGCCCTCCTATATTTCTCTTATTTTCTTTTCCTACTGTCAACACAGCAGTTCAACCAGCAAATTACAAGTAGATTAGCTTCCATCATGCCTCAGTCATTTCACAGTTCTTGTAAAGTCAGCTCAGCTAGTATTTCTGAGACTGCATGCCAAATGAGTTCTCTAGTGAGTTTTACATTGATGTCTGTCTCATAAGGAAAGTATTGAATTCTTGGTGTTTTCATTTTATACATTGTATATTTCCAATATATGTAACTATTGTATTATAAAAAGATTCCAAATGCATTTATATCATATAGTAAAAGAATTCTATATAAAACAGAATCCAATAATAACTATATTTTTGCTTTACATTAGTTTTCTGGTATTATTGTGCATAAAAGTTACATAAGAATAGCATCTTAACTATGAGACTCTAGCTATCTATTCTTCAACCACCTCAGAGACCTGTTGAGTTGTTTAGGAATCAAGAGGGTGTTCTGGATCTAAGAAGATATTTTTAAAATTATGAGGCAAGTTAGTATGAAAGCTGAGTTAGATATAGAATTTTAAACTCATGGAGATGGTTAAATAGTAGAATGTTAAAGTCAGGTGCCAAATACATATGGACTGGACATTGGGAATGTATGCTAAGCCATATAACTCTTATAATTGTGGCCTATTTATTTCTGTTGTTTTGTATTGTATTTATAGTTATAAGAAAAAGAACCATTTTTGGACTGAAAGGGAGAGCTGTTGGGGGGAAAAAAGAAATACTTTAAACTAAAAAAAAAAAAAAAGAAGAAGAAGGGAAGAGGATGGTGGGGCTGAGGGGGAGGAGGGTGGAAGGGTGGGACTGGAGGGGGGAGTAGGGAGGGGATTGTGATTGAGATGGAACTTGAAGAAATAAAAAATAAATTATTAAAAAAGTATATATTTGGAGGGAATGAATGTCTCTTCCACCGAGAGAGTAAAACCTATAGCCACAATCATAATGCCCTCCCTTCTCAACTTCTTTTGTATGTTTAATTTGCTTGATTTCTTTCAGTAAATTTTTATTCTCTCTGCTTTTGGTTTTACAGCCCTAGGAAAGCACTGAAAGAATTTCAGCTCTAAGTGACTAGATCTGATTAGGTTCTGGTTCAATTGAGTCTAAACCTGTTCAGCCATGTCTTTCTTCACCTAAAGCTCTTTGATTGCTGTGGAGTTCAGTGGTTATGTCAGTTTCTTTCCTCAGCCCAAGTCACAAGTCCAGAGTATTCTCCATAGTGCTTTAAAAAGGTATTATGGTCATTTAATGTTCACCATATAAGTTATGGGACATAATCACTTTACCTGCCATTGCTTTTGTTATGTAAGCTATAGCTTTTGCTATTCAAGCATACACATATTCTGAAGTTCAGAGAAAATGCTGGTTTTTATCTTGGTGTCAATGTAGAACCTAGACCTGCAATTCATAATCCTAACAGTTTGCTACATCATCAGAATGTTCATATGGTCTTTGAAGGCTCTTGTTTTCTTTCATCCTCTCACCTGCTTCTTAAAAAAGAAAAATGAAACTTGAAAAAAAAAAAAAGAATAGCATGTTATTAAACTATCTAATTTTTAAATAGATTGTTTTTTTCAAAGACACTTTATATCTCAGAAAACATTTATTAATTTATCTATCTATCTACCTATCTATTATTTATTGGTTTGGTATTTGGTTTTTTATTTTTCGAGACAGGGTTTCTCTGTGCAGCCCTGGCTTTCCTGGAGCTCACTTTGTAGACCAGGCTGGCCTCAAACTCACAAAGATCCACCTGCCTCTGTCTTCTAAGTGCTGGAATTAAAGGTGTGCACCACCACGCCCCAGAGAAATACATTTTTTTTTGTTTATTTATTACTTCAAGTTACATCTCCATCACAGTGCCCTCCTTCTATCCCACTCGGTTCCACCTACCCACTCTTTCCTCCCTCTCCCACCTATCCCACTCCTCTGATGTGGAGTATCCCTATATATCAGCCCTTCTCAGTTCAATAGTCATATGAGGGGTAAGAGCTTCCTCTTGTACTGCGGGCTTATATGGTAGCACCCCTAGGGCAAATTGTCCCATTAATAGGTAACAAGGTCTATATTCCTGATCCTTTTGATATGTTGGTTGTAGGATAGTTATACTGTACTATATGGATAAAATCCAATTATAAGTGAGTAGATGCCATGTGCATCTTTCTGAGTTTGGGTTAGCTCATTCAGGATGATCTTTTCTAGTTCCATCCATTTGACTGTAAATTGCATGATTTTGTTGTTTCTGATGGCTGAGTAGTATTTCATTGTGTAAATGTGCCACATTTTTTTTTATCCATTCATCAGTTGAGGTGAGATGTTTATTCAACATCTGGGTTGTTTCCAGTTTCTAGCTATTACAAATAAAGCTGCTATGAACATAGATGAGGATATGTCCTTGTGGTTTGGTAAGGAATTGTAATGGAATTTTTTAAAGATCTTGCTTCACATACTCTGAGATAATTTATCAGCCATTCATTCATTATTGTTCAGAGAAGATGGCATTTATAATATTATTTCTCTAAAGCATGTAGGCAGAATTTACATCTATCTATCTATTTATCTATCTATTTATTCATATATTTATTCATTTACTGGGTCATTGTGTGTGTTTCAACGCACAGCTCACACCTGTGTATGCATGTGTTTGTGCATGAATTTTATCTCTTACGTGTGTGCATCAAAGAGCTACTCCCAGGAGTTGGTTATCTCATTCTATCCTGGGAGCTGAGACACATGACTTAAGTTCAGTCTTCATAGCTCCCAGACCATCCTGCTGGCTTTCAGAATTTTTGTTTAAACACTTGTTTTGATGTGTCTCCAATAAGGTGTCTAGGAAGATGTTTTATGTTGTTGGTGGTAATTGAGATTTTTGTTTGTTTGCTTGTTTGTTTGGATCCAGAAAATAAAATTCACTCGCATCAGAGAATGATGGATTCTTTTTCATAAATGAATACCATAAATTTTATTAGTATCCTGTTAATTTTTGAAAATGGAAAATGGTTTAAGTTACTGTTTGTGAGTGCTTTCTGAATATTATTGTATTATCATTTTGATCTATGTCTAAGCCGGCAATGCACAGAAAGCCTGTCCCAACAAAAGTTCCTATAAAGGCTAAGCTGAAAAATATTACTCAATACAACTGAAGGACAAAAATAAAATGGTCCTAAAATAGTTTTATGTGCTTTGTAACTTAAAATTCTTTTGCAAATAGTTTCACTTTACTCCTATCTCATTTCTTCAAAATACTGATACTAATATTTAGTATCTTTTGGTGGCAGAGATGGATGAGTTGGTTGATAAAGGCTTATCACGCAAGAACAGGTTTCTCAGTACCATCATCAGCACACACATAAAAATACAATATTATAGTTAGTATTTTGAACACCCTAATAGGAAACTTGATAGGTCAGTTTTATTTGTGCTGCATGAAAACACCTGATTGACCCATGTAACCTATAACTTTGAATGTTATATATTATATAAAATACATATAATCATATCAATTTTTGCCATAAATATAAATATGAATAACCATGATATAATTATTTTCTGTTAAATATTTCATTATAATCATTCATATTAATCATAGATAATCAGGCTTATCTTTACTTAATGGATAAAATAAAATAAGGGCTTCTTTCATAATGAATGATAATCTCTACTCTTAAGTGTCCAGAACTAATATCTTACATGGATATAATTTATCATTATATTTAAGAAAAACATGAATACTCTCCAAATCTCATTAATTTTGAAACAGCAACTATGAAACTAACACATCATATTACAAGGAATTCAGCATTGCTTTTAGGGATTTAAACAGGCTTTACACCCAGAAACCAGGTCTTTGCTAATGGCTATAATTAGGTACTTGCTCCTAAGTTACAGAACAAGTGTGGCTGTTTATTGGTTGTTGAAAATCACCACTTCTCTCTTGACATATGTACAATGAACTGTTGGGAACTGTAGTCTTCCTTCATTTCTCAGTGTACAAAAAATTCGGAGACATCTCTGTGAAAAAGGAATATCTCCAATCCTGTGCTCATTCCGATACCCATGAAGCTCTTAGTGTACACTCAAGAATAGGGCCCCTCACAAGGATGACATGACTATAGTGTTTTTCAACTGGCAAAATACTTAGTATTATTGTGTCATAGAATCAGAAAAATAACATCAGGATGACTCGCCGATAGACTTATTTTTAGAAGACAGAGATTTTCACCAAAGTTTTTGTTTCTATTCCTAAATGCATTTGGTTCATTGTAGGGACTTTGTAGAAATGAGTACCCAGCCAGTTTCAGATTGTCTTTCCTTCCGTACTTACAGTCTTTTGTGTGTCCTAATTTGACACATGTATTTTAAAAGAAAATGAGGCATTTTGAATTAATATTCACAATAAACCTTATTTTTTCAGTGTTATATCTTCTGTACTAAAATGACTATCAAATTTATACATTAAAGCCTGTCTCCTCTTATGAGAAAATTTTCCTCATTTTTAGGTTTCTTTGTAACTCTTTCCTACCTGCCATTGATTTCCTATATCAATCTATAAAAGTTTCTCACAAGTCCCTTACAAACAATTTTCTCTCTCTCTTTGATTTGCATTTTGCCCCAAACATCCTTTCTGCACATACTGTAATATCCAACTTTTCTCTATCAATTCCAAAGCATTATTTTGAATATTGTTTCTCAGAAATATAAGACATTCATTGGTTCCAGTTTTAATTCTCTAAAATGTTGCCTTATTGTCTTTTAATTGTACAAATAATCATGTAACAATTCAAATATTTCCTGAAACTGACTACTTCATTCTATTTTGGGCGTTCTTTTACAACATCTAGAAAAAATTTACTCTTTAGGGTAAAAGTCAAATATTAATTCCCATTAATAAGTTCTTCTGTTCTGCATACAAAGCATAGTAAAACTTCTATTGTAATGTAGGACATGTATATCAATACTTCATTATTTATTCATACACATGTGCTCTATGCTAGTCTGGTGACTTCTTGAATGCAATTCCATTTATATATATTATTTTATGTACTCTTGTGATTTGGTTGACAAATAAAACCATAGACATTGTATTTGAACACTTATTTTCCAGTTGGTGATGGATTTGTGGAAGTTATGGAGACTTTAGGACTTGGGGACTTGCTGGAGGAAATATTTCACTAAGGTTGGGCTTTGAGCTGTTATAAGCTGGCTCTTCTGGTCTTTCTCTTTGCTACTTTGTGCTGAGGAGCAGAAAGCCAACTTCCTGCTGCCACCACAAGTCTTAGTAATGACTGATGTCATGCCTTTCCTATGATGATGGAATCAAACTTTCTAGATCTGCAAAAATAATTTTTCTTCTTTATGCTGGCTGCATTTTTCTTCTTTTTTGGAGATAGATTTTTTTTCCTTACATAGTATATCTTGATTACAGTTCCTCCATCCTCTTCTTCCTATTTCATCTTCTATCTCGATCTATCCTCTTCTGTTTCTCATTAGAAAACAAACAGGCTTCTAAGGGGTAATACTAAAACAAAATACTATAAAATAAATATAATTAAATAAAATAAAATGCATCACGTTGGAATAGGACAAAAAAAGTAAAAGAAACAATCCATTTGTACACTTAGGAATCAGGTAAAATACTGAATTTAGCCATAATATGTACCTAAAGGACCTGTAAGGAAAAAAGACAGAAAAATATATTAATAAAATAAACATGAAAATATAAATTAAATTTTTTAAAAAGATAAAAACAAACAAACTAAAAAGAAAAACTTGATGTGACATTATGAAGGAGTCTCCAAAGATGCCATTTGTCATTTAGTTTAGTTTCTGTTGGATATTATCTGGGCATGCAGGCTACCTTCAAGAACAGTTTGTTTCCCCAGTGAGAGATTCCCTTGGAGAACATTAAATTTTCATTTGCAAATGTTTATCAATTGGAGATAGCCTGAGGGTTAAAAATGCGTACATGTGACCACTTCTTTCAGCTCTAGAATCCTAACAGGTTCAAACCCATACATGGCCTGTGTGTGCTTTCTCCATCTCCATAAGTTCATATATGAATAGGTCCTGTTAATTTAGAAGGTCTAGCTTCCTTGGGGTCCCCCATCCTCTATGACTCTTACACTTTTCTGCTTCCTCCTCTTCAGGGTTCTCTGAGCATTAAGAGAGGGATTTGCTGGTGAGATCCCATTGAGAGCTGTATGTTTCAAGATCTTTAACTCTCTGCTTGCTGTCTGGATGGGGTCTCAGTTTTTTATTCCATCTGGCCCAAGAGAAAGCTTCTTTAGTAATGGCTGAAACAAGAACTTCTCTGAGTATAACTGAATGTCATTATAAGTCATTTTATTGCCATACCCTTTTAGTAGAACAGTAGTAGATTAAAACTTTTGTAGCTGGATTGGTAAAAGAAAAAAGAAATATAAGGACATTATTGCTCCTAGGTATAGGAGAAGTCTTTATTGTACATAGAAGTTTATTGTACATAAAATGGGAAGCATAGCCAGAGGCAAAGCTATGTTAGAGAGTCCATAATGGACATGCCTGGTAGACAGGGAAGTGTCATGTGAGGAGAGGGGGAGGGGTGGGTTGGTGATCCTAGGTGCTATATGAAAGCAGGCAATTAATCCAGCTTCTTCTTCAATTTATGCCTCCAGGACCCTGGCTTAAGTTTCCACTCAGATTTCCTTGGGCAATAGGGTCATGTGGAAATGGAAGCAAAATAAACCATCTTCTACACTTGTTTTGGTCATGGTATTTTATCACAATAGAAACCCTAACTAATACATTTCCTTATGTTGCCTTTGTCAAGGTGTTTTATAATAATAAATAAATAAATAATGCATGTATTTTAATAACAACTATTTCACAGATCAACATGATGGCAGGTTGCTTTTTAATTTATTATACCAGAATTAGGGCCAGTTGTTAAAAGGCATCTGAAATGGCCTATGGGTGTATGAATTTCCTAGATTGGGCTAAAGGAAAATTAAAAAATAGGATAATGTTTTTCAACTCCAAGCAACATTTAATTAATAGTTTATTTACTATTTAAATATATACAGAATACTATATGGTATAGATTCTTTCTGATAAAGAAAAGAGTACCAAAATCAGCAGGCATAGAATTTCCTTGTCAGGAGGTAGGAATGTAGATCAATTGGCAGAGTATTTTCTTAGTATGTGCAAGGCATTGGGTTTGATCCTCTGCACTGAAGAAACTAGATACGACAATGTAGTTCTATAGTATCAGTATTTGGCTGAAGGAGACATGTAGAAGTAAATAATTAAATTGTTTATTAGTATTTAGATTATCGTTAATTGGTCAGCAGTGTTAATCCTTAACCCACCATTATAAATAAGCACACAGACAGTTGATGGATTTTAAAAAGCCTTGGCCTGAACTGTGCAATTTTGGCCCATCTAAGCTAGCTCATAATTCTATCCCTGAATAAAGCCCTGTATAATATACATACATCCTCTGGGCTGTTTTTCTCCATACTATGCTGATGTACTAGGCCATGTGGAACAAGGTTTTTCTTTCATCTACTCTATGGAGTGGTTGATGGGTAGAAGCCTCCAAAAGGGGAAGAGAAACTAGAGGAGAAGGAAGGAGGAAGCAGGAGATATGATAGGATAAAGATGGAAGAAAATCCTGCCACATGGCCTGACATCGGCATAATGTGGAGAATAACAGCCCAAGGGGACGTATGTATTTATGGGGTATTATTGGGGGAATAGAATTATAAACTAGCTTCAATGGGCTAAAATTGTTCAATATAGGTGAAGGCTTCTTAAAATTCATCAAGTGTCTGTATATTTATTTATACTGGCAGATTAAGAAATAATACCACTGACCCATTGAATATAATATAAATATTGGTAAACAATTTAAAAACTTACTTCTACAGAGTCAGGATCAGATTTTCAAGGTAGACCACTGAGATACAAAGAGTTTAAGACCAGCCTGGGATGCACTAGATCTTGACTGAAAAGCAATCAAACTACAACTATAAAAAGTAACAAAACTACAAATGTAAAAAGTAAACAAGCTACAAACTACAACAAATTAAAACAAGTTTGGGAAATAATGAATCAAAATATAGCTTTCTGTTTTGGTGTATGGACCCACATCTATTATGGTGGTTTGAAGACAGAGATAGGAGAATTGCAAGTTTGAGGCACACTTGCTCTGCATAGCAAGTTCTCAATATGGAATACAGAGGGAGTTCATGGCTCAAGATTTAACTCAAACAAATCATAAATTCTCTTATCAAACATTATATCTACATTTAGTACAAATTAGATAAAAAGACTTCAGACAACTATAAAATCAGCTTCTCCCACACTCCAATATAATGGATTAAGAAACATAAGATCATTGGCATCTGATTTTTTTTTTTTTTTGGTTGTTGTTGGTTTTTGTTGTTTTAAAATTTATTACTTCAGGTTACATCTCCATCGTAGTTTTTATGCATTGTCCTTATTTTTGTTCATTAACACATGTGACTTAGATCTCCACATTACACTAAATGACAATAAAGATAAATATCCAAGTGTACTACGTAGCCAAAACACTCCAGCACAAAGCAGATAAATAAAAATTACCTGAGTTTCTGTACATAGGCTTACCTTAAGTTAAATAAAATTTTCATTATTGGAAGAAATGAAAGATTAGAAAACTATATCAGGCCATGGATCTTTTTTTTTTTTTAAGATTTATTTATTATGTATACAGTATTCTGTATGCAGGTATATCTGCAGGCCAGAAGAGGGCACCAGATTTCATTATGGATGGTTGTGAGCCACAATGTGGTTGCTGGGAATTGAACTCATGACCTCTGGGAAGAGCAGCCAGTGCTCTTAACCGATGAGCCATCTCTCCAGCCCCAGGCAATGGATCTTGTTTTAAATATTTACAAAAGGAAATATAGTTAAGTCAGACACCAAATTTTCTTGTGCTTTATGTAATTCAATTCAATTTTTGGAAGATTAGAAAAGTTAATCAATTTCATAAAAACAATTTGTTAAGAAAAGAAAACTAAAAATACAAAACAAATTTAAATCTTACAATGTAGATAAATACAACACTGGCATTTAATATTAAAATGTGGAGGAGTGTTTTCACATGAGAGAGAGGACACCTATTTAACACAAGCATTTGAAAGAGTCCTACATTAAGCACCTTTATTTAGCATAAGAGATGCTTATATGCAATGTAAACTTGTTTTTCTTATTGGAATTGAAAACAACCCAGATAGAATTTTAGTCTCATTGTTTCAGTCTCAGTACAATGAGCAGTTACTAAGAACTAGAGTTTTGTGTTGTTGTGGGTTTTCTCTCAACACAAAATATCAACACCTTCTGCTATATCGTTTTTCCCTTAACTCTTCCTTTACAAGTAAATTTTACAGTCTAATAAATGGTTGGCTTTGGCACTACAATTCTTTTTTCTTATAATTATTTTTTATTTCTTCAAGTTACATCTCAATCACAATCCCCTCCCTACTCCCCCCTCCAGTCCCACCCTCCCACCCTCTTCCCCCTCAACCCCCTATCCTCTTCTCTTTTTTTTCTTAAGTTTAAGGTATATATTTCCCCCCCAATAGCTCCCCCTTTCAGTCCAACAAATGGTTATTTCTCTTATAAAAATAAATACAATACAAATAAACAGAAATAAATAGGCCACAATTATGAGAGTTATATGGCTTAGCATACATTCCCAATGTCCAGTCCATATGTATTTGGCACCTGACTTTAACATTACAGAAGGAGATAGACGACTGGAGAACGCTGGAAGGTACTTGCAGGCACATGGTGGTTTGGGATTAGGTGATCCGGGTTAACTTAGAGTAGCTAATTGAGAGTCTGTCCAGCTAAGGGCTAAGGCTAAAACATTAAAAGGTCTTGGTGTGTTTAATTATTGGGGAAAAGACTGAGGTGGCTTATAGGACCTCAGTCCAAGCAGTCCTGGGCCGTTGAACTTCCAGACTCCCAGACTCCCAGACTCCCTTGAGCCCAGTCGAATCTTCCGCCAAGCAGCCACCGGCCTAATATAACAACTTATTTTAATTAACAGAGTTTAAGTTACAGGTAGTGTAGGCCACCCTTGGTCCCGGGGCTCTTTCTCCAGGATAAGTTAGGCAACCGGTTAAGGAACTCAGGCCAGGCCACCTTCTCCTCTGCCACGCAGCCGGCTACTACGCCATCCTAATCTTACAGTTTATACTTACTAATAACTACATTAATTAATTTATTTGCAGCTTTCAGGTGGCAGCACTACAATTCTAATGGAGACCCATGCTTGAATGAACTGTCTGTAACCTACTGTGTTCCTCTAACCTCATCTTTTGCATTTCTACTCATCTACTTTAAGCTGTCACACAGGGTTTATTGCTGCTCCTTAACCATTCTGAGCATGCTCTCACCTCAGAATTTGTATGACAATACTATTCACGTGTGTTCTTTGTATTGGCTATCCATCATATGAAACATGTCAGAGATCGAATGTCACATCTGCTGACTACCTGAAGAATTATCGGGTCCAGCTGACTAGTCCTTGAGCAGTTAACCACACTACTGTGAATTAGGGCTACAATAGCCACACCATGTCCAGAAGACAACACTTCATTCCACTTCTTTGTATGCTCCAGTTCTTTATTCTTTATGAATTAAATATATTTTTATAATTTGAAAGGAAGGTGGATATTTACCTTATAATAACATATCATAAAAATGCTCTTCTGCCCTCTAAATTTTTATTTTTAGTTTTGGAGACATGGTCTCTCTACCTGGCACTGGCTGTCTTGGAACTTGTTATGCCATTCAGGTCAGCCTTGAACTCCTAGAGATCCACCTGCCTCTAACTCCTCAAGCACTTGGATTAAAAGTATGTGCCATCATACCTGCCTCCAGTGTTCTTCTCTTAATCAGAATTTACTTAAAAATTTTCTTTTTCTATTTTTTTTAAATGTGACTTCTTTATTACAGTTTTATACAGACATAAATGCTTTAGAGACCATACAGAGTGCACATACTTCAGAAAGGATCAAGGTAAAAAGATATAGTTTTTGTATATAGAACCTGGAGGTTAATTCTGCTATTTCTAGCCATATTGGATATAATTTATAGTTCAAAATTGCTAAGCCCCAGAGCCAGGTCTTGAGAAAAAAAATTTAGTGTAGCAAACATAGAAGGTGACTTAATGGTCATAATGGATTCACACTGCCTCTGTATTTTATTTTATTTTTTTTTTCATGTTTGTTTATTACTTCAGGTTACATCTCCATCACAGTACCCTGTGGTACATCTACACAATGGAATACTACTCAGATGTTTCTACTTTAATGGTATGTTTGTATTTTTAATTTATTTTATAATACTTAGTCAGAATATAATAAACCTTATTCATTGTAAATCTCTTTGGGTATTTTCAACAACCATCATTATATTAGTTGCAGTTAACATTATTATCAGTATATTTATGATTATTCATTCTTCCATTTTAGTTTTTTATTTTATAAACAAAGCATCTTCATTAGCATATTTTATAGTTTTGCTATCTGCATCCATTTTAAAGATTATTTTTTCACTAAAATATTTTTTCCAATGAGAGTTGAATCTTACACCTCTCATAAAAGCTAAGCAAAAGCTTCTTTTTCAGGTATACTCCTAGCCCCATAACGACTTTATATGCACTGAATAATTCCAAAGCAAACCAATAGATTTTTTTTATGTTCTAACTTGACCCCTCTATATTTGTAATTCCTCTTGAGAATTATTTGAGTAGTGACCTGAATAAAATTATGCTGCTTTCCCGATAAGTATTTAAAAATTTTCAGCAATCATTCTGCTACTAGTTTAACTGCAGTATATCCTGATAATATACTTGGTAAGATTTCTCTTTATATTACTCTGGGGTATTTTATGCTCCAGAATGCAGTTTGTCTTAGTAAATGCTCCATGTTAGAAAGAAAAGAATGTGTGTTCTGCCTTTGCTGGATGAAACAGTCTATAAATGTCAATTAGATCACATAGATTAATGGTGCTTCTCACTTCAAGTATATCCTTATTGATTTCCTGCTTGATGGTTCTATCAATTTTTGTGGAAGAAGTATTGAAGTCACCAGTTGTAAAAGCAGAATTGTTTGTTTCTCCTGGAAGACCTATCAGTTTGTGCCTCACATATTTGGGCATGTTTAGGTGCATATACCCTAAGCATTGCTATGTCTTAATGGACAGTTGAACTGTTTTATCTTTTTGGTATGGTCGTCTTTATCTTAAAAAAAAAAATTCCCTTTTTTCAATACCCATTATAGCTTTCTGCTAATTTGGACACCTTAAATTCCATCAATATGATATATATATTACATAATATATAAATTCATTCAATATAATATATATTATATATTGCATAACATATAATGTGCAATTATATATTATATTTTATATATTATAATTGTATATTATATTTTATATATTATACAATATTATATACAAATGGGTTTATTTATGAAGGGAAATCTTTTTTTTTTTTTCCAGGAGACAGTTTCCATGTGAAACTCTGGCTGTTCAGGAACTCATTATGTAGACGAATTTGGCCTCAAACCCAGAGGTTCAATTACCCTGTCTTCTGAGTGCTGGGATTGATGGAATCCACTGCCACCACCCAGATAAAGGCTATAATTCTTGACATAATATTTTTCACTCAACTTTTGTAGTCTGTCTCCTTTTAATTTATACCATTATAGAATTCAAATTTAAAGTTATTTTAAGTATTTTTATTTGCAATTGGATTAACACTTTCCACATCTTGTTTCATTTTCTGATCATTGTTCAATAGACCATTTTTTGTTTTTATATTTTTCTCTTTGCACATCAATTATATGACTGTACGTATTTTTCTGTAAGGGCACAGAGGAGATATCTCTTTGTGTAAGAATGCTTGCTGTGAAAGATTTTAAAACCTGAATTCAAATCCCTGGAAGTTAACAGAAATGTCAGATATGGTCATATGTTCCTATAAACTCAACAGTGGGTTTTGAGGTAGATAGATGCCAAGAGCTTGTTAGTCATCCAGCTTAGACTCAGTGTGGAGATTCAGCAAAGGTCTGTATAGTTTAAATATAATATGGATATGTGTATAGGTTTGAGTATTTATATGCTTAATCTTCTCTAGGATTCCTAATCTTGGGTTGGTTTTCTTATTTTGGTTTTGAAATTTCACGAAATACCATAAGTGTTCTTTGTTATCCTACTTTTCCTTCGTGGTTGTATGGTCACCCATTATACTATTACTCATTTATACAATGTTTTTCAGCACTTAGACATTCTAGATTAATTGTTCTACCTTTCATTTCACTGTTGTAAACCTCAGTGCATCTATCTTCAGGTCTCTGATTCTCTCCAGTCACTTATATCCAAGATGAGTCTGAGCCACAGAAGACATGTTCATTTTGTCTATGGAGTTATAATATTCAGCTTTTTCTTTTGATTTCACCTCAGAGGAAATGTATCCTTCTGAAATTCCCCATATGTTGCTAGAAGATATCTAATTTTTATTGGTTATCATTAAAAAAATTATGAATGTTTATATTATAGTCCTCATTTTTATTTCAAAATCTGCATTACAATTGAGTTTATTTTAATAATAACACAAATGCCTTTAGAATATGTTTTCCATACATATAAAATGCTTTGTAATTTTTGTTGGAAGTTGAGTATGTTATGTGTCAGTTGAAAAATAGTAAAATAAGCTTTTCTGTGTGAGACATATCCATCTGATGGTGCAATTATTTAGGAGATTTTTTGATATATGGATACATGTCTGAGGTTTTATTTTTAAGGGTCCTATTAAGTATTCTCTATTGTTTTTAGAACCTTGAAAATGTCTTCAAAAACAACAGCCATAGTTTAAGAACAAGAGGTTAACCTGTTAGGGCTGGGCCATTGTGTGCTAACAAGGAAAGAAGGCAAGCAGGTACTCACAAGACAGAAAGAGAACAAGAAATCCAAACTTACAGCCCACCCTACCTTGCTACAACATAAATTCAGGCATCACTGTTTAACCCAAGAAGGGTTGCTTTTCATATTATAGGATTACATATGTTTGCACTAGATTTAAAATAGGTTTTACAATGTCAAAGTCATTTATCACCAGAAAGAATAAATGTAATTTCACCAAGGACTTCAAAATTTCCCTATTCCTCAACTCTTTTTAGTTCCATTTGTATGTTTCACTTATTGATGTATAAGTATTTATATACATATTAGAAAGATTTTCCTATTTTCATGTGTATTTTGTTTACTTAATGTAATATGTACTAAATATTAAACTAAAGAAGAAAAAGAGACTTAAGGAGCACAGAAGTATGCACAGCTAAATAAGGTAAAGTCAGGAACGTTTTTTTCTTATTGAAAAGATTTTGAAATTTCTTTTTGTCATAGTTGTGTGATTGTATATAAAACAAATTTAATTTTACAAATGTCTAAACATAAATTCTGACTATGGTATGCATTTTTTTTTACAATTTCCTTATTTGTAAAAATATTTTATCTAAAGCCATATGAAGGACTTGTCTAATATGTAAAAAGTATTCATCCTTTCAGCTCAAATTACTCACAAGAATCTAATTTTGATCGCTAGATTTATATATTTCAATATAGAAAACATTTCATTCAACTTTTAGCACATTTTCTGCACTTTACTATATTCTTATAGCCATTAATGCAATTACTAATTGGACTATTTGAGTACTATTTTATGTAGAGAAAGATAAAACAGAATTTCATGAAAGTACTTCCATTTTACTATTTTATAGTTCTCAGCCTTTCAATTAAAAAACAAGATTAATGGTAAATGACTTCCTCAATGAAGAAAATGTTATACTTTACTAAAGTGTTTATTTAGAAAAAAAATTGTTTTCTAAAAGTGATTTTTCCACAGATCAGATGGGATAAAGAACACCAAGAAAACCAGGCCCTGTTATTCAACAGGATCTATGCATATATGCACTCAAAAAGACTGAGAGAGCATGCAGATGCCCTACACAGGACTGCGCCAGATGGAATTCTAGTGCTGAAAGGAGAGTGGACATGTGTTTCTATTTTTTTATAATTTATTTTTTATTTCTTCAATTACATCTCAATCACAATCCCCTCCCTATTTCCCTCTCCAGTCCCACCCTCCCACCCTTTTCCCCTAAACCCCCTTCCTCTACCCTTTTTTATTAAAGTTTAAGGTCTATCTTTTTTCCCCCAAACAGCTCCCCCTTTCAGTCCAACATATGGTTCTTTCTCTTATAACAATAAATACAAGACAAAACAACAGAAATAAATAGGCCACAATTATGAGAGTTATATGTCTTAGCATACATTCCCAATGTCCAGTCCATATGTATTTGGCACCTGACTTTAACATACTACTATCTAACCATCTCCATGAGTTTAAGGTTCTATATCTAATTCAGCTTTCATACTAACTTGCCTCACAATTTAAAAAACACATCTTCTTAGATCCAGAACATCCTCTTGATTCCTAAACAACTCAAAATTTATCTATGAAACTCTAGCTGTCTATTCTTCAACCACCTCAGAGACCTGAGAGGGATAAATATATCTGATTATATAGGAACTGCAGGGCCTACAGCTTCCAAAACAAAGAAATGACATACTAGTGGATGCCTGGACAGTTCCCATTTTCTCTCCATACATTACAGCATCAATCTTCAGCCATTTGGCCCTGTTTCTCTGACAGACATTGATTATGGAGCAGGAATTATGAAGGACTTGCCTACCCTGTCTTGGCAGGCTGTCGACTTACTTTCTTCCAGGTTTTGTCCTTGTTGGACAGCATTCTGTATACACTTGAAGCAAGGGGTTTTTCTTGCCAAGAGATGGGCTTGCCACTAATTCAACCATCTCCCACTAGAGATTCTTCGATGCTCATCTTCTACTTGGAGTAGAATAGGGGGTGCTGTCAGGAGCTGACATGTCTTGATATCAAAAAGCCTTAAGTTAAGAAAACATCTTTGAATGCCATATTCTGCAGATCTCTTGAGGTTTTTGAAGATGCCCTATCTATCTCTTATATTAAGATAAGAAAATGTTGCTTGCTCTTAGCAACTTGATTTCTGATTAGCTTAGAAAATAACTGTGATAGACTGTCATAGCACCTAACAAAATGACATGCTTGCATGACTATTAGTTTGCATTTCTTAATTATCCTAAACAGTTTATGACAGTTGGTAGCAATAGGCCGAAACTTCACATTGTATTTTTAAGCATTACTTGGTACAATACTGTTAAAAAGCATTACCCTTAATTTTGTATCAATATACAAAGATCAATACCAATTTGGCCAAACATAATCTTAATTTTGTATCAATATACAAATATCAATACCAATGTAGCCCAATACAATCTTAATTTTGCATTAATATAAAAAGATTTTCTTTTTTTTTGATATCGAGACATATCAGCTCCTGACAGCACCCCCTATTCTACTCCAAGTAGAAGAAAAGCATTGAAGAATCTCCAGTGTGAGATGGTTGAATTAGTGGCAAGCCTATCTCTTGGCATGAAAAAACCCCTTGCTCCAACTGCAGACAGACTGCTGTCCAAAAAGGACAAAACTTGGTAGCAGGGAAGTCGACAGCCTAGCTCTGCCAAGACAGGGTAGGTAAGTCCTTCATAATCCCTGCTCTACAACAAATGTCTGTCAGAGAAACAGGACCCAAAGGCTGAAGACTGATGCAGGAATGTATGGAGAGAAAATGGGAACTGTCCAGGCAGTCACTGGTATGTCATTTCTTAGTTTTGGAAGCTTCAGGCCCTGCACTTCTTATATAAGCAGATATATTTATCCCTCTCAGGACTCTGAGGTGGTTGAAGAATAGACAGCTAGAGTCTCATAGTTAAATTTTGAGTTGTTTAGGAATCAAGAGGGTGTTATAGATCTAAGAAGATACTCTTAAAAGTGTGTTGCAAGTTAGTATGAATGTTGAGTCACATATAGACCTTTAAACTCATGGAGATGGTTAGATAGTAGAATGTTAAAGTCAGGAACCAAATATGTATAAACTGGACATTGGGAAGGTATACTGGGCCATTTAACTCTCATAAATGTGGCATATTTATATCTGTTGTTTTGTATAGTATTTAGTGTTATAAGAGAAGGAACCATCTGTTGGACTGAAAGGGGAAACTGCTGGGGAGAAGAGGGTGGAAGGGCGGGATAGGAAGGGGGAATAGGGAAGGGTTTGTGACTGAGATGTAACTTGAAGAAAAAAAAATAAAGTATTTAGAAAAAAAACTCAATACTAATTTAGACAAATATAATATTAATTTTGTAACAATATACAAAGGTATAAGGGCATTTTCAATAATCTGTCCTTTTTCTTGATCTTTCCTATGTTATGTCTATGTCCCGTTTTTTTTCTCAAGTCTGAGTGTCCCAGAGTTAGGATTAGGGCAGGGCTCTGTTCTTATCTTTCCAGGAGATTTAAAGCATCCATCCAAGGAATCCATGGACAATTGGACAACAGAAACCTCAAAAGAAAACAGATCAGACACCAAAAAAGACAAGTAGCCCAGATGATCCAGCCCTGCAGACTTCCTCAATAGCTGTTTCTTCAAAATCAAAGTCTACAACCACAACAACTCAAAATCGCTAAGATTGTTCAGCTCCACAGACTGCTCTGGCCAGAACTCCAGTAAAGCCCTGAAGTTCAGCTTTGTCTACGAACTTCTTAGGACATTTAAATAGCTGAGCACAAAAGGACTGAATATGAAATGATTCTGTTAACATTTTAAACCATTTTTCCATTCTTATTTGGGCCCCAAACATGTTTACTGTGTCCCAAGTCAGTAGGAAGTCATTTAAGAGAGGAAAGTCCCATCCCCAGAAGGTGGGGAGGGTGTTTTCCCCCGCCTTTGGTTATCTGATGGACAATAGAAAATCTTGTTATTTAAGGAAAGAGACTACAAGCTGTTAAATGGTCTTGTTAAATGGGTTTTGGAGGTTAGACCCAGGGACTTCTCTCTTTTTCTTTTCTGTATCGTTCTTTCTCTCCTATGTAGGATTGAACAGACTTGAGAAAAGTGTACCCATTCTTACTTAACCCAGAAGCTGTCTTCAACTGATAACTATTTACAATTGAAAATGTAGTTCTCTCCAAGGGACTGTCACTGGAGTACAAACTATCTTAAAGGTAGGCTTCACAAGAAACTGAATCATTTTATTAAAATTTTCCATTCATCAATTGCAAGAATGAATATTTTAAATGGTATATTATAAAATAAGTGTTTAGTTTTAAATCACTAATTAGTTAAAAGTTTGTCAAAAGTAATACATTTATAAATATGGAAAGAAGGCTGAAATTACAGTATTTCTTTCTACAAAGGTAAACTATGTCATGAGTTTGTCAAAAGTAATACATTTATAAATATGGAAAGATGGCTGAAACTACAGTATTTCTTTCTACAAAGGTAAACTATGTCACGCAGAGTTATGCAAAACTCAGAAAAAATAATTAAATATATCTTTCTTGGGAGAAGATACATATGTCAATATAAAGGATAACACATATTCTTATGAACTAAATGCATTTCAGTAAGATTAACAGCATAATTTCACTCCCATAATTAGAAGAATTTTCAACATGGGACACATTTAATCATGATATATAATGAAGAAATGTTTTATTGAAACAGTGAAGAATGGGCACACATCTATCTCCTATCTTAATGTTAATTTACAAGTATATCAATTTCATTATATCAGATGCTTGAGATAGAGGAAAGGTAATTTTACCTTCTTGGTATTTTAATTAATGCCAGATTAATACCATTAATAAAGTTAAAGATATTTTAACTTTACCATACACTCTTAAGTATTTTATTTATTTAAACAATCAGTAATAGTTATCATTAAGTTTCATAAGCTTTAATATTTCAAATACATATATGTTTTATTTCGCTGTGTATTATAAGTGCTAATGAATCAAAGAAAGTGCTATGTGTACTATATTTTCCTAATACCAAGAGGTTCATGTGGATTTAGTTAATGTTTTATAAATGTTTACACTTATGTTCTTAATCTAATTTTCTACTTTCTGAAATGTAACTTTTCTGATCCTCATTATGTTTATCTCAGTCCCTTTATAAATTCCATTACATTGAATTTTATAAAGAAATAAAGTAACAAGGAGAACTCAGGGGGGGGAACGTGTGGATCTCCCTGTGAAGACGAAATAGAATAGATTTTGTGGGTGAACTGGGGTTGGGAGGGGATAGGAACAGAAGAGATCAGATGGAGTGGGGGATGGAAAAAGAAAGTAGTATGAGAAGAGACCAGAAAAGAACAAAAATATAATCTTTAATTTTATAAAGTTACAAGTTGAGTATATAAGAATTAGGAAAATAGAAGCAGAGTACATTTATGTAATATTAATTTTAAGATAGTTTATTAAAATGTTTGCTAATGAAGAGGGAAGCAAAATTTAGCACAAGACCAAAGGAAAGTAAAACAGCTGGAATCCTTACTAGCCCCAAGATGAGCTTCGAAGAATCTCCACTTGAGACTGTTACATTAGTGGCAAGCTTGTCACTGAGCAAGAAAATCTCTTGCTCCAACTGTCCACAGAATGCTGTCTGAAAAAGACAAAATTTGGAAACAGGTTAGTCGATAACCTAGCTCTGCCAAGACAGGGTAGGCAAGTCTTTCATAACTCCTATTTTACAATTAATGTCTGTCAGAGATACTGGGCCAAAAGGCTAAAGATAGGTGCTCTAATGTATGGAGAGAAATTGGGGACTGTCCAGGCAGCCAGTTGTCTGTCATTTCTTAGTTTTGGAACCTACTCACTCTGCAATTACTGTATATTCAGATACATTTATCCTTCTTAGGTCTCTGATGTGGGTGAAGACTGAATAGTTATAGTCTTGCAGTTAAGTTTTAAGTTGTTTAGGAATTAAAAGGATGTTCTAAAAGGATGCTCTAGGTCCATGAAGATGTTTTTAAGGTGGTAATGCAATTTAGGATGGAAACTGAGTTCCATGAAGATGTTTTTAAGGTGGTCATGCAATTTAGGATGGAAACTGAGTTAGGTATAGAACTTTAAACTCATGGAGATAGAGAGATAATAAAATATTAATATCAGTTGTCAAATACGTATGGAGTGGACATTGGGAATGTATGTTTTATATTATAGTTTTCATAATTGTGGCCTAATTATTCTTATAGTTTTGTATTATATTTATTGTTATAAGGAAAAGAGCCTTTTATTAGACTAAAAGGGGAAGCTGCTGGGGGAAAAGATACATCTTAAATTTAAAAAAAAGCAGATAGGAGGGTGAGGGGGAAGAGGGTAGGAGGGTGGGAGCAGGAGGGAGAAGAGGAAGGGGACTATAATTGAGATGCAACTTGAATAAATAAATAAGTGTAATAAAAAAAGACAATGAGGAGATGAGTAAATAAAACTTACAGAAACAAACACCAATAGATCTTGGTGTAAATGCAACATTTAGGGAACAGGGTGGAGGGGCTCCATTCATATCCAGTGGCATTTCTTGATATTTTCAAAAAAAAGTGGTTGGTGTCTTCAGCACTCTGGCTTTACCATTTAGTTCTGATGTACAAACAATACCAATGACAAAAGCCAGCATTGTTTGGTGTGCTCTGGAGCTCTCCTAAACAACAACTTACAAGAATTATCCCACTCCTGGCACTAAGGTGTTTTTATTTATTACCTAGTTGATTATAGAAGAAACATTATCTAATCTTGAAAAATATCTGCCTTTAAACTTACTTTAAAATATATGCTGAAACTGAGTTACAAGATGATATGGTTTTTATGTAACTTTTCATACACTCTTCATTGTTTCTGGGTGTCAGAAAGTTACACCATAATTGAGCAAAATGGCAATCAGAGAATGTGTACATTTTATTCAGAACACTAATAACTAATTAATAATTACTAATAGCAAAAAATGAATTTAGTAGATTCAAATTTTAAAATAGGATGTGTTTAGGATCAGTTGAAAGAAACACAGCAGAGGCTTGTGACTGGTGAAATTATGTGAATGCTGAAGGAGCTCACAAAGAAAATTATTTTAGACAGAATCCAGCTCAATTCTTATACCGTAGGTGGCTTTAGTGACTTTTCCACCTAACATAAGATACTCAGGAATTGGAAGCATCTAACACAAATCACCAACTCCTGGAGTTTATCACTGGACTGTGATGATAATGATCAGAATAAAAAGGCTTATGTTACAAGATTCCCTAAGAAAGATGTTTTAAATTTTCTAGAACTATTTCCTAGAGAGATTATAGATTAACATTGACACATTCCCAAGAGGCATCTATCCCAGGAAAACCTTGTAAAATTGTAGAATGACTCAACAGAGAATATATCCCCTCTATTATTATCACTAGGCAACAACAAAGTAAAATTTGGTTAATTAGGAGAAATTATTTTCTGTTGTAAAAAAGCCTTTGTTTCAGGAACATGATGAAAATACATTCACTGAAATTTAGAGTATGTTTTCATGATTCTTAGAAACAATGTCTTCTGAAAATCGCTTTCAAATACTAACCATGGGCTTTTCAGAAGTATTGAATTAAATCTGTCTGTTAAATATGATCATGGACATTTAACATTACCATATCTATTTTCAAAAATATCTTTATAAAATCACAAAGTAAAAAATGTAGTTGCCATTCATCAGTGCCCAAAAATAAAATAAAATCATTAAACTTGCAGCTAAGTAGATGGAGGTAGGAAAAAAAATCCTCAGTGAGGCAGCCTAAATTGAAGAAGACAAATATGGCACATGGTTGTTTATGTGTCAATGAGTTCAAGCTATTCTCCACTTTTTCTTTTTTTTAATTTATTTATTTACTGCTTCAGGTTACATCTCCATCATGGTGTTCTCTTTCCACCCTTCCCAGTCCCGCCCTCCCACCCTCTACCTCCTAACCCTTCCATCCCACTCCTCTATAGTGGAGTGTCCCTACATAACATTCCCCTGCACCAATTCAGCAGTCCTATGAGGGCCAAGAGCTTCCTCATACACTGGGGGCCTATAAGGCAGCACCACTAGGGCAAAGTGTCTCACTGACAGGAAGAAAAAGTCTATGTTCCTGTTCCCTTTGGTGCATTGGTTGTAGTATAGATATCCTGTACATTATAGCTAAAATCCGACTATAAGTGGATAGATGCCATGTGCATCCTTCTGTGTCTGGGTTAGCTCACTCAGGATGAGCTTTTTTAGTTCCATCCATTTGTCTGAAAATTGCATAATTTCCTTGTTTCTGATAGCTGAGTAGTATTCCATTGTGTAGATGTACCATAGTTTTTTAAACCATTCTTCTGTTGAGGGAAATCTGGGTTGTTTCCAGTTTCTAGCTATTACAAATAAGGCTGCTATAAACATAGATGAGGAAACTTCCTTGTGATTCAGTGAGGAGTCATTTGGATGTATACTCAGAAGTGGTATGGCTGGGTCCCAAGGCAGACCTATTCCAAGTTTTCTAAGATATCGCCAGACTGACCTCCATAGTGGTTGCACAAACCTGCACTCCCACCAGCAATGGAGGAGGGTTCCCCTTTCTCCACACCCTTGCCAGCATGTGCTGTCATTTGAGCTTTTGATCTTAGCCATTATGACAGGTGTGAGATGGAATCTTAGAATTGTTTGAGTTGCATTTCTCTGATGATTAAGGATGCAGAGCACAAAACCGCACAATGGAAAAAGGACAGCATCTTAAACAAATGGTGCTGATCCAACTGTATGTCCACTTGGAAAAGAATGAAATTAGATCCATACTTATCACCTTGCACAAAACTTAAGTCTAAGTTGATCAAAGACCTTAACATAAGACCGGTCACACTAAATCTACTAGAAAAGAAAGTGGGAAAAACCCTCAAAATCGCTGGCACAGGTAACAACTTCCTGTACAGAACACCACAGCTCAGGATCTAAGACCAACAATCAATAAATCGGACCTCATGAAACTGAAAAGCTTCTGTAAGGCAAAAGACACTGTCATTCAAACAAATGGCAGCCTACAGATTGGGAAAAAATCTTCACCAACCCCACCTCTGACAAAGGGCTAATATCCAAAATTTACAAAGAACTCGAGAAATTAAATGCTAAGAAACCAAATAATCAAATTTAAAAATGGGGGAAAGAGCTAAATAGAGAATTCACAAAGGAGGAATTCCTAAAGGCTGAGAGACACTTGAAGAAATGCTCAGCATCCTTATTCCCCACTTTTTCTTCTATCAGGTTCAGTGCATCTGGCCTTTTGTGTAGGTCTTTGATCCATTTGTAGTTGAAGTTTGAGCATTTAGCTCTTAAGTCTTCTGTAGGCAGTCTACATTCTTTAGAACCATAGTGGTTACATATACAGTATGGTGTGGTGGTGGATCACACAAGGAAGGGGAAATAGAATAGGTATGGGAGGATGGAAAGGGAAGCTGGAAAGGGAAGATCAAGTTGGATGGGACAAGGAAGATACAGGTAATAGAAGGAATACAGGAGGGCAATTAGAACTGTGATCCATTTGAGGAGCTGTAAGGAAATATAATAGATTAGAAACCTCCTAAAATATATATACATATTAACATTATTTAAATGAAACCACTAAAAAGACAAACAAGCACCAAAAAACAAAAGAGGGAGACAAAGCCCCAATCTGACATCTATCACCACCAAATAAAGCCACCAGTTCTGGGAATAGGTTATATCTAAATGATTTGTTGGATAAGAAGCTCCATCAAAACCCCCAAACAACACAGGTTTATACCAAGGCAATTATCTTCAACGAATGGTGCTGGTCCAACTGTATGTCCACTTGTAAAAGAATGAAATTAGACCCATACTTAGACCCTTTCTCAAAACCTTCCAGCTATCCTCCATAAAGGGAAACAAAATGAATATGTAGGCTTAAATAGGAAAATGCATTTTTTTCTCCCTGAAAATGTTTTGTCATGATGCATTTTAATGTTTGTCTAACTGACATTCTTTCCTGGACTCTTTTATTTTTTCTCATCCTTCCTTGGTCCCA
Source organism: Lophiomys imhausi (assembly GCA_907164525.1). NCBI lineage: Eukaryota > Metazoa > Chordata > Mammalia > Rodentia > Muridae > Lophiomys > Lophiomys imhausi. The sequence goes on from CAJQZJ010032464.1 coordinate 1,108,996, forward strand.
TTTGCATGTCTCCAGTGTCCCCCACAGCCCACCTCTATTTCTTTTTCTCCACTTGATCTATTTCACTCTGTAAACTAATGGTAAGAGCCTATTGCTGAAGATAGTACCTGCACAGCTTATTGAAGACAGAGAAGTCAAGCTAGTGCCTATCTGGATATTCACACCTACTGACCATTATTTATATTCCTGAAGATACTCTCAACACTACCAAAGGAGAAAAGTAAACACCAATCTAGCTACAAACTCTATATCTGCAATGATGACCTGCATGTAAGATAGCTACTACAATAGTGGCACAAAGCTTGTAGCACTAACCAAGCATGTCTCATTAGATTTATGGCTCACTACATTAGATGAAACCCATTTCTAATTTTGCTTGAGTTGTCAAGAACCTGGGATTAGATAGGCCAGGCATTTAAGGTAAAACCAAATACTACTGTTCTGCCAAAGGAACACAGAAACAAAATGATTGCTAATGACACCTTTCTATAGTCAAAGAGTAGTATCTTGCTCAGCCATTATCAGAAAATCTTCTTGTTCTAGTAGATATGAATAAAGAGACCCATAGCTGCACAAAGAATAGAGAATAAGAGACTTGAAACACTTGGTTATAAATATCCACTCCTCTCTACTTAGAGAACCATGTGGAAGAGGAGTTGGAAAGCTTGTAAGAGCCAAAGGGGATGAAGAACATCAAGGAAACAAGACCTTTTAAACATAGCAGGATCAATGCACATATGAACGCACAAAGACTTTGGTAGCATGCAGAGGGCCTGTAAAATGTCTGAGCCTGATGGTGTCCCAATTTGGAAGAGGATACAAGCCCACATCCCTAAACCAGAAACTATCTTCAACTGATAATCACTCAAGTGGGAAAAAATAGTTTCGTACAGCAGGGTCTCACTGGGTATGCAACTCTTGGTTTAGGTTCCATATCCTTAGTACATAGCTAATACAAAACATCTCAATGGTGGTTTTGGAGGTATTTTGTTTTGTTTTGTTTGATCTCGTAATGCTTTGAGCATTTTTTGTTTTGTTTTTTCTTATTCATAACTTATAAGTCTCTTGCTTGAATGTTTTCTTAATTCTGTGGTTTTAGGGAATTGCTGTACATGCTAATGCATGTATCTCTACATCTGTATATGTTTCCTATGATTTTTGTTTGGCCCTTTTATTCATGTCCATTTGCTTGTTTGTGCTGTTCAGGTTTGCTTCTTTTTAATTTCTGATTGGTATTATTATTTTATATATCTGTTTGTTTTCTAATGAAGGATAACAAGAAAGGACGTGCATTTGTGTGGGTTCAGAGTTGGAATACTTCTAGAAGGAGCTAGGGGAAGGACAACCATAATCAGAATATATTTTGTTAAAAAAATTCTATCTTCAAGAAAAAAATTCTATGAATGGGTGGTAGAGTCAAAGTATATGTAATTCACTAGCTTGTGTAGTGATTAGTTTCTTTTTTTCATGCTAAATATGATATATCTGATGTGAATAGAATTCAATTCATTTATAATATATACACTTTTCATAACGGGCTGCTTCACATAAGTGTGTTTCCTGGAGAAAATATAATCACTCAGCATGTCATTTTTTTCTGTAAGAAGTGATATAAGCTTATAATAACAAATAAGGCCATGTTTGGGCTATCAAATTTAAAAACATAATTGCAGTTTTCTCTTACAACTTCTGATTATTGAAATGTTGAAAAAAAAGAAAACAGTATCTAGAAAGAAAGTCGAAATCATAAAATTTGTTTATTATTTTAATTTTGTTATTTGGTAGTTGCAATAATTTTTTTTAGATTATTATGTACTCATGTAAAAAATGTGACATTGCATTTTTTGCTTTTTAAAAATACTATGTTCTATATGTTTTCTCATACAATGTCTAAGATATTTTAAAATCAGGAGTGTGTTTATTTTCTCTATATCACTGCTTATTACTGTATACACACTGATATGAACCAACAATTTGATCTAGTTTTATTTGTTTTCTTTTATAAACCACTTAAGCCTTTTAGTATTTGATCTCTTTAACTTTTACTTAAAATTTTTCGTACAGTTTGATCATAGAATTCTACCCCCACACCTCTAACACTTCTCCTACTGCATCCCCTCTCCATCTGTCTCTCTCAGATTGTTCCCAGATAGCACCAACAGCCAATAATCAGATATTCAAACACTTTGCCTATTGCATTTTTTATTTAAACTACTGTATATCCTGGGTCAACAATGAGAGGAGCAAGAATATGAAAGAATTAGCTTATTTTGATCTAAAAATGTTGACTGGAGGAACTATTAATATTATCAAATTGTAGAAGGGTGGGACTGGGAGAGATAGAAAGAGGGAACTGTGATGGAGATGTAACTTGAAGTAATAAATATACATTTTTAAAAATCCTTCTATTTGGAATCAGATGAACACTTCCAGCATCAATTCCCTGTATTTTAGAATTAGAATTAATCTAAAAGAATAATATACTAAGCAGAGAACAAATGGGTCATTAGGGACTATTTTATTGTTATTTACTATGCCTTTAAAATGTTTATGATTACTTAGAAGCCGTCTATAATTTATTTCATTTGAGATGCCTTATTTTCCCCAGAAAAATACTTTCTAGTAATGTAAGGTAAAAGATAATAATTTTGCCCATGAACATGGATTTTTCTCTTCTTTTTAAAAATATTTTTAAAAGATGTATTTATTTATTTTACATATATGAGTTCTCTATCTTCATATATCTGGCATCCCAATAGATGGTTGTGAGCCACCATGTGGTAGCTAGAGATTGAACTCAAGACCTCTGTAAGAGCAAACAGTGCTCTTAGCCCCTGAGACATCTCTCCACTCCCCAAATATGAATACAGTGTAAAGGGTCCCTGGTGAAAAAGTACATGTGTCTGTTTTTTAATTTTCTTTCAAGTCACTGGTAAAATTCCTTCTCTATTTTATTTACTGGTGTTAAGTAAACTTGTTTGCATGTGGAACATTTGTATTTATACACAACTCATGATTTGTTTTTTTTACAGCAGTTCTTTTAGTACCTTATGAGAACCTACCAAAATTACTAGCATATTTATTACTAAAATGACAATTATTACCTAAAAGAATATCATCCCTCCTGAGATTCCTCAGTCCGGTCATCTCATTATAGCCAATGTGGTAAGTTGCAACAAGATATGGATGTCTCTTTGTTTTTAAAATTTTTATTTTCCTACTATAACACAGAGATCTGCTCTTTTGTGTGTTTGTGTGTGTGTATTTTCATCTAGAGTCATAAATTATCTTCCCTTGATAGCAATAGGGAGTAAAGATTTGGGATTATAGTATGACCATCTGACGGTCATGTTGTATCTAAGGCATCTATCTTCTGTTGGTAAAGAACATACAAAAACATTCTTGTTACTCTTATTTATTTGCTTCTGTATTTTCAACAACTTTAGTTCAAATAATTTATGAACTTCCTATCTACCAATACTTTAAGCTGTTATTTCATTACTGAATTTATGATGTTTCCATGATTCTGTGCTTAGTGGTGGCACACAGTTATCTGGTAGAATTGAGACTCTATAATCTTCCTAGAACTGAAGATATGTATACGTGTCTGTCAATCAGAATAATATTTATGGCTCATTGTAAAACCTTGTCATGTGTCAATTAGAATGTATTCTTAAATTATAGTTGATATTCTCTTAAATTACAAGAGTTCCATTTTCACTAATTTTTTAAAGACAAATAGAACAAAAGTAGAAAAAAATTAAGTATATTTATATTACAAACTATATTTATAATTACTCATGAGACTTTATTTTCTCAGTATGTGCACATCTTTGTGTACAGGTCAGTTTTTGAGGAGAACATTTTTAAGTAAAATGATAACATTAAATGTGTCAAGAACTTAATATATAATGTATATATATATATACATAAAAACATGTATATATCATACACAGGTTGTATGTATGTGTTATAAACAAATACTTATAAAAATTTAAATTATATATTTTATTTATTTTATTATTATTGTTTTTGCACTAAGGGGATCAAGACAGGGTTAAACTATGTATCCCCTGGCGGTTTTGGAAATTGCTCTTTAGTCCAATCTGGCCTCTAACTCAGAGAGATCCATTTGCCTCTACTTCCCAATTGCTGGAATTATAAATATTTTATAAGATTAATGAAATAACTCTTTTCTTTGTAGAATTACTGTTAAATTTTAATTGGGTTGCCTATTGTTTTTATTTATTTTACATAGATATAACTGTCCAACCAACCTGTGCTCAACAAAAATATGATCATTGTAGTGGTTATTATGAAGACAAAGCTAAATTTACAAAAAAAAAAAGACCCCTAAGGCACTAGATCCAAGGAAATAGCAAAGAATTCTAGGAACAACTATCTTGAGTCACATGGCTCCTTAAAAAGTGGTTGAAGATTAGCTTAGAAAATAGCTATAATAGGCTGTTATAGTACCTAACAAAATGACTGGCTTGCATAACTATTAGTTTGCATTTCTTAATTATCCTAAACAGTTTATGACAATTAGTAGTAAAAGGGTGAAACATCACATTTCATTTTTTTTCTTTACCTCCTAACCCTTCCATCCCATTTCTCTGGGATGGGGTGTCCTTATATAACAGTCACTCATCTCACTTGGGAGGTCGTATGAGGGCCAGGAGCCTCCTCATTCATTGGGGGTCTACAAGTCAGTACCACCAGTGAAAAGTGTCTCTCTCTTTGCCCAAGAGAGAGAACTAAAAAACAAACAAACAAATAGGCAGACAAACAGATAAAAAAGAATAAAAAATAGAAAAAATATTTTAAAATATAATAAATAAATAAACAAAAATAAAAAAAGTCTATGTCCAAGTTCCCTTTAGTGTTAGTTGTAATATCGATTACCTTCTACTATATAGCTAAAATTCTACTATAAGTGAATAGATGCCATATACATCCATCTGAGTCTGGGTTAGCTCACTCAGAATGAGCTTTTCTAGTTCCATCCATTTGGCTTCAAATTGCATAATTTCATTGTTCCTGATAGCTGAATATTATTCCATTGTGTAGATGTACCAGAGCAGAATATGGCATTCAAAGATGTCTTCATAACTTTAGATTTTTTTATATCAAGACATATCAACTCCTGACAGCACCCCCTATTCTACCCCAAGTAGAATATGAGCATCGAAGAATCGCCAGTGGGAGATGATTGAATTAGTCGCAAGCCTATCTCTTGGTAGGAAAAGCCCCTTGCTCCAACTGTAGACAGAATGCTGTCCAAAAAGGACAAAACTTGGAAGCAGTTAAGTCGACAGCCTAGCTCTGCCAAGACAGAGTAGGTAAGTCCTTCATAATTCCTGCTCTACAATCAATGTCTGTCAGAGAAACGGGGCCAAACGGATGAAGATCGATGCTGTAATGTATGGAGAGAAAATGGGAACTGTCCCAGCAGCCACTGGTATGTCATTTCTTAGTTTTGCAAGCTGCAAGCCCTGTACTTCCTATTTAATCAGACATATTTATCCCTCTCAGGTCTCTGAGGTGGTTGAAGAACAGATAGCTAGAGTCTCATAATTAAATTTTGAGTTGTTTAGGAGTCAAGTAGTGTTATAGATCTAAGAAGATGCTTTTAAAAGTGTGTTGCAAGTTAGTATGAATGTTGAGTTAGATATAGAACTTTAAACTCATGGAGATGTTTAGATAGTAGAATGCTAAAGTCAGGTGCCAAATATATATGGACTGGACATTGGGACCGTATGCTAAGCCATATAACCCTCATAACTGTGGCCTAATTACCTCTGTTGTTTTGTATTTTATTTATTATTATAAGAGAAAGAGCCATTTGTTTGACTGAAAGGAGAAACTGTAGGGGGAAATAAGATATACCTTAAACTTAAAAAAAAAATGGAAGAGGATGGGGGTTGAGGGTAGGAGGGTGGGACTGGAGGAGGGAATAGGGAGCGGACTGCGATTGAGATGTAACTTGAAGAAATAAAAAATAAAGAAAAAAAGGGAGGGGATCCAAGATGGCGGTGGCCCGCTTGGACGTGTTTTCATCTCGGGGGAAACAGTCAAAGGGCGCGGGTGTTGCAGGATGTTCTACAAACGAGTCTGGGGGGGCTCAAAACCCCTGGGCCTCACCCAACTACCCAGGGAACACTGGGGGTCCCTGGGTAGGATGCTCCCTCCCATTCTCGGACACCCATGGAAGCCTCTGAATCCAGGAATCGGGATCCCCCCTCCCCGACCAGGAGAGACAGGCCGGGTAAGTTCCAATCTAATACCCAGCAGGGAAGATTCAGATCCCACACAGAGATAATCTCCACCCTGCTGGGCAACCCCAGGTCTCGCACAGTAGATCCAACTATCTGGGGAAAGGTTACCACCCATGGAAGTGCACTAAGCTAGGTTGCAGAGTGCCATCAGACTGCTGATTGTAACCCACTGCAGTATACGGGAACTTAGTCGAGAGGGACGTCACTTGCTAGTCTCCAGACCCAGGCGGTGGGAACTGCAAGGCTATTGGGGGTGAAGGCAGATTTACCCACCACAGAAGCCAACCCTGGGCAAACTGTGAGGTATTTGCAAGTGCTGTATATCGGACTTATTTACAAGTACTGGACCTTTTGGCGGGGAGCCAGAGCTTACATGTACACAGCTCCACCCCCTGGATTAGTTAGGTCTCCACCTAGGAGGCGGGGCTGAATGACTCACCTTACAGGGGTGGAGTAAGGCAATTTGATTCCTACAAAATTAAATTCAAACAATATCTCCCCACAAACCCAGCACTACAGAAGATCCTAGAAGGAAAATTCCAACCCAGAGAAGATAACTACACCCAAAAAAAAAAAAAAAAAAAAAGAGGAAATAGAAACCTCCACAGCACTAAACAAAAAGAAACACAAGACGAACACCTATACCAAAATAATGGGAAATAACAACCCCTGGTCTCTAATATCCATCAACATCAAGGGACTCAACTAGTCAATAAAAACACAGAGACTTGCAGACTGAATCCGTAAACAAGACCCATCTTTTTGCTGCATACAAGAAACACATCTCACTATTGAAGATAGACACTATCTCAGAGTAAAGGGCTGGGAAAAGGTTTTCCAAGCAATTGGACCCAGGAAACAAGCTGGAGTAGCCAACCTAATATCAAACAAAATAGACTTCCAATTGAAATTAATAAAAAAAGACAGAGAAGGGCATTACATACTCGTTAAAGGAAATATTCATCAAGAGGACATCTCAATATTGAACATCTATCCCCCAAACACAAAGGCACCTACATTTATTTTTTTTAACCAGTGTTGCCTAGTTTATTTAAGGTTTTTCAACAAATATTCATAGAAAATTATCATTGAAACCCACCTGTATTATAACAGATTGGTAAACAAAATACTTAAAATCATTTGAGATGAATACTGCCTTATGTCACATGCACATAAATGGAAAAATACTCAAAACTTCATAAGGAATATTACTTTATAGATATGCATGATTTTTCTTATGTATGCTTTTTGCTTCTTGTCTGAGACAGGGTCTCACTCTAGTTCATACTGTTCTATAACACACAGTGTAGATACAGAAACAGGGCCTCAAACTCACTACACTTCTCTTGTCTTAATCTCCCAAGTGTTTATATTATAGACACGATAACTTTAGTTTCTTCGATTCTCTAGGTTGTTTGTGGATTATTGTGATCACTATTCAAAATTATATTAATAATTGTCTTTCAAATGTAAGTATCCTAGGTGCTTATAAACAGAGGCCAGGATGATTAGGTTTCTTAAAAAGAGTAGTTGTCATTGAAAAAAACAGCTCTAGTGTGATAATAATGATGAACTATGAATTCTAGAAATAGTATGCCATATTTCTTACAGTGAAACAATCAAATTATATTAATTCATAGCCAGAAAACAGTGAGAAAGAACTTGGTAATAAAACATTGGGCATACATTCTGGGAAATTTTTCTAATCATTTCAATATTAAGACATAAAAGTACTAAATAATTTTTTGTATTAAATCTCCAAAGAAGAAAAACAGCCAAGCCCAAGTTACATTTACAGAGTTATAGAAGACTGTCTGTGTATTTCACCTTTGAAGTCGGATTTCTTTTTTTTTAATACTTTATTTTTTTATTTCTTCAAGTTACATCTCAGTCACAATCCCTTCCCTACTCCCCCTTCCTGTCCCACCCTTAAACCCTCTTCCCCCCAACAGCTTCCCCTTTCAGTCCAACAAATGGTTCCTTCTCTTATAACAGTAAATACTATACAAAACAACAGAAATAAATATGCCACATTTATAAGAGTTAAATGGCCCAGTATATATTCCCAATGTCCAGTTCATACATATTTGGCCCCTGACTTTAACATTCTACCATTTAACCATCTCCATGAGTTTAAAGTTCTATATCTGACTCAGCTTTCATACTAACTTGTTTCACTATTAAAAACATCTTCTTAGATCCAGAACGCCCTCTTGATTCCTAAACAACTCAAAATTTAAGTATGAGACTATAGCTGACTCTTCTTCAACCACCTCAGAGACCTGAGAGGGATAAATATATCTGATTATATAGGAAGTGCAGGGCCTGCAGCTTCCAAAACTAAGAAATGACATAGCAGTGGCTGCCTGGACAGTTCCCATTTTCTCTCCATACATTACAGCATCAATCTTCAGCCATTTGGCCCCGTTTCTTTGATAGACTTTGATTATAGAGCAGGAATTATAAAGGAATTGCCTATCCTGTCTTGGCAGAGCTAAGCTGTCAACTTCCCTGCTACCAAGTTTTGTCCTTTTTGGGTAGCAGTCTGTCTACAGTTAAAGCAAGGCGTTTTTTCATGCCAAGAGACAGGCTTGCCACTAATTCAACCATATCACACTGGAGATTCTTCCATTCTTATCTTCTACTTGGAGTAGAATAGTGGGTGCTATCAGGAGCTGACATGTCTCAATATCAAAATAATCTTAATTTAAGACAACATCTTTGAATGCCATATTCTGCAGATCTCTTGGGGTTTTTGAAGTTGCCCTATCTATCTCTTGTATTTAGATAAGCAAATGTTGCTTGTCTCTTAACAACTTGATTTCTGAGTAGCTTAGAGAATATCTGTGATAGACTGTCATAGTAGCTAACAAAGTGACATGCTTGCATGACTAGGAGTTTGTATTTCTTAACTATCCTAAACAGTTTAAGACGATTGGTATCAAGAGGCCAGAGCTTCACATTTCATTGTTAAGTATCTCAAGGTACAATACCATTAGGAAGCGTTACCTTTAATTTTGTATCAATATACAAAGATCTATTCCAATGTGGCTAAATATACTCTTAATTTTGTATCAATATACAAAGATCAATACCGATGTAGTCCAATACAATCTTAATTTTGCACAATTAACAATGGTCAATACCACTTTAGCCAAATATAATACTAATTTTTTATCAATATACAAAGGTATAAGGGCATATTCAATAATCTGTCCCTTCTTCTTCGTCCTTCCCATACTATGTTTATGTCTCATCTTTCTCAAGTCAGTGCACTCCTACATAGGAGAGAAAGAAGGATACAGAAAAGGAAAAGAAGGAAGTCCCTGGTTCTAACCTCCAAAACCCATTTAACTAGACCATTTAAAAGCTTGTGGTCTCTTCCCCTAAATAACAAAGTTTTCTGTTATCCTTCAAATAACCAAAGGGGGGGAACATCCTCCCCACCTTCTGGGCATGGGACGTCGCTCTCTTAAAATGACTTCCTGCTGATTTGGGTCGTAGTAAACCTGTTTGGGGACTGAACCAGAATGAAAAAAATGTTTAAAAATGTTAGTACAATCCTTTTATGTTCAGTCCTTCTGTGCTCAGCTGTTCAGACGTTCTAAGGAGTTTGTAGGCAGAAGCTGATCTTCCAGGCTTTACTGAAGTTCTAGCTGGGGCAGTGTGTAGAGCTGAACGGTCTTAGCGATTTTGAGTTGTTGTGGTTGTAGACTTTTGATGGAAACAGCTATTAAGGGAGTCTGTAAGGCTGAATCATCTGGGCCACTCGTCTTCTTTGGTGTCTGATTCTGTTTTCTGTTGAGGTTTCCTTTGTCCAGTTGTCCCTGGGTTCCTTGAATGCATACTTTGAATCTCCAGGAAAGATAAGAACAGAGTCCTACCCTAATCCTAACTATGGGATAATTACCCTTTTTTTTGGAGGGGTTGGTTAGGTAATATTTCTCCTGAAGCTAATTTGTTTTTTTTTTTGACAATATATAAAGTATTATCTTTCAATCTTGGTTAAAGAAGAAATTATTTTGTTATTTTGGAACTAAACAAGCTTTAGTGTATATATTTTGAGATCTCAAAGGACAAATTGTTTGTATTGAGTAGGCCTTTTGTAAGTAGCTTTTAAACTTAGGTCCTTCCAAATCCTATGTGTCTGTCTCTGCATTCTAATTATTAGGATCAAAGACCTGTGGTTCCAATTTGAAGGGATTATAGATGTGTTCCACCACTCCTGGATCGAAGTTTTTCTCTATTTAGATTTGTTTTGTATCAGGCTGACCGTGAGCTCTGAGATCTGCCTGTTTCTGTCTCTAGTATGTTGGGATTAAGGGTGTACTCTTCTTGAATGATGGGATTAAGGGTGTGTACCCTCACCACCCTGTTCTGTGTAACTCTAGAATTTATAAGACCACTAAATCTATAGTGCTCCTCCAATTCTGCTGAAGTTAAATGCATGGATTAACAACACGATTTTCATGTATTTTACCTTAGCTCTAAGTTTTTTCGACTCACGGAGATTTATAAAACCAGGTTGAACGGCTGTAACCTTTGTTTTATTTACAGTGTTTTAAAATTGTTACCTGCTTTTTTTTAAATTAATAAATTTATTTGTTTGTTGCTTCAGGTTACATCTCTATCATATTGTCCTCTTTCCCCGCTTCCCAGCCCCACCCTCCCATCCTCTACTCCCTAACACTTTCCTCTTGTTCCTCTGGGGTGGAGTGTCCCTATGTAACAGTCCCTCGCCACACTTCAGGAGTCATATGAGGGCCAAGAGCCTCTTCGTACACCTGGGGCCTATGAGGAAGTACCTCCAGTGAAACGTATCTCCTTGCTACGGGGGCAAAACTAAAAAAAGACCAACAAACACACAAACCCACAAAAACAAAGATCAACAACAAAAAAAGAAAGGAAAAAGAAAAAAAAGACTATGTCCATGTTCGTTTTGGTGTGTTGGTTGTAGTACAGATATCCTGTACTACATAGCTAAAATCCTACTATAAGTGAATAGATGCCATGTGCATCCTTCTGAGTCTGGGTTAGCTCACTCAGGATGAGCTTCTTTAGTTCCATCCATTTGGCTGCAAATTGCATAATTTCATTGTTTCTGATGGCTGAGTAGTATTCCATTGTGTGGATGAACGACAGTTTTTTAATCCATTCTTCAATTGAGGGACATCTGGCTTGTTTCCAATTTCTAGCTATTACAAATAAGGCTGCTATGAACATAGATGAAGAGACTTCCCTATGACTCTGTGAAGAGTCCTTTGGGTGTATACCCAGAAGTGGTATGGCTGGGTCCTGAGGAAAAGTTATTCCAAGATTTCTAAGATATTGCCATACTGACCTCCATAGTGGTTGCACAAGCCTGCACTCCCACCAGCAATGGAGTAGGGTTCCCCTTTCTCCCCCCCCCTCGCCAGCATGTGCTGTCATTTGAACTATTTATGTTAGCCATTCTGACAGGTGTGAGATGGAATCTCAGAGTCGTCTTGAGCTGCAATTCTCTGATGATTAAGGATGTTGAGCATTTCTTCAGGTGTCTCTCGGCCATTAGGGATTCCTCCTTTGTGAATTCTCTATTTAGCTCCGTCCCTCATTTTTTGATTGGATTATTTGGTTTCTTGGCATTTAGTTTCTTGAGTTCTTTGTAGATTTTAGATAGTAGCCCTCTATCAGATGTGGGGGTGGCGAAGATTTTCTCCCAGTGTGTTGGTTGCCGTTTTGTTCGAATGACAGTGTCTTTTGCCTTACAGAAGCTTTTCAGTTTCATGAGGTCCCATTTATTGATTGTTGATCTCAGGTCCTGCGCTGTTGGTGTTCTGTTCAGGAAGTTGTCACCTGTGCCAATGAGTTCGAGGGTTTCCCCTACTTTATCTTCTAGTAGATTTAGTGTGACCGGCCTTATGTTAAGGTTTTTGATCCACTTGGACTTAAGTTTTGTACAAGGTGATAAGTATGGGTCTAATTTCCTTCTTTTGCAAGTGGACATCCAGTTGGACCAGCACCATTTGTTGAAGATGCTGTCCTTCTTCCATTGTGCGATTTTGGTTTCTTTGTCAAAGATTAGTTGGCCATAGTTGTGTGGGTCCTTGTTTGGGTCTACAATTCGATTCCATTGATCCACTGGTCTGTATCTATACCAGTACCATGCTGTTTTTATTACTATTGCTCTGTAGTACAGCTTGAAATCTGGGATGGTAATACCTCCAGATGCTTTTTTATTGCACAGGATTGATTTAGCTATTCTGGACTTTTTGTTGTTCCATATGAAATTGAGAATAGTTCTTTCCAGGTCTATAAAGAATTGTGTTGGTATTTTGATAGGAATAGTATTGAATCTATATATTGTTTTTGGTAGGATAGCCATTTTTATTATGTTGATCCTACCTATCCATGAGCATGGGAGATCTTTCCATCTTTTAAAGACCTCTTCCAATTCTTTCTTCAGGGGCTTGAAGTTCTTGTTGTATAGGTCCTTTACTTGTTTGGTTAGAGTTACCCCAGGTATTTTATATGGTTTGTGGCTATTTTGAAGGGGGTTGTTTCCCTTATTTCTTCCTCAGCCCATTTGTTTGTTGTATAAAGAATGGCTTCTGATTTTTTTGAGTTAATTTTGTATCCAGCCAACTTGCTGAAGTTGTTTATCAACTGTAAGGGTTCTTTGGTGGAATTTTTGGGGTTGCTTATGTATACTGTCATATCATCTGCAAATAGGGATAATTTGACTTCTTTGTTTCCAATGTTTATCCCCTTGATCTCCTTTAGTTGTCTTATTGCTCTAGCAAGGACTTCAAATACTATATTGAAGAGATATGGTGAAAGTGGACATCCTTGTCTTGTCCCTGAGTTTAGAGGAAATGCTTCAAGCTTCTCTCCATTTAATTTAATGTTGGCCACTAGCCTGCTGTATATTGCCTTTATTATTTCTAGGTATGGTCCTTGTATGCCCGTTCTCTCCAGAACTTTTAACATGAAGGGGTGTTGGATTTTGTCAAATGCTTTTTCTGTATCTAGCAAGATTATCATGTGTTTTTTTTTTCTTTCATGTTTTTTTGTTTATATGGTGAATTACATCGATAGACTTTCATGGGATGAAGCCTACTTGATCATGATGTATGATACTTCTGATGTGTTCTTGAATTCGGTTTGCTAGCATTTTATTAAGTATTTTTGCATCTATGTTCATGAGGGAGATTGGTCTGAAGTTCTCTTTCTTTGTTGGGTCTTTGTGTGGTTTAGGAATCAGAGTGACAGTGGACTCATAGAATGAGTTTGGCAGTGTTCTTTCTGATTCTATATGGTGGAAGAGTTTGAAGAGTAATGGTGTTAGTTCCTCTTGAAGGTACGGTATAAAATCCGTGCTAAAGCCTTCTGGCCCTGGGCTTTTTTTGGTTGGGAGATTATTAATGACTGTTCCTATTTCCTTAGGGGTTATTGGGCTGTTTAAGCTGTTAATCTGATCTTGATTTAGTTTTAGTAGGTGTAATATATCGAGGAAATTGTCCATTTCGCTTAGTTTTTCAAATTTGGTGGAATATAGATTTTTAAAGTAGTACCCAAATATTTTCTGGATCTCCTCCATGTCTGTTGCTATTTCTCCCTTTTCATTTCTGATTTTGTTGATTTCGGTTCTTTCCCTTTGCCTTTTAGTTAATTTGGCTAAGGGTCTGTCTATTTTGTTGATTTTCTCGAAGAACCAACTCTTGGTTTCATTGATTCTTTGTATAGTTCTTTTTGATTCTAAGTTGTTGATTTCAGCCCTAAGTTTGATAATTTCCTGCCTTCTGCTCCTCTTGGGAGTGTTTGCTTCTTTTTTTTTCCAATTCACCTAGCTTAGCTGTTAATTCGCTAATATGAGCTGTCACAATTTTCTTTTTGAAAGCACTTAGTGCTATGAACTTTCCTCTTAGAGCAGCTTTCATTGTATCCCATAGGTTTGGGTATGTTGTGCCTTCATTGTCGTTGGATTTTAAGAAGTCTTTGATTTCCTTCTTTATTTCTTCCCTGACCCAGTAGTCATCCAGTAGGTAGTTGTTAAATTTCCATGTGTGTGTAGGCTTTCTGTTGATTCTTTTGCTGTTGAAGACCAGCTTTATTCCATGGTGGTCTGATAAGATACAAGGTGTTATTTCAATTTTCTTGTATCTATTGAGACTATCTTTGTGTCCAACTACATGATCGATTTTGGAGAAGGTTCCGTGAGGTGCTGAGAGAAAGGTGTATTCCTTTGTGTTTGGGTGAGATGTTCTATAGATATCTGTTAGATCCATTTGGTTCATGATCTCTGTTAGACTCAATATTTCTCTGTTTGTCTTCTGTCTTGATGATCTGTCCATTGTTGTGAGTGGGGTGTTGAAGTCTCCCACTACTAATGTGTTGTGATCGAAGTGCAATTTAAGTTTTAGAAGTGTTTCTTTTACAAATGTAGGTGTCTTTGTATTTGGGCATAGATGTTCAATATTGAGATTTCCTCTTGATGAATATTCCCTTTAATGAGTATATAATGCCCTTCTCTGTCTTTTTTCATTAACTTTAGATGGAAGTCTGTTTTGTTTGATATTAGGATGGCTACTCCAGCTTGCTTCCTGGGTCCATTTGTTTGGAAAACCTTTTCGCAGCCCTTTACTCTGAGGTAGTGTCTATCTTTGATAGTGAGATGTGTTTCTTGTATGCAGCAAAAAGACGGGTCTTGCTTGCGGATCCACTCTGTAAACCTGTGTCTTTTTATTGGGGAAATGAGTCCATTGATGTTGATGGATATTAGTGACCTGGGGTTGTTATTTCCCATTAGTTTGTTATAGGTGATGGTTCTGTGCCTCTTTTGGTTTAGTTGCTGAGGGGTTTTCTATTCCCTTTGTTTTCTTGGGTGTAGTTTTCTTCTCTGGGTTGGAATTTTCCTTCTAGGATTTTCTGTAGGGCTGGGTTTGTGGGTAGATATTGTTTAAATTTGATTTTGTCATGGAATATCTTGTTTTCTCCATCTATGTTGATAGAGAGTTTTTCTGGGCATAGTAGCCTGTCTGGGCACCTATATTCTCTCAGGACTTGTAGGATATCTTTCCAGGCCCTTCTAGCTTTTAAAGTTTCTGAGGAGAAGTCAGGTGTAATTCTGATTGTTCTACCATTATATGTGACTTGACCTTTTTCTCTTGCAGCTTTTA
Source organism: Lophiomys imhausi (assembly GCA_907164525.1). NCBI lineage: Eukaryota > Metazoa > Chordata > Mammalia > Rodentia > Muridae > Lophiomys > Lophiomys imhausi. The sequence continues at coordinate 1,124,432 of CAJQZJ010032464.1, forward strand.
ATATTTCTTTGTTCTGTACATTTGGTGTTTCAATTATTATGTGGTGAGAGGAGTTTCTTTTCTGATCTAATCTGTTCGGTGTTCTGTAAGCCTCTTGGATTTTTATTGGTTCTCTTTTTTCAGGTTTGGGAAGTTTTCTTCTATGATTTTGTTGAAGATATTTCCTGGACCTTGGAGTCGGGAGTCTTCTTTTTCCTCTATGCCTATAATTTTTAGGTTCTGTCTTTTCATTGAGTCTTTGATTTCTTGGATGTTGTGGGTGAGAGATTTTTTAGCCTTCTCATTTTCTTTGGATGTTGTACTGATTTCTTCCATCGAATCTTCTATGCTTGCAATCCTGTCTTCCATCTCTTGCATTCTATTTTTCATACTCACATCTGTAGTTCCTGTTCTCTTCCCTTGATTCTCTACTTCCTCTTTTAACTCTGTCTGTGTTTTCTTTATTGTTTCTATTTCTATTTTCATGTCTTGTATGGTATTGTTCATTTTGTACATTTCCTTCTCCAGTTTTCTTGTTTTTGTCTGGTAATCTTTCATTGCTTTGTCCTTTTCCTGTTCAAGCTGAGTCACCTTGGCTTTGAACTCTTTAATGTTGTTATTTGTTGTTTTGACTTGTAAAATTGTGGCTTTATTGAATTCCTTCATAAATTTAAGTTCTTCTTGAAGGGACTCTATCACTTTCCATAATGCAGAATTTTCATCGTTTTCATGTGTTTATGTTGGTGTGAGGTCATCCGAATTGGATGAGCTAGGATAGTTCTGCGTTGTTGGAGTCATATTTCCTTGATTTCTATTTTTTCTTGGACCTTTGGCCATATGGATGTGTTTAGTTGTCTGCTCTTGTTGTTTTCTGGGCTTGGATCCACAGGGGATGCTTTGGTGTAGGAGATGAATTGCTTGGCTATCTGTCGTTGCTTACAGGGGGATCTCAGGGTCACTGTGATCCTAATAGCCTGAAGCACTGTGAGCTGGTGCAGCCTATTCCCATGTAGTGAGAAATGGCCTGGGATTGTTTCACTGCTCCCAATTCAGACTTCTCTATGTTGCACACTGAGTGATCAGCCTGTAATGATTCTGATGGTATGGACCTGTTTTCCCAGGCACAGATTCTATGGACTTTGGTTGTCGTCATGGAGACTGACAGGGCCTGGCTCCATGCCTAGTATTTCTGGGTTCTCCAGAATACAGCTATGGTCCCCTGGCTTCTGGCTTCCCACTAGACTCCTCTGCCGCAGGCATGGCCGCTACACCCAGCCTGCCTGTGCCGGCTTCCCGCCCTGGATCTTCTGCCATGGGCGCATGGAGCCTCAGTCCTGCCCACCTGTCCTGGCTTCTGCCCTGCCTGCCAGCTTCCCTCTCAGATCTTCTGCCGCTTGATCGGCTGTGGACCTCCCGCTGTGCGCACTGTTTCTGCCTTGCTAAGACTTCAACTAGCCCACAAAGTTTCCTAAATAGCTATAAGGTCCTCCTGAAGTGTGAGGAGCCTAGTAGGGTAGTGAGTGATCAGCATGTGGGCTCTGATTCTGCCTGCTGTGTATGAGGGTCGATCTTACTAGGTGCCTCTCCAAATGAGAGTCCCCGAGTCCTGGATTTAGTGGCTTCCGTGTCTGAGAGAGATGGGGATAGAACCTTGCCCTGGGACTTTTAACAGTCCCTTGGGAGCTGTGTGTGTTCCCAGATGGTCTAGCCCCTCCGGTTTTTGCACAGTGACCAATAACTCTGTGCTATTTATGGCTCTTTCCACCACGTTCAAAATGCGTCAGTGCAGATCGCCGCCATCTTGGATCCTCTGGCACCTACATTTATAAAAGAAACGCTTCTAAAACTTAAATTGCACATCGATCCAAACACTTTAGAAAAGCTGGACTTCAATAGCAAAAGAATCAACTGAAAGTCTACACACACATGGAAATTGAACAACTCTTTACTAGAGGACCACTAGGTCAGGGAAGAAATAAAGAAGGAAATAAAAGACATCTTAAAATCCAACAAAAATGAAGACACAACATATCCAAACCTATGGGACACAATGAAAGCTGGGCTACGAGGAAAGTTCATAGCACTAAGTGCCTTCAAAAAGAAAATTGTGACAGCTTATATTAGCAAATTAACAGCTAAACTGGGTGAATTGGAAAATAAAGAAGCAAACACTCCCAAGATGAGCAGAAGGCAGGAGATCATCAAACTTAGGGCTGAAATCAACAACTTAGAAACAAAAAGAACTGTACAAAGAATCAATGAAACCAAGAGATGGTTCTTTGAGAAAATCAACAAAATAGACAGACCCTTAGTCAAATTTACTAAAAGGCAGAAGGAAAAAACCCAAATCAACAAAATCAGAAACGAAAAGGGAGAAATAACAACAGACATTGAGGAAATCCAGATAATATTTGGATCCTACTTTAAAAATTTATACTCCACCAAGTTTGAAAACTTAAGTGAAATGTACAATTTTCTTGATAGATTCCACCTACCGTAGCTAAATCAAGATCAGATAAACAGATTAACTAGCCCTATAACTCCTAAGGAAATAGAAACAGTCATTAAAAATATCCCAACCAAAAAAAGCCCGAGGCCAGATAGCCTTAGTGCAGAATTTTACCGGACCTTCAAAGAGGAGCTAACATAATACTCTTCAAACTCTTTCAGCAAATAGAATCTGAAAGAACATTGTCAAACTCATTCTATGGGGCCACAATCACCCTAATTCCTAAACCACACAAAAACCCAACAAAGAAAGAGAACTTCAGACCAATCTCCCTCACGAACATAGATGCAAAAATACTTAATAAAATACTAGCACCGAATTCAAGAACACATCAAATGTATCATACACCAAGATCAAGTAGGCTTCATCCCAGGAATGCAGGGATGGTTCAACATACCAAAGTCTATCAATGTAATTCACCATATAAACAAGATGAAAGAAAAAAACCACATGATAATCTCACTAGATACAGAAAAAGCATTTGTCAAAATCCAACACCCCTTCATGCTAAAAGTTCTGGAGAGAACAGGCATACAAGGATCATACCTAGAAATAATAAAGGCAATATACAGCAGGACAGTGGCCAACATCAAATTAAATGGAGAGAAGCTTGAAGCATTTCCTCTAAACACAGGGACAAGACAAGGATGTCCACTTTCACCATATCTCTTCAATATAGTACTTGAAGTCCTTCCTAGAGCAATAAGACAACTAAAGGAGATCAAGGGGATAAACATTGGAAACGAAGAAGTCAAATTATCTCTATTTGCAGATGATATGATAGTATACATAAGCGACCCCAAAAATTCCACCAAAGAACTCTTACAGCTGATAAGCAACTTCAGCCAAGTGGCTGGATACAAAATTAATTCAAAAAAATAAGAAGCGCTTCTTTATACAACAAACAAATTGGCTGAGAAAGAAATAAGTGAAACAACCCCCTTCACAATAGCCACAAACAACATAAAATACCTGAGGGTAACTATAACCAAGCAAGTAAAGGACCTGTATGACAAGAACTTCAAGCCCTTGAATAAGAAATGGAAGAGGCTTTTAGAAGATGGAAAGATCTCCCATGCTCATGGATACGTAGGATCAACATAATAAAAATGGTCATCCTACCAAAAGCAATATATAGATTCAATGCAATTCAATGGAACCAACACAATTTTTTATAGACTTGGAAAGAGAGATTCTCAATTACATATGGAACAACAAAAAGCCCAGAATAGCTAAATCAGTCCTGTACAATAAAAAATTCTTGAGTTATCACCATCCCAGATTTCAAGCTGTACCACAGAGCAATAGTTGTAAAAATAGCATGGTATTGGTATAGGAACAGACCAGTAGATCAAAGGAACTGAATTGAAGATCTAGAAATAGACCCACACACTTATGGCCACCTAATTTTTGACAAAGACGCCAAAACAGCACAATGGAAAAAGGACAGCATCTTCAACAAATGGTGCTGGTCCAACTGGATGTCCACTTGTAAAAGAATGAAGTTAGACCCATACTTATCACCTTGTACAAAACTTAAGTCCAAGTGGATCACAGGCCTTAACATAAGGCCGGTCACAACTTCCTGAACAGAACACCAACAGCTCAGGACCTGAGATCAAAAATCAATAAGTGGGACCTCATGAAACTGAAAAGCTTCTGTAAGGCAAAAGACACTGTCATTCGAACAAAACGGCAACCAACACACTGGGAGAAAATCTTCACCAATCCCACATCTGACAGAGGGCTAATATCCAAAATCTACAAAGTACTCAAGAAAATAAACGCCAAGAAACCAAATAATCCAATCAAAAAATGGGAGATGTAGCTAAATAGTGAATTCACAAAGGAGGAATCCCTAATGGCTGAGAGACACTTGATGAAATGCTCATTATCCTTAATCATCAGAGAAATGCAACTCAAGACAACTCTGAGATTCCATCTCACACCTCTCAGAATGGTTAAGATCTAAAGCTCAAATGACAGCACATGCTGGCGAGGGTGTGGAGAAAGGGGAACCCTATTCCATTGCTGGTGGGAGTGCAGGCTTGTGCAATGACTATGGACGTCAGCAATGCAATATCTTTGAATACTTGGAATAACTTTACATCAGGACCCAGCCATACCACTTCTGGGTATACACCCAAATGTCTCCTCACGGAATCATAAGGAAGTTTCCTCATCTGTGTTCATAGAAGCCTTATTTGTAAAAGCTAGAAACTGGAAACAACCCAGATGTCCCTCAACCGAAGGATGGGTTAAAAAACTGTGGTGCATCTACACAATGGAATATTATTCAGCTATCAGGAACAATGGAATTATGCAATTTGTAGCCAAATGGATGGAACTAGAAAAGCTCATACTGAGTGAGCTAACACAGACTCAGAATGATGCATATGGCATCTATTCACTTATAGTAGGATTTTAGCTATATAGTAGGGGATATAGATTCTACAACTAACACACGAAAGGGAAAATGGACATATACTTTTAATTTTTAATTTTTATTTTTTCTTTTTTTTATCCTTTTTTATCTGTTTGTCTGCTTATTTGTTTGTTTGTTTTTTAGTTCTCTCTCGCGGGCAATGAGACACTTTTTTCACTGGTGGTACTGCCTCACAAACCCTCAATGAATGAGGAGGCTCTTGGCCCTCATACGACCACTCACTGAGATTAGGGATTGTTATATATGGACACCCCACCCCAGAGAAATGGGATGGAAGGATTAGGGTGTAAAGAAAAAAAATGAAATTTGAAGCTTCGGCCTTTTTCTACTATTTGTCTTGAACTGTTTAGGATAATTAAGAAATGCAAACTAATAGTCATGCAAGCTGGTCATTGTGTTAGGTACTATGACAGTCCATTATAGCTATTTTCTAAGCTAATCAGAAATAAAGCTGCTAAGAGACAAGCAACATCTGTTTATCCTAATATAAGAGATAGATAGGGCATCTTCAAAAACCTCAAGAGATCTGCAGAATATGGCATTCAAAGATGTTTTCGTAACTTTAGATTTTTTTATATCAAGACATATCAATTCCTGACAGCACCCCCTATTCTACTCTAAATAGAAGATGAGCATCGAAGAATCTCCAGTGGGAGATGATTAAATTAGTCGCAAGCCTATCTCTTGGCAGGAAAATCGCCTTGCTCCAACTGTAGACAGAATGCTGTCCAAAAAGGACAAAACTTGGAAGCAGGTAAGTCGTCAACCTAGCTCAGCCAAGACAGGGTAGGTAAGTCCTTCATAACCCCTGCTCTACAATCAATGTCTGTCAGAGAAATGGGGCCAAATGACTGAAGATCGATGCTGTAATGTATGGAGAGGAAATGGGAACTGTCCAGGCAGCCACTCGTAGGTCATTTCTTTGTTTTGGAAGCTGCAGGCCCTGTACTTGCTATAAAATCATATATATTTATCCCTCTCAAGTCTCTGAGATGGTTGAAGAATAGATAGCTAGAATCTCATAATTAAATTTCGAGTTGTTTAGGAGTCAAGAGAGTGTTATAGATCTAAGAAGATATTTTTAAAATTGTGTTGCATGTTAGTATGAATGTTGAGTTAGATATAGAACTTTAAACTCATGGAGATGGTTAGATAGTAGAAAGTTAAAGTCAGGTAACAAATACATATGGACTGAACATTGGGAATGTATGCTAAGCCATATAACCTTCATAACTGTGGCCTAATTACCTCTGTTGTTTTGTATTGTATATATTATTATAAGGGAAAGAACCATTTGTTGGTCTGAAAAGGGGAACTGTTGGGGGAAATAAGATATACCTTAAATTAAGAAAAAGGGAAGAGAATGGGGGGTTGAATGTGGGAAGGTGGGACTGGAGGGGGGAGTAGGGAGGGGACTGCAATTGAGATGTAACTTGAAGAATTAAAAAATAAATTATTTAAAAAAGTGGTTGAAGAATATTTGTACATACAGAGTTATATGAAAGCAGCCTTTTAAAAATGTTTATTTATTACTTCAAGTTACATCTTCATCACATCCCCTCCCTCCATCTCTCTTTGCTCTACCCTCTCACCCTCTCCCCCCTTCTCCCAGAACTCATAATTCTTTTTCATTTCAATAATTAGGCACAACTATGAAAATTATAAGGTATAACATACATTCCCAATGTGCAGTGCATACATATTTGGCAACTGATATTAACATTCTATTATCTATCTCCATGAGTTTAAGGTTCTATATCTAACTAAATTTCTATCCTACCTTTCATTATCAACTTAAAAATATCTTCTTAGTCATAGAACATCTTTTTATTTCCTACACAAATTAAAATTTAGCTGTGAGCAGATAACCTTCTTGTCTTCAACCATATAAGGGACCTAAGAAGGATAGACATATTTTTTAAAAATGTTTTTCAATACAATGATCCTCTGTATAGCCTTGACTGTCCTGAAACTCACTCTGCAAAAGAGGTTGGTCCTAAACTTACCTATCTAAATCCCTATGCCTTCTGTATACAGTGATTAAAGGCTTGTGCTTCCGCCATTACTTGTCTATCTGGCTATTAACTAAAACAATTAAATGAAATAAAATTGAAATTTTAGTTCCTTAATTGTATAAGCTATATTTCAAGTACTTCCAGTCTAAATTTAACTAGGAGTTGTAAGAATAAATGATAAAGAGAAAGAAAATGAACATGATCACAGAAATACTATTCTGCAGTGTTAATTATGGGAAAATAATTTCTTTATATTTGGTATTCAGATCTAAACACATTTTGCCTTATTGTTCTAACTGCTCACATTTGAGATTTTCCTTAATGGTTATTAGGTAGAAAATATCAGGAAGACAGAGTTTGAGATATATGTCAAGTGATTTTTTTTAACATGATGTGTTACATTGCCATTAATTACTTCTTCTAGCTATTTTGACCTTTTAAAAATTAATTATATAAATGGCTTATTTTTGTTCTATAAATTTCTTCAAGTTTAAATATAAAGGAAAAATATATATTTATTTTCAATGTTCTAATATTTTCAGGTTAATATGCCATTAACCCTTGTTCATACTATTTGAAAATTACTTGTTTTTTTTTTATAAATACTTTATTTTTTTTTCTTCAAGTTACATCTCAGTAACAAACCCCTCCCTATTTCCCCTTCCTAACCCGCCCTTCCACCCTCTTCCCTCCAGAGGTTTCCCCTTTCAGTCCAACAGCTGGTTCCTTCTCTTATAACAGTAAGTATTATACAAAACAATAGATATAATTATGCCACATTTATGAGATTAAATTGGCCCAGTATACCTTCCCAATGTTCAGTTTATACCTATTTGGCCCCTGACTTTAACATTCTACTATCTACCCAACTCCATGAGTTTAAATGTCTATATGTGACTCAACATTCATACTATCTTGCAACACACTTTTAAGAGTATCTTCTTAGATCTCTAACACCCTCTTGATTCCCAAACAGTTCAAAATTTAACTATAAGATTCTATCTGTCTATTCTTCAACCACCTCGGAGACCTGAGAGGGATAAATATATTTGCTTATATAGGAAGTGCAGAG
>CAJQZJ010032464.1:1132852-1208871 GCA_907164525.1 Lophiomys imhausi
CTGCAGTTGGTGCAAGGGGTTTTTTCATGCCAAGAAAAAGGCTTGCCACTAAATCAACCATCTTACAGTGGAGGTTCTTCGATGCTTATCTTCTACTTGGAGTAGAATAGGGGGTGCTGTCAGGCGCTGATATGTCTCGATATCAAAAAAAAATCTTGATTTAAGATAACATCTTTGAATGCCATATTCTGCAGATCTCTAGGGGTTTTTGAAGATGCCCTAACCATCTCTTGTATTTAGATAAGCAAATGTTGCTTGTCTCTTAGCAACTTGATTACTGGGTAGTTTAAAGAATATCTGTGATAGACTGTCATAGTAGCTAACAAAGAGACATGTTTGCATGACTAGGAGTATGTTTTAACTATCCTAGACCGTTTTAGACGGTTGGTATCAAGTGGTCAGAGCTTCACATTTTATTTTTAAGTATCTCTAGGTATGATACCATTGGGAAGCATTATCTTTAAATTTGTATCAATATACAAAGATCTATTCAATTGTGGTTAAATATACTCTTAATTATGTATCAATATACCAAGATCAATGCCTATGTAGCCCAATATAATCTTAACATTACGTCCATATGCAAGGGTCAATACCATTGTGGCCAACTATAATCTTAATTTTGTATCAATATACAAAGATCAATACCTATGTAATCCAATACAATCTTATTTTTGCACAATAAACAATGGTCAATACCACTTTAGCCAAATAACCTACTAATTTTGTATCAATATACAAAGATATAAGGGCATATTCAATAATCTGTCCCTTCTTCTTGGACCTTCCTGTGCTATGACTATATCTCATTTTTCTCAAGCCCATGCACTCCTACATAGGAGAGGAAGAAGGATACAGAGAAGGAAAAGTAGGAATTCCCTGGGGCTAATCTCCAAAACCCATTAAGACAGGATCATTTATCAGCTTGTAGTCTCTTCCCCTACATAACAGAGTTTTCAGTTAACCTTCAAATAACCAAAAAGAAGGGCAGAGAAACACCCTCCCCCACCCTCTGGGCATGGGACATCGCTCTCTTAAAGTGACTTCCTGCTGATTTGGGTCGTAGTAGACCTGTTTGGGGCCCCAACCCAAATGGGAAAAATGATTAAAAATGTTAGTACAATCCTTTTATGTTCAGTCCTTCTGTTCTCAGCTGTTTAGATGACCTAAAGGGTTTGTAGGCAGAAGCTGATCTTGCAGGCTTCACTGAGGTTCCGGCCGGGGCATTCTGTAGAGCTGAACGGTCCCAGCGACACTGGATTGCAGTGGTGGTTGCAGGCCCCCGATGGAGACAGCTATTGAGGAAGTCTGCCAGGCAGAATCAACTGGGTCACTCATCCTCCTTGGTGCCTAATTCTGCTCTCTGCTGAGGATTCTGCTGTCCGCCGTCCCCAGGCTCCCCTAATGGACACTTCGATTCTCCTGGAACGATTAGAACAGAGCCCTGCCCCAATCCCAACCCTAGGACAATTGCCCTCTTTTTTTTTTTCTGGGGGGGGATGGGGGGGGCTAGGTAGTACTTCTCCTGAAGCAAATTTGGCCTTCTGACAACATACAAAGTGTTATCTTTCAATCCGGGTTAAAGAAGAAATCATTCTGTCACCTTGGAGCTAAACCAGCTCTAGTGTATATATTTTGAGATCCCAAAGGACAATCTGCCTGCATCGAGAAGGCCTTTTGTAAGTAGCCTCCAAACCTAGGTCCCTCCAAATCCCATGTGTGTGTCTCTGAACTCTAATTATTGGGAACAGGAACCTGTGTTTCTCATCTGAAGGGATCAAAGATGTGTTCCACCACTCCTGGATCGAAGTCTTTCTCTATTTAGAGTTTGCCCTGCATCAGGCTGACCCTGAGCTCCGGGATCTGCCTGTTTCTGTCTCCAGTGTGTTGGGAGCTGGGATCAAGGGTGTACTCTTCTTGAATGGTGGGACCAAGAGTATGCACCCTCACCACCCCGCTCCGTATGACTCCAGAGTACATAAGACCACCAACTCTAAAGGTGCCCCCCCCCCCCCCCCCACCCCCAAACGCGCCCCCCCCCCCCCCCCCACCCCCCCCCCCCCCCCCCCCCCCCCCCCCGTTTCCGCTGAAGTCAAAGGCATGGGCCAATACCACAATTCTCTTGAATTTTACCTTAGCTCCACGTCTTCTCTACACCTGGAGGTCTGCAAATCCAGGCCGAATGGCTGTATCCTCTGTTCCATTCACAGTGTTTCAGCCCTGCCCCCTGCCCTTTTTTTCTTTTCTTTTTTTAGTTGATAAATTTATTTGTTTGTTGCTTCAGGTTACATCCTTATCATATTGTCCTCTTTCCCCACTTCCTAGCCCCACCCTCCCATGCTCTACCCCCTGACCCTTCTGTCTTGTTCCTCTGGGGTGGGGTGTCCCTGCCTAACAGTCTCTCACCACAGATCAGGTGTCATATGAGGGCCAAGAGCCTCTTCATTCACCGGCCCCTACGAGGCAGTACTGCCAGTGAATGGTGTCTCATTGCTACTGGGGGAACACTAAAAAAAAGACCAACAAACACACAAACCCACAAAAACAAAGAATATCAACAAAAAAAGAGAGGAAAAAGAGAAAGGAAAAGGAAAGAGAAAAAAAGAAAAAAAGAAGGAAAAATAAAAAGATAAAAAAAATTTATGTCCTTGTTCCTTTTGATGTGTTGGTTGTAGTACAGATATCCTGTACGATATAGTTAAAATCCTACTATAAGTGAATAGATGCCATGTGCATCCTTCTGAGACTGGGTTAGCTCACTCAGGATGAGCTCCTCTAGATCCATCCATTTGGTTGCAAATTGCATGATTTCATTGTTTCTGATAGCTGAGTAATATTCCATTGTATAGATGTACCACAATTTTTTAATCCATTCTTCAGTTGAGGGACATCTGGGTTGTTTCCAATTTCTAGCTATTACAAATAAGGCTGCTATGAACATAGATGAGGAGACTTCCCTATGTCTCCATGAGAGGTCCTTTGGGTGTATGCCCAGAAGTGGTATGGCTGGGTCTTGAGGCAAGGTTATTCCTAGATTTCAAAGATATCGCCAGACAGACCTCCATAGTGGTTGCACAAGCCTGCACTCCCACCAGCAATGGAGTAGGGTACCCCTTTCTCCACACCCTCGCCAGCATGCGCTATCATTTGAGCACTTTATTTTAGCCATTCTAACAGGTGTTAGGTGGAATCTCAGGGTCGTCTTGAGTTGCATTTCTCTGATGATTAAGGATGTTGAACATTTCTTCAGGTGTCTCTCAGCCCTTAGGGATTCCTCCTTTGTGAATTCTCTATTTAGCTCCATCTCCCATTTTTTTGATTGGATTATTTGGTTTCTTGGCGTTTAGTTTCTTGAGTTCTTTGTAGATTTTAGATAATAGCCCTCTATCAGATGTGGGGTTGGTGAAGATTTTCTCCCAGTCTGTTGGTTGCCGTTTTGTTCTAATGACAGTATCCTTTGCTTTACAGAAACTTTTCAGTTTCATGAGGTCCCATTTATTGATTGTTGATCTCAGGTCCTGAGCTGTTGGTGTTCTGTTCAGGAAGTTGTCACCTGTGCCAATGAGTTCGAGGGTTTCTCCTACTTTTTCTTCTAGTATCTTTAGTGTGGCCGGCCTTATGTTAAGGTCTTTGATCCACTTGGAATTAACTTTTGTACAAGGTGATAGGTATGGGTCTAATTTCATTCTTTTGCAAGTGGACATCCAGTTGGACCAGCACCATTTGTTGAAGATGCTGTCCTTCTTCCATTGTGCGTTTTTGGCTTCTTTGTCAAAGATTAGTTGGCCATAGGTGTGTGGATCCATGTTTGGGTCTTCAATTCGATTCCATTGATCCACTGGTCTGTTTCTATACCAGTACCATGCTGTTTTTATTACTGTTGCTCTGTAGTACAGCTTGAAATCTGGGATGGTGATACCTCCAGATGTTTTTTCATTGGACAAGATTGATTTAGCTATTCTGGGCTTTTTGTTGTTCCATATGAAGTTGAGACTAGCTTTTTCCAGGTCTATAAAGAATTGTGTTGGTATTTTGATAGGAATTGCATTAAATCTATATATTGCTTTTGGTAGGATAGCCATTTTTATTATGTTGATCTTACCTATCCATGAGCATGGGAGATCTTTCCATCTTCTAAAGGCCTCTTCCATTTCTTTCTTCAGGGGCTTGAAGTTCTTGTTATATAGGTCCTTTACATGCTTGGTTAGAGTTACTCCCAGGTATTTTATGTTGTTTGTGGCTATTGTGAAGGGAGTTGTTTCCCTTATTTCTTTTTCGGTATATTTGTTTGTTGTATAAAGAAGGGCTTCTGATTTTTTTGAGTTAATTTTGTATTCAGCCACCTTGCTGAAGTTGTTTATCAGCTGTAAGAGTTCTTTGGTGGAGTTTTTGGGGTCGCTTATGTATACTAACATATCATCTGCGAATAGGGATAATTTGACTTCTTCATTTCCAATTTTTATCCCTTTGATCTCCTTTAGTTGTCTTATTGCTCTAGCAAGGACTTCAAGTACTATATTGAAGAGATATGGTGAAAGTGGACATCCTTGTCTTGTCCCTGAGTTTAGAGGAAATGCTTCAAGCTTCTCTCCATTTAATTTGATGTTGGCTACTGTCTTGCTGTATATTGCCTTTATTATTTCTAGGTATGGTCCTTGTATGCCCGTTCTCTCCAGAACTTTTAGCATGAAGGGGTGTTGGATTTTGTCAAATGCTTTTTCTGCATCTAGCGAGATTATCATGTGGTTTTTTTCTTTCATCTTGTTTATGTGGTGAATTACATTGATAGACTTTCGTATATTGAACCATCCCTGCATTCCAGGGATGAAGCCTACTTGATCATGGTGTATGATACTTTTGATGTGTTCTTGAATTCGGTTTGCTAGTATTTTATTAAGTATTTTTGCATCTATGTTCATGAGGGAGATTGGTCTGAAGTTCTCTTTCTTTGTTGGGTCTTTGTGTGGTTTAGGAATCAGAATGACAGTGGCCTCATAGAATGAGTTTGGCAGTGATCTTTCTGTTTCTATGTGGTGGAAGAGTTTGAAAAGTAATGGTGTTAGTTCCTCTTTGAAGGTCCGGTAGAATTCCGTGCTAAAGCCATCTGGCCCTGGGCTTTTTTTGGTTGGGAGATTATTAATGACTGTTTCTATTTCCTTAGGTGTTATTGGGCTGTTTAAGCTGTTAACCTGATTTTGATTTAGTTTTGCTAGGTGGAATTTATCGAGGAAATTGTCCATTTCGCTTAGGTTTTCAAATTTAGTGGAATATAGATTTTTAAAGTAATGTCCGAATATTTTCTGGATCTCCTCAATGTCTGTTGTTATTTCTCCCTTTTCATTTCTGATTTTGTTGATTTGTGTTCTTTCCCTTTGCCTTTTAGTTAATTTGGCTAGGGGACTGTCTATTTTGTTGATTTTCTCAAAGAACCAACTCTTGGTTTCATTGATTCTTTGTATAGTTCTTTTTGATTCTAAGTTGTTAATTTCAGCTCTAAGTTTGATGATTTCCTGTCTTCTGCTCTTCTTGGGAGTGTTTGCTTCTTTTTTTTCCAATTCACCCAGCTTAGCTGTTAGTTCACTAATATGAGCTGTCACAATTTTCTTTTTGAAAGCACTTAGTGCTATGAACTTTCCTCGTAGCACAGCTTTCAATGTATCCCATAGGTTAGGGTATGTTGTGTCTTCATTGTCGTTGGATTTTAAGAAGTCTTTGATTTCCTTCCTTATTTCTTCCCTGACCCAGTGGTCATCCAGTAAGGAGCTGTTCAATTTCCATGTGTGTGTAGGCTTTCTGTTGATTCTTTTACTGTAGAAGACCAGCTTTATTCCGTGGTGGTCTGATAAGATACAAGGTGTTATTTCAATTTTCTTGTATCTACTGAGACTATCTTTGTGACCAATTATGTGGTCGATTTTGGAGAAGGTTCCGTGGGGTGCTGAGAAAAAGGTGTATTCCTTTGTGTTTGGGTGAAACGTTCTGTAGATATCTGTTAGGTCCATTTGGTTCATGATCTCTGTTAGACTCAATATTTCTCTGTTTGTCTTCTGTCTTGATGATCTGTCCTTTGTTGTGAGTGGGGTGTTGAAGTCTCCCACTACTAATGTGTTGTGATCGACGTGCGCTTTAAGTTTTAGAAGTGTTTCTTTTACGAAAGTAGGTGCCTTTGTATTTGGGGCATAGATGTTCAGTATTGAAATTTCCTCTTGATGAATATTCCCTTTAATGAGTATATAGTGCCCTTCTTTGTCTTTCTTCATTAACTTCAGTTGGAAGTCTGTTTTGTTTGATATTAGGATGGCTACTCCAGCTTGCTTCCTGGGTCCATTTGCTTGGAAAACCTTTTCCCAACCCTTTACTCTGAGGCAGTGTCTATCTTTTGTAGTTAGATGTGTCTCTTGTATACAGCATATGGAAGGGTCTTGCTTGCGGATCCACTCTGTAAACCTATGTCTTTTTATTGGGGAGTTGAGTCCATTGATGTTGATGGATATTAGTGACCTGGGGTTGTTATTTCCCATTAGTTTGGTATAGGCGGTGGTTCTGTTCCTCTTTTGATTTAGTTGCTAATGGGTTTTCTATTCCCTTTGTTTTCTTGGGTGGAGTTTTCTTCTCTGGGTTGGGATTTTCCTTCTAGGATTTTCTGTAGGGCTGGGTTTGTGGGTAGATATTGTTTAAATTTAATTTTGTCATGGAATATCTTGTTTTCTCCATCTATGTTGATAGAGAGTTTTGCTGGGTAAAGTAGTCTGGCTGGGCATCTATGATCTCTTAGGACTTGTAGTATATCTGACCAGGCCCTTCTAGCTTTTATCGTTTCTGGGGAGAAGTCAGGTGTAATTCTGATGGGTCTGCCATTGTATGTGACTTGACCTTTTTCTCTTACAGCTTTTAATATTCTTTCTTTGTTCTGTACATTTGGGGTTTCAATTATTATGTGGCGAGAGGAGTTTCTTTTCTGGTCTAATCTGTTTGGTGTTCTGTATGCCTCTTGGATTTTTATTGGCATCTCTTTTTTCAGGTTTGGGAAGTTTTCCTCTATGATTTTGTTGAAGATATTTCCTGGACCTTGGAGTCGGGAGTCTTCTCTTTCCTCTATACCTATAATTCTTAGGTTCCGTCTTTTCAATGAGTCCTTGATTTCTTGGATGTTGTGGGTGAGAGATTTTTTAGCCTTCTCATTTTCTTTGGATGATGTACTGATTTCTTCCACTGAATCTTCCATGCCTGAGATCCTGTCTTCCATCTCTTGCATCCTATTGTTGATACTCACATCCGTAGTTCCTGTTCTCTTTCCTTGGTTCTCCACTTCCTCTTTTAACTCTGACTGTGTTTTCTTTATTGTTTCTATTTCTATTTTCATGTCTTGTATGGTTTTCGTTTTGTACATTTCCTTCTCCAGCTTGCTTGTTTTTGTATGAAAATCTTTCATGGCCTTTTCCTTTTCCTGTTCAAGCTCTGTCACCTTGGCTTGGAGCTCTTTAATGGTGTTGTTCCTTGTTTTGATTTGTAGAATTGTGGTTTCCTTGAATTCCTTCATAGATTTAAGTTCTTCTTGCAGGGACTCTATCACTTTCCATACTGCAGAGTTGTCAATGTTTTCATGTGTTTCTGTTGGTGTGTGGTCATCCGAATTGGATGAGCTAGGGTGGTTCTGCTTTGTTGCAATCATAATTCCTTGATTTCTATTTTTTTTTTGACCTTTCACCATTGGATGCATTTAGCTGTCTGTTTTCTGTGTTTGGAACCACAGTGGATGATTTGGTGCAGGGGACGAGTTACTTGGCTATCTGTCGTTGCTTACAGGGGGATTTCAAGGTCACTGTGATTTTAATGGCCAGAGGCACTGTGATCTGGTGCAGCGTATTCCCAGGTTGTGAGTAATGAACCAGGATTGTTTCACTGCTCCCAATTCAGACTTCTCTGTGTTGCACTCTGAGTTATCAGCCTGTAATGGTTCTGATGATATGGGCCTGTTTGCCCAGGCACAAATTCTGTGGGCTTTGTTTGTTGTCCCGGAGGCTGACAGGGTCTGGCTCCACACCTGATATGTCTGGATTTTCCAGGATACAGCTATGGTCCCAATTTCTGGTTTCTCTCTAGTCTTCTCGCCACAGGGCTGGACCCTGTGTCTAATTCCCTTCTTGTCTGCGCCGCCACGGTCCCGTGGGTACCCCAAGCCCCAGATCCTCCGGCTGCCTGAGTGCACCTCTCGTCCCAGCAGCTCCGCCGTGGGTGCACGGACCCCTGGTCCCACCCACGCCTGTCTCTCTCCCTAGATGACCTGCCGTGGACTGGCGGGAATTTGGCCCTGCCAGCAGTGCTCTCTCCCCAGCTGCGCTATCCTGAGTGTGGGAGATTTGGCCGCTCCCGCCTGCTTTTGTGTTCCCTGCTTCCTGCGCTCTCTCGGAACCTCCCGCCCTCCGCTTTACAAGCGGCTGCTGCGGACCACCCGCTGAGCCCCCTGTTTGTTCCTTGCTAAGGCTTCCACTATCTCGCAACCTTTTCTAAGTGGGTATAAGTTCAGCCTGATGTGTGGGGAGCCCAATAGGCCAGCGATCTATGGCCAAGTGGACCCTGATTCTGTCTGCTGTAAGTTGGGATCGATCTTACCAGGCGCCTCTCCAAATGGGAGTTCCCGAGTCCCCGGTTTAGTGGCCTCCGTGTCTGTGAGAGATGGGGAGAGCCTTGCCCTGGGACTTTTAACAGTCCCTTGGGAGCTGTGAGCGTTCCCGGGGGGGGGGGGGTCTAGCCCCTCCGGTTTTTGCACAGTGCCCAGTAACTCTGTGTTTTTTATGGCTCTTTTTTCCCCGCGTTCAGAATGCGTCAGTGTAGGTCGCCGCCATCTTCGCTCCCATCGAAAATTACTTGTTTTGAGGCAGCTTTTTGATAAATTATAAAGTCTTTGGATGGAATCTCAATATGCAAGTAATTGCAGGAGTTTATCTCTTGCTTTATTTTTTTATTTTTTCAATTGTTATTCATATTTTTCAGTAACTTAGATTTCGTCTCATGGGACTACAGCTTATGTTTATTTATTCTATAAATTAATTCAATATTTGTTGTATCTTATTTGCAGTATACCCACCAAATGTCCTGATTCTACTGAAAGGATTGTTTAAATCAAGTTAATATAGAAACAGATAACCCTTATACATTATCTAATAAAAAGTTAAAGTTAATTAACTTTGAGGAAGTGATGGAGCAATGAGTGAATATGTAAAATGTGGAGAAGTACTGAGTGTGTGTTTATTGTTGCATTGGTGTATTCATGTCAAATGGCCTTATGTCTCAGACCCCTGGAAATGGCAAAGCTCACCCTTACCATATGGGTGAGGCTCCAAGGCATGGCATTTCTTTTCTCGGGTGAAAGAGTAAGTGTTCTTGATGTTTGCAAAGTAGCAACTGAAGCTTAACTGCAGGATAACTGCAAAGCAACTGGAGCACTTAGGACTTAGACTAGCTAACTCCTTCTCTTCTGCTGCACAGAATAAGTGAGCTAAGATTCTGGATTGTCATGGTAGCAGATACTGGTCGATCAGACAAATCATAGCCCACACCATTCCAGCTTCTCTCTCTCTCATATTGTATAATATGAGTAGAAATAATAAATTCCTTGTGATTGTTCATTGCTTACAATTAATTTGGAATATTTCTAAATACTAGTCATCTCTAATTTTCATTTTTAGCTCAAAGTATTGTTACTAGTAGTACTTATATTTTAGTTTCTAAATTTAAAGCTGAAGAAAATGCCAGAGTTTACTTCATTATATTCATTATGTCCAACTGGCATTATTTTAGCTCTTACCTTTTAGTTAATTATACTAGTTTCTATGTCATTTGTACAAATACATTTGACAGATTGACACAGAAATATTTGTTCATCTCTGACAAATTCTCACCAAAAAAAAAAAAAAAAAAGTTTTCAGTGACTTCAGCTTCATGTTAGCATTCAATATACGGATGAAAATACCTGAGGCTAGCAATTTAAATTGAGAAAATTGATATTTTAGTTTATGTTTTCAGGGATGCCAGTTTGTATCCATGTATTCCTGTTGATTTTATATTCCTTTGGTGAAACAGAATATTATCCTGATGAAGGTCTGCTGGTGACTGTAAATAAAAAATGAAGAAGGTTCTGAGGCCAAATAATCTTTTTTGTCAATACATGCAAACTAATGTTTTCTCCTATGAGTCATGTCCTACACTGTCTTCTGGTAATTACTACTGTCACAGTCTCAGAACAACTGTTCACTCACTATATGAATCTTAGGGGACATTTGGAATTCAATCAAAAAAAAAAGTTTCCCCTAATGTTACTGATAAAGATACCCTGCTTCATTGTTCTTGTTCCTTTGATTTAAATACAGTAACTAATGACGAAAGAAAAACACCTTTGTGTCTGAAATTGACACAAATCTCTAAAATCTAATTGTATTTAGTCCTTGATTAAATCTTCCATGGCAGTTCACAAATGAAGATAGTTGTACTTGACAATTACTGGGTAATTTGATTTTATCAAAATTAACATTATTGTCTCGGTACAAGAAAATAGTAATACAAGGTATAATTACATATGGATCTTGGGACTCTAGATATGATTTTCTATGAAAAACCTTATGATAATAACAAGTATTTTCAATTCTTATCTTAAAACCTACAAATGACCTTTATTACTTGTAGATTCTGTCTGGGAAACAGAGACTAAAAAAAACATATTTATTTATTGTAAGGAAAACCAGTAGATCTTAACATTTGAAGGCAGGGCATACTTAGTCAGTCTTATGAATTTCATCAAGGTTAACTTATTAAACAGGTTGGATAAGGAACAGATCTGAACATGTCTGGCCACAAGTGGCTTCCTAGATGCCACTTTCAGTATTGTACCATACACACTGGTAATACTCTCATGTGGAGTATAGATACTTTGTTCAGTATTGTTGTGGTTTCTTTAAAAATCAGCAAAAAATCTTCTTGATATTTTCCCTAACCACTGTAGGGAATTAAACTGTCAAATATGAGGAAGTTATAAACTCAAGACTCTTTTCTAATGTCTTTTCATTGCTGTATTTTCTTCAATGTTAAGACCATGGTAAGATTTCAGTACTCAGACTTCCTTCTTGTTTTTCTTTCCCCCTAAAGTTAATAACCACAACAGTAACAATAATAAATATTTTCCTTCAGATTCATCTTTCATGTAAACTGTGAAGACATAGTCTGATTTCTTCCTATGATATAATACAGTTTACTTCTATATATAATCTTCATGACAGACATAGATGGTTTCTTCAGGAGCAAAGATTATTCATCTATAGACTCTGACAGTTCTCACAGGAGTTAACATGGATTGAAGATATAGAAATATGAAAAGGAAATATCAAAACCGGGTGGTAAGTGGTTAAATGCATATGTACTCATGAGCAAAGGCTCAAGATGGGTATACACAATTTTAAGTAAAGTTTGTGGTACAGAGATTCTTCAGTCAATGTGCAAACAGAAAATATTCTGTTTTAGGTTCTAAGCAGATTATTCAACCACTGAATTTAAAATAGTGTTTTGTTTGTTTGTTTGTTTGTTTTTGTTTTGAATTCAAATTGGTACATTTTCCATATAGATGGAAATGAGCCATAAAAAAACCTTTGCGCTGTGAATTTATTCACTCCAAACTTTGTTAATAATTAATTTTCTATATTTAAGAAAAATTTTGGATGTTGTATTTTGTCAATAAACACTAGTCATATTAAGTCATATTCCATGTAGCTTATAGTATTATATGTAGTCATATTTTATGTAGCTTACATCATGTCTGTAAGTAAAATACCTTATGGAAATAATGCAAAATTGTAAAAGAATTTATATGCATTAATTGGGGTTCTCCAATGGAACAGAATGGGTAGGATGATGGAAGTCTATGTTAAAAATGTACCAATTAGACTGATACAGAAGTTATATCCAACAATGACTTTGTGAAGACAAAGGGCCTAGCGTCATGTAGAAATGTAGTATGAAAATATAATTGTCTCTGTGATACAAATCTCGTGTTAGTATCCTGGAGGATTCCTGGATTGCTACTGCTTTTCAGTCTGCATTGGAATACTGAAGAAGTTGGGTAATACTACCTGCAGCAACAGGACCAATAAAATTATCCGTGTAAATGGGGATAAGCAGGAAAAAAAAAAAACCTAAGCCAAATGTTTAAAACAAACAACAGCAATAACAACAACAAAAAATCAGTTTCCTTCTTTCACATCCATTTAAGTAGGCTGCCACCAGAAAGCTTGGCTCAGATTTATGACGGGTCCCTCCTTTTTCAAATGATCTTATCAGAAAGAACCTCACAGATGTGTCCAACACCTTAGGTTTGGGTTGATTCCAAATGTAGTCAAGTTAAGAGTCAAGATGGGCCGTCACATAACGTTTAATATTGACAGCAGAATGTTAAACAGAGACTGTGAGTCTCAGTGGTTGAGTTTTGAATAAACTTAGAGAGACAGAGCTCCAGCTAGTTGGAGAGAGCAGCAAGCTGTTCAGTGATTGATGTCTGTGCCAGAAACAATTCAGTACGAAGTCTTTGTGTTGCATTTCGCTGTTGTGTAGCTATACCGCTTGTTTCCCTGAGGACCACTGGCTGACCTCACAGAATTAGCTTACGTCTGACAGCACCACATTGCAATCACATCTGCTTTTTTTGTTCGTTTTTTGTTTTTTTCCTCGGGGAAAGCATTCTTTCCTCCAAACTAAAAACAGCTTTACAAAATTAAGAGGCCCAGAAATCAGTTCAGACAGTCAGGCACTTCAAAGGCACTGTTTTCTTCCTGTCCTCTGTGGGTATGTGAGTAGAATACCTGGGCTATACAATGGTGAATTTCTTATGACAAAGGTTACATGCTACTTCATGAGACAGATTCTGGAAGAAATGCTCGAAAGTTTAATCATATGTAACTTGGAGACAGAAAAAGAAAGATATTTAATCTCAGGGAAAATACGGACATTTAAATTTTTCTATGAGTGCCAATTTTTGTAAGCAAAGGACAAAACACAATTTAACATTATAAAGACAAACTATTGATATTAGAAACAATCTATTTGCAAAACAACAAACAAGCAAATAAACAGTATTACCCTGGTTTAGATAAACTGCCTTTATCTAATACTAAATTCATTTTTGCTGGCTCTTCTTATACTAGGTTATCTTATTTTTTTTCCCTGAACACACATGTGTGGTCTGGGGCCTATTCCTAGGAATAAGGTACCACTTGAATCCAGACATTTGCAGGAGTCAACATATTAGTCTAGTAATATTTCTTTCAAGTACTTTGAATCACTATTTCTGTTAATTTTAGAGAACAAAAATATCTAAAAGTATTGTAGGTGAGTTCTCCTTAGGTCTTGGATTAGATGTAATTTACTTCATTTTATTATTGACCTGAAAATATACTCTGTTTTTTTTGAAAATATACTCTGTTTTTTAAGCCAAGATGTATTTTATTCAAAAAAATTCTATGAAGTTTATCTACAGACGATGTTTTTAAAAGTTGGTAGAAAAATGAACTCAATCATATTGAAACAAACCAAATTTTCTAGCATAATACAGGAAATAGCTGAAGGTTTATGGCCTACTCAATTTTTGGTTGATGCCTAAGAACTTCTGTTTATATTAACATAATTCCTGAAAACTGACATTTTATGTTCAACATATTTTCCTTTCTGTTACCTTATAATAGCTGGCTTTGAAGTTTGGTTAACAATTATTTTTTTCCTTCTAACATTGTAGGAAAAATGTCTAATAAGTCAAAATAAAAAATTTGCATTTAAAGACTCCCTTGAAATCCTATCATGCCTCAGTGTCATATTGTATCATTGCTCCAGGCCTTTTAGCAGCAAACTTTTGCAGAGTTCAATTAAGTGGGTAGCATAATTGAACTCTGGAAGGATATTTTGTTTTTAAAATGTCATGTGAAAACTAAAAAATATTGTAATATTAAGTAATAAAATTAAAATAACATGGCTAAAAAAGAACACATACTCTAAAAGACAATGCTTAAGTGCAAACAAAGTATTACTTTCAAATTACTTGGAATGTAAACTGTTGATATGCTGTATACCATTCTTTATCATGAAGAAAGTGGTAAATATGTAGTTTCCTTATTTAAAAAAAATAAGATATTTGCATTCTTTATAAAAACAGATTGAAATGTATATTAAAAGGGAACATTTTATTGATGACCTTACAGAAGTTGTGTTTTCCTACAAGACTTTTCATTAAATATAATATACCTTATGTTTAGTTAAATGTGATTTGATTTTAGTCTAATATAAGATAATTTATTGACTCCTGTATATGCATGCAAATGTAGGAGACTAATAATAATGTCAGTCTTAGTTACACTGCTGTGATGAGGTACCAAGACTACAGCACTTCTTACAAAGAAAAATATTTCACTTAAGCTAGCTTATATGTAGAGGAATTTTAATCCAGCAACATGGCTACTTCGAGAACATCCAAAGACTTAGATCTGTGTTATCCAGCTAGAATACAGACAAGCCCTTAATAAACAACTTCAATATACAAAGATCAATACCGATGTAGCCCTATACAATCTAAATTTTGCATTAATATACAATGATCAATACCAATTTAGCCAAATATAATATTAATTTTATATCAGTATACAAAGGTATAAGGCTATATTCAATAATCTGTCCTTTTTTCTTGATCTTTCCTATACTATGTCTATGTCCCATTTTTCTCAAGTCTGTTCACTCCTACATAGGAGAGAAAGAAGGATACAGAAAAGAAAAAGAGAGAATCCCTGGGTCTAACCTTCAAAACCCATTTAACAAGACCATTTAACAGCTTGTAGTCTCTTCCCCTAAATAACAAAATTTTCTATTATCCATAAAATAACCAAAGGGGGGGAAAACCCTCCCCACCTTCTGGGGATGAGATGTTATTCTCTTAAAATGACTTCTTGCTGATTTGGGACATAGTAAACCTGTTTGGGGCCCAAATAAGAATGGAAAAATGGTTAAAAATGTTAATAGAATCATTTGATGTTCAGTCCCTTTGAGCTCAGCTCTTCAGATGTCCTAAGAAGTTCATAGACAGAAGCTGATCTTCAGAGCTTTACTGAAGTTCTGGCTGAAGCAGTCTGTGGAGCTGAACGATCTTAGCGATTTTGAGTTGTTGTGGTTGTAAACTTTTGAGGAAACTGTTATTGAGGAAGTCTGCAAGGCTGGATCATCTGGGTCACTCTTCTTCTTTGGTGTCTGATCTGTTTTCTGCTGAGGTTTCCGTTGTCCAGTTTTCCCTGGATTCCTTGAATGGATGCTTTAAATCTCCTGGAAAGATAAGAACAGAGCCCTGCCCTAATCCTAACTCTGGGACAATTACCTTTTTTTTGGGGGGGGGTCAGGTAATATTTTTCCTGGAACAAATTTGGTTTTTTGACATTATCTAAAGTATTACCTTTCAATCCGGATTAAAGAAGAAATTATTTTGATATTTTGGAGCTAAACAAACCTTTAGTGTATATATTTTGAGATCTCAAAAGACAATTTGTTTGAATTGCAGCCTGCCTTTTGTAAGTGGCTTTTAAACTTAAATCCTTCCAAATCCTTCTTAAAGGTATTGTTCCTAGTAATGCTTAAAAATGAAATGTCAAGTTTTGGCCTCTTGCTACCAACCATCATAAACTGTTTAGGATAATTAAGAAATGGAAACTAATAGTCATGCAAACGTGTCATTTTGTTAGTTATTATGACAGTCTATCACAATTATTTTCTAAGCTACTCAGAAATCAATTTGCTAAGAGACAAGCAATATTTGCTTATCTAAATATAAGAGATAGATAGGGCATCTTCAAAAACCTCAAGAGATCTGCAGAATATGGCATTCAAAGATGTTTTCGTAACTTTAGATTTTTTGATATCAAGACATGTCAGCTCCTGACAGCACCCCCTATTCTACTCCAAGTAAAAGATGAGCATTGAAGAATCTCCAGTGGGAGATGATTGAATTGGTGGTAAGCCTTTCTCTTGGCAAGAAAAACCCCTTGCTTCAACTGTAAACAGACTTCTGTCCAAAAAGGACAAAACTTGGAAGCAGGTAAGTCGACAGCCTAGCTCTGCCAAGACAGGGTAGACAAGTCCTTCTTAATTCCTGCTCTACAATCAATGTCTGTCAGAGAAACGGCACCAAAAGGCTGAAGATTGATGCTGTAATGTATGGAGAGAAAATGGGAACTGTCCAGGCAGCCACTGGTATGTCATTTCTTAGTTTTGGAAGCTGCAGGCCCTGCACTTCCTATATAATCAGATATATTTATCCTTCTCAGGTCTCTGAGGTGGTTGAAGAATAGATAGCTAGAGTCTCATAGTTAAATTTAGAGTTGTTTAGGAATCAAGAGGGTGTTCTGGATCTAAGAAGATATTTTTAAAATTGTGATGCCGGGCGGTGGTGGCGCACGCCTTTAATCCCAGCCCTTGGGAGGCAGAGGCAGGCGGATCTTTGTGAGTTCGAGGCCAGCCTGGTCTACAAAGCGAGTCCAGGACAGCCAGAAATATTCAAAGAAACCCTGTCTCGAAAAACCAAAAAAAAAAAAAAAAAAAAATTGTGAGGCAAGTTAGTATGAAAGCTGAGTTAGATATAGAACTTTAAACGCATGGAGATTGTTAGATAGTAGAATGTTAAAGTCAGGTGCCAAATACATATGGACTGGACATTGGGAATGTATGCTAAGCCATATAACTCTTATAATTGTGGCCTATTTATTTCTGTTGTTTTGTATTGTATTTATAGTTATAAGAAAAAGAACCATTTGTTGGACTGAAAGGGAGAGCTGTTGGGGGGAAAAAGAAATACCTTAAACTAAAAAAAAAAAAAAAAGAAGAAGAAGGGAAGAGGATGGGGGGTTGAGGGGGAGGAGGGGGGAAGGGGGGGACTGGAGGGGGGAGTAGGGAGGGGATTGTGATTGAGATGTAACTTGAAGAAATAAAAAATAAATTATTAAAAAAATAAATATACAACTTCAGTCACAAACAATGCCATTCTAATTAAGGGGCAGACAAAGTGATGAATCAGAGAAAGACTTAACAAAATGAGTCAGAGATAATACATAACCATCTCTCAAAAGGGCAGAAAGAGAGGCTGTTTAAAAGCAGTACAGGGAGAGAGAGTTGGAGTTGAGTTTGCTACAGTTCAGTTGAAGGCAGATGAGTTCAACTGATTCTCTGCAGTTCCTTTCAGCTCCATTCACTTTGTTCAGTCAGTGCAGTTTAGTTTTTCAGAGTAGAGGAATTCATCCAGAAGCCAAGAAAAGCCAGATAGAATCTGCTTGGAGCGGAGTTTTGAGTCAGAACAGCTGAGTTGAACCAGCCAATATCTGAAAAGGTGAGTTTAGTAAGTCTCAGAAGCTGAAAACATTCTATGCCTAGGTTACTAGATGGAGATTGGAAGCTGAAGCCTTCAAAGTCTAGGCTTACAGAAGATTAGATTGTAACAAAAGTAGAAGATATGAATGTTGAGTCAGATATAGGCCTTTAAACTCATGGAGATGGTTAGATAGTAGAATGTTAAAGTCAGGGGCCAAATATGTATAAACTGGACATTGGGAAGGTATACTGGGCCATTTAACTCTCATAAATGTGGCATATTTATATTTGTTGTTTTGTATAATACTTACTGTTATAAGAGAAGGAACCATCTGTTGGACTGAAAGGGGAAACTTCTGGGGGGAAGAGGGTGGAAGGGCGGGATAGGGAAGGGTTTGTGACTGAGATGTAACTTGAAGAAAAAAAATAAAGTATTTATAAAAAAAAAAAAAAGAAAGAAAAAAAACCTCAAAAAAAAAAAAAAAGCAGAAGATTCCAGGACTGGTTCTAGGGATAGATAGAGGAAAGATAGAAATATTCTCTGAGATCAGCCAAATCCATGTATTTGTTAATGGTGCCCAATGTGATTGGAAGGAAAACCCAATGTACTTGGAAAATAAGAAACCCCACCAGCACTGCAAAAAAAAAAAAAAAAAAAAACAGAAGGACATCTGACAAAAACATCTCAGAGGACTGAAGACATCTGACAGAAAGCCACAGGGGATAAATTTGCCTGGGATTGACTTGAGAGGAGGCATCATTTCTTCAGTTTTACTGGAAGCCCAAAGAGACTCAGGAAAATATAAAACTACAGAAGCCTCTGATATAGTGAATTACAGGAAAAAAATTCTAGAATATAATTTTAATTATATAAATAGACATATCCTGCATCAAGATTTTTTTTTGATATCGAGACATATCAGCACCTGACAGCACCCCCTATTCTACTCCAAGTAGCAGATAAGCATCGAAGAACCTCCACTGTAAGATGGTTGAATTAGTGGCAAGCCTTTCTCTTGGCATGAAAAAACCCCTTGCTCCAACTGCAGACAGACTGCTGTCCAAAAAGGACAAAACTTGGTAGCAGGGAAGTCGACAGCCTAACTCTGCCAAGACAGGGTAGGTAAGTTCTTCATAATCCCTGCTCTACAACAAATGTCTGTCAGAGAAACAGGACCCAAAGGCTGAAGACTGATGCTGGAATGTATGGAGAGAAAATGGGAACTGTCCAGGCAGTCATTGGTATGTCCTTTCTTAGTTTTGGAAGCTGCAGGCCCTGCACTTCCTATATAAGCAAATATATTTATCCCTCTCAGGTCTCTGAGGTGGTTGAAGAATAGACAGCTAGAGTCTCATAGTTAAATTTTGAGTTGTTTAGGAATCAAGAGGGTGTTATAGATCTAAGAAGATACTCTTAAAAGTGTGTTGCAAGTTAGTATGAATGTTGAGTCACATATAGACCTTTAAACTCATGGAGTTGGTTAGATGGTAGAATGTTAAAGTCAGGGGCCAAATATGTATAAACTGGACATTGGGAAGGTATACTGTGCCATTTAACTCTCATAAATGTGGCATATTTATATCTATTGTTTTGTATAATACTTACTGTTATAAGAGAAGGAACCATCTGTTGGACTGAAAGGGGAAACTTCTGGGAGGAAGAGGGTGGAAGGGCGGGATAGGAAGGGGGAATAGGGAGGGGTTTGTTACTGAGATGTAACTTGAAGAAAAAAAAATAAAGTATTTTAAAAAAATAAATAAATTAATGTGTTAAAAAAAATTGGAAACTCCATTTTGCATCCCTTAAGAGTAAAAGTAAGTATGGAGGGAATAGAAATGTTATTTGAAAAGGTCACCACAGTACTTATTGCAACAGTGACCATGGGGTAAACCCTTCTCTACTTACAATTGCAATCTTTATGTATTAACTCTGAAACATGTAGACAATGTAGCTGTACAACAAGATAAATTAGCTATGATAACACAAGGACTTGAGAGATAAGAGAGAAAGGAAGTAAAAGGACAAGAAGTGCTTAATTGTGAACCTTTTGTACCTACTTACCTTAAGGATCAAGATGAACAGCCCATTAAACCTACAGCACCACCTCTTAATGAAATTGAAGAAAAGGGACTCTCCCCAATCATTTTCCCAATTATCTGGGATCAAATGCCAGAAAATGGATGAAAATTCACAAAGTGAACAACTAACCCTGAATTCTGTAAATATACAAGATCTTAAACATTTTAAAGAATCAACAGTAATTTATGGAATATACTCACCATATATGAGATAGGTTTTAAAACCTGGAAAACCCAAAACAAGATTATTACCTAAGACTGAAAAAATTTTTGAGCAGTTGTAATGTAAGCTCGTTCTCAATTACAATGACTGACACGGTGGCAAGACTAAGAAGCAATGATGGAAAATTGTAATAGATATAAAGCTGTATATATCATGAAAGATCAATTAAGTGTAAATCAGTATGCTGATTTATGAAAGCAGATGAAATTTGATGAATCTTTTACTATACAATGTACTTAGTAGCTTTAAGAGCCTGGGATAAGGTAGAGAAACAAGGAAAAAGATCTGTGTCATTCACACAGATTATGCAAAGTCTCAGAGTGAACTATACAATTAACCTTTTATATAGATTAATGTCTGCTGTGGACAGAGCAATGTCAGATGCAGGCATTAATTGAAACTTTAGCTTTCAAAAATGCAAATGCAGAGTTTAAAAAAGTTCTTAGACCCTTAAAATCTTGATCGGAACCTATGGATGAGTGGACTGCAACTACTGTTGGTATTTATAATAATGACTATGTAATTGGACAAACAGCAGCCAATAATTCTAGATATCAAAATGTCTGATATTTTAACTACAGAGGATGAGGCCATTTGTAAAAGAGACTGTAGGCAAGTTGTTCCTAGAGACTTCTTATTTTTTAAATGTTTATTCACTACTGCAAACCACATCTTCATCATAGTGCTGCCCCTTCCTCCACCCCTCCCATACTACTCTTCCAGAGTAGGGTGTCTCCACACATCAGTCCACCACTCCAGATCAGCAGTCACATGTCGGCCAAGAGCATCCTCATATATTGGGGGCCTACATGGCAGCACCAGTAGGGTAAAGTGTCTTATCAACAAAGTCTATGTTCCTGTTCCATTTGGTGTGTTGGTTGTACAATAGTTATCCTGTACTATAAGCTAACATCAAGTTATAAGCGAATACATGCCATGTGCATCTTTCTGGGTATGGGTTAGCTCACACAGGATGATCTTCTCTAGTTCCATCCATTTGGCTGCCAATTGCATGATTTCATTGTTTCTAATGGCTGAGTAGTATTGCACCAGAGTTTTTTTGTTTGTTTGTTTGTTTTTATCCATTCCTTGTTTGAGAGACATCTGGATTGTTTCCAGGTTCAGCTATAACAAATAAGGCTGCTATGAACATAGATGAGGAAGCGTCCTTGTAGTTTGGTGAGGCATCATTTGGATTTAACCAAGAAGTGGTATGGCTGGGTCTTGAGGTAGAGAAATTCCAAATTTTCTAAGATATCGCCAGCCTGACCTCCACAGTGGTTGCACAAGCCTGCACTCCCACCAGCAATGGAGGAGTGCTCCCCTTTCTCCAAAACCTCACCAGCATGTGCTATCATTAGAGGTTTTTTTTTTAATCTTAGCCATTCTGACATGTGTGAGATATAATCTCAGAGTCAGAGTCGTCTTGAGTTGATTTTCTCTGATGATTAAGGATGCTGAACATTTCTTCAAGTGTCTCTCAGCCATTAGGGATTCCTCCTTTGTGACTTCTCTGTTTAGCACTGTTACCCAGTTTTTGATTGGATTATTTGGTTCCTTGGCATTTAATTCCAAGAATTTTTTGTAAATTTTGGATATTAGCCCTCTGTCAGATGTGAGGTTGGTGAAGATTTTTTTTCCCAATCTGTAGGTTGCCGTTTTGTTCAAATGACAGTGACTTTTGCCTTACAGAAGCTTTTCAGTTTCCTGGGGTCCCATTTATTGATTGTTGGTCTTAGAGCCTGAGCTGTTGGTGTTCTGTTCAAGAAGTTGTCACCTGTTCCAATAAGTTCAAGGGTTTTCCCACTTTCTCTTCTAATAGATTTAGTGTGTCCAGCCTATGTTAAGGTCTTTGGTCCACTTTGACTTATGTTTTGTTCAATGTGATAAGTATGGGTGTAATTTCATTCTTTTATATGTCATATGTCGACATCCAGTTACAGCAGCACCTTTAGTTGAAGATGCTCTCCTCTTTCCATTGTATGGTTTTGGCTTCTTTGTCAAAAATTAAGTGACCATAGGTGTGTGGATTCATTTCTGTGTCTTCAATTTGATTCCATTCATCCACTGGACTGTTTTTATACCAGTACAATGCTGTTTTTATTACTATTGCTCTGTATTACAGCTTGAAATCTAGGATGGTGATAACTCCAGAAGATTTTTTATTGTACAGGATTGATTTAGCTATTCTTTTTTTTTTTGTTATTCCATATGAAGTGGAAAATTGCTTTTTCCAGGTCTATAAAGAATTGTGGTGGTAGTTTGACAGAAATTGCATTGTATATTGCTTTTGGTAGGATGATCTTTTTTTTAATTTTTGATCCTACCTATTCATGAGCATGGAAGATATTTCCATCTTCTGAAGTCCTCTTCAGTTTCTTTCTTCAAAGACTTGAAGTTCTTGTCATACAGGTCTTTCGCTTGTGTGGATAAAGTTACCCCCAGGTATTTTATATTGTTTGTGACTATTGTGAAGGGTGCTGTTTCCCTAATTTCTCCCATCCAAGTACTAAGTACTAACCAGGCCCGACCCTGCTTAGCTTCTGAGATCAGATGAGATCGGGCGTGTTGTAAGTGGTATGGCCGTAGACTGTTTCCCTAATTTCTTTCTCAGCCTATTTATGTGTTGTATAAAGAAGGGCTTCTGATTTTTTTTTTGAATTAATTTTGTATCCAGCCACCTTGATGAAGGTGATTATCAGCTGTAAGAGTACTCTGGTGGAAGTTTTAGGGTCGTGTATGTATACTATTGTATCATCTGCATAGGAATAATTTGAATTCTTCATTTCCAATTTTTATCCCCTTGATCTTCTTTAGTTGTCTTATTACTCTAGCAAGAACTTCAAGTACTATTTTGAAGATATATGGTGAAAGTGGACATGCTTGCCTTGTCCCTGAGTTTAGAGGAAATGTTTCAAGTTTCTCTCCATTTAATTTGATGTTGGCTACTGGCTTGCTGTGCATCATCTTTATTAATTCTACGTATGGTCTTTGTATGTCCATTCTCTCTAGGACTTTTAGCATGAAGGGGTATTGGATTTTTTTCAAGTGATTTTCAGTATCTATGGAGATGATCATGTGGTTTATTTATTTCAGCTTGTTTATATGGTAAATTACATAGATGGATTTTCATATGTTGAACCACCCTTGCATTCCTGAGATGAAACCTACTTGATCATGGTGTATACTTTTGATGTGTTCTTTGGTTTGGTTTGACAGTATTTTATTAGGTATTTTGTGTCTATGTTCATGAGGGAAATTGGTCTGAAAGTCTCTTCCTTTGTTGGGTCTTTGTGTTGTTTATGAATCAGGGTGTCTGTGGCCTCATATGGTTTTGGTAGTGTTCCTTCTGTTTTTATTTTTTCGAAGAGTTTGAGGAGTATTGGTATTAGCTCTTCTTTGAGGTCTGGTAGAATTCTGTGCTGAAACCATCTGGCCCTGGGCTTTTTTTGGTTGGGAGATTTTTAATGGTTGTTTCTATTTCCTTATGAGTTATAGAGCTGTTTAATCTGCTAGCCTGATCTTGATTTAACTTTAGTAGGTGGACTCTATCAAGAAAATTGTCCATTTCACTTAGTTTTCCAAATTTGGTGGAGTATAGTTTTTTAAAGTAGGACCTAAAGGTTTTCTGCATTTCCTCAATGTCTGTTGTTATTTCTCCCTTTACATTTCTGATATTATTGATTTGGCTTTTTTCCCTCTGCGTTTTAGTTAGTTTGGCTAAGAATTTGTCTATTTTGTTGATTTTCTCAAAGAACCAACTCTTGGTTTCATTGATTCTTTGTATTATTCTTTTTGTTTCTAAGTTGTTGATTTCAGCCCTAAGTTTGACGATTTCCTGCCTTCTGTTCCTCATGGGAGTGTATGCTTCTTTTTTTTTTTTTCTCCGATTCTTCCAGTTCTGCTATTAATTCGCTAATATGAACTGTTACAGTTTTCTTTTTGAAGGCACTTAGTGCTATGAACTTTGCTCATTGCACAGCTTTCATTTTGTCCCATAGGTTTGGGAATGTTGTGCCTTTATTTTTGTTGGTATTTAAGAAGTCTGATTTCCTTCTTTATTTCCTCCCTGACCCAGTAGTCATCCAGTAGAGATTTGCTCAGTTTCCATGAATGTGTAGGCTTTCTGTTATTTCTGTTATTGTTGAAGTCCAGCTTTATTCCATGGTGGTTTAATAAGATACAAGCAGTTATTTCAATTTTCTTCTATCTGTTGAGGCATGCTTTGTGGCTTACTATATGATTGATTTTGGAGAAGGTTCCATGAGGTGCTGAGAAGAATTGTGTTTGGGTGAAACTTTCTGTAGATATCTATTAGGTCCATTTGGTTCACGACCTCTGTTAGACTCTTTATTTCTCTGTTTAGTTTCTGTCTCAATGACTTATCCATTGTTGTGAGTGGGGTGTTGAAGTCTCCCACTACTAATGTGTGGAGATCGATGTGTGGTTTAAACTTTAAAAAAATTTTGTTTTACAAATGTAGGTGCCCTTGTATTCGGGGCATAAACATTCAATATTTAGTTGTCATCTTGATGGGTATTTCCTTTAATGAGTATGTAGTGCCCTTCTCTATCTTTTTTGATAACTTCAGTTGAAAGTCTATTTTATTTTATATTAAGATGCCTCCTCCAGCTTGCTTCCTGGGTCCATTTGTTTGGAAAACCTTTTCCCAGCCCTTTACTCTGAGATAACTTCTGTCTTTTTTAGTGAGATGTGTTTCTTGTATGCAGCAAAATGATGGGTCTTGTTTATGGATCCATTCTGTAAGCCTGTGTCTTTTTATTGGGGACTTGAGTCCATTGATGCTGATGGATATTAATGACCAAACGTTGTTATTTTCGTATAGGTGGTGGTTGTGTTTCTTTTGGTTTAACTTCAGTGGAATTTTTTGCTTCCTCTTTTTTCTTGGATTTAGTTATCTTCTCTGGGTTGGAATTTTTCTTCTAGAATCTTTTGTAGGGTTAGATTTGTGGGTAGATACTGTTTAAATTTGATTTTGTCATGGAATATTTTGTTTTCTCCATCTATGTTGATAGAAAGTTTTGCTGGGTATAGTACTCTGGCTGGGCACCTATGTTCTCTCAGGGCTTGTAGGACGTCTGCACAGGCCCTTTTGGCTTTTAAATTTTCTGAGGAGAAGTCAGGTGTAATTCTAATGGGTCTGCCACTATATGATACTTGACCTTTTTCTCTTATACCTTTTAATATTCATTCTTTGTTCTGTACATTTGGAGTTTCAATTATTATGTGCCGAGATGAGTTTCTTTTCTGATCTAATCTGCTTGGTGTTCTGTATGCCTCTTGGAATTTTGTAGGCATCTTTTTCTTTAGGTTTGGGAAGTTTTCTTCTATGATTTTGTAGAAGATGTTTCCTGGACGTTGGAGTTGAGAATCTTCTCTTTCCTCTATGCCTATAATTCTTAGGTTCCATCTTTTCATTGAGTCCTTGATTTCTTGGATGTTATGGGTGAGAACTATTTTAGATTTCCTATTTTCTTTGGTTGTTGTACTGATTTCTTTAGTCGTATCTTCCATGACTGAGATTCTGTCTTCCATCTCTTGCATCCTATTTTTTATATCATGTCTGTAGTGCCTGTTCTTTTCCCTTGATTTGCAACCTCCAGAATTATCTCTACATCTGTTTTCTTTATTGCTTCTACTTACAATTGCAAACTTGAACCATTTTATTCATTTTATACGTTTCCTGTTCCAATTTTCCTGTCTTTGTCTGCAAATCTTTCAAATGTTTCATTCCTTTGTCTCTTTCCCATTCATGTTGGGCTGCATTGGCTTGGAGGTCTCTAATGGTATTCCCCATTACTTTAATTTGTAAAATTGAGGATTCTTTGTATTCTTTCAATGATTTAATTTCTTCTTGAAAGGATTCCATCATTTTCCTAAATACAGATTTGTCATCATTTTCATGTGTTTCAGCTGTGGTGGGTTGTTTAGGGCTTGTTGTGTTAACTTTGCTGAACTTTGTTGGAGTCATATTTCCCTGATTTTTGTCAGTTTTGTTCTTTTGCTGACCTTTAGCCATCTGGTTGCCCTAACCTGATTGTTCTTGATGTCTTCTGGACCATTTCAGTGGCACTGCCGGTCCTCTTTATGCTGTTGCAGTGACCATGTGAATATTGGCACTCAGGTAGCTGGGAGGTATTTCTATCTGGCAGTTTGGGCTGCCTCCCAAGACCCTGCAGTGATTAGACCTACGGCTGACTGTGCTGCTTCAGGAAGACCAGCCCTCTGCCTTGTCTGGGCGCAATGTTCTTCCAAGTGTTTGTATATCCAGTAGAGGGATCTTTATGTCCAACACCTTTCTGGGTAAGCCCACCCAGATATGCTTGTGCCTCCCAGCCAGCTGCTCTGCTGGAGATAAATCTTGGTGAATCTGCTGTTCTCCTGTATGGAATGTCGACCTGGAAGTCAAGTGCTCTGGAGGCTGGGGAGTATTGGAGCTATTCCTTGAGTATTTGATGGCTTTTGCCCATGGCAAGGTCCACGCTGGCCTCTATTCTGCACATGGCTCCATCCTGGCTTCTTCTCTGTGCCCCGACCCTGTGCCCCACGCTGCTGGCCTCTGTTCTGTTACCCCGGACCTCGGACCCATGCTGCTGACCTCTACTTTGTTCCCTGCCCTTGTGCCCAGCACCACTTGCCTCCAGTTTGGACCCTGAGCCTGTGTCCCAGGGCTCCCACCCTGGGATCCCCACTAGTCCCTGGGTTCGCTGGGTAAAATCCCCTGGGTTCACACTTCGTGTAATGTTGCTCAGCTTGTTTATATTTCTGCGTTGTTGTAGTTATTTTCCCTGTGCTCAAACTGTGTCCTTACAGTCTTGGAATATATAATTATTATAATACATATTATAACACATCTATCTGAAAATATGCACTAACCCTGATTTCATAAATTTATTTTCTTGAAATTTGGGAATGACTTGTACTTTCTTTCAAAGTTGCATATTGAAAAACACAGTTTTCTTTAAGATTTGATAACTTTAAATGTTTTAATATGTACTTCATTATTTTTATTGTTTGTTGAAAATGGATTCTTTTTTCATACAATATACCTTGATTACAGTTTTCCCTTACTCAACTCCTGCTTGACACTTCCCACCTCACCTTCCCTCCAGAACTGCTCCTTTTCTGTTTCTCATTTAAAAAGGACTCTCATTTATTTCTAGGAATAAAAATCAAATATTACTAAATAAAATTTAATAGGATAAAACAAAAACCTTACATCAAGTTTGCACAGGGAAACACAACAGAAGAAAAAGAGTCCTAAGAACAAACCCAATAATCAGAGACCCACTTGTGCACACACTCAGGATTCCAATAAAAATGGTAAGTAGAGACAATAACATTTATGCAGAAGACCTGGCACAGACTCATGTATGCTTTGCTCATGCTACTTCAGGCTCCATCAACTTAACCAAACTTTCCTCAGTTGATTCAAAACGCCTTGTTCTCCTGGTCTCCTCTATCACCTCTGGCTCTAACTCTCTTTCCAGCTTCCTTTTGTAGACTGTTTTTAAACTATGTAAAAATTTTAAAATCATTTAATAATTTAAATAATTTTATGGATATTAGATATTGTACATAAATATATAGCTTTAACTTATTTTATAAAGCTTAGTTGTGAGGACTGTTAATCTATCCATTGAGTCATAGAATAAATTTTCACCTAATACAACATATTCTAGGTTAATGCTATTTGCAAATTCAGAATTATGTCCATGTGGTAATTTTATTTTATAAACTAATATCAATATTTAAGAAGAAAAATATATTACCCAAAACTTCATTACTTTAAGAATATTTTCTTGTTAAAACACCTGCCATGATCTTATGCTCTTCTTTACCTAAAAATATCATTTATGAGAAGTTTAACATTGCTGTGAGATTTCATTTTCTGCAGAATATTAAATTGTAGCAGATTATGGAAAGTATTCTACATTATCTATGATTCTGGGAAGCAATCATTTATGGGAGTCCACAAAGAAGTTAAGTTTATATTAACCGTTTACTACAGAAAGGCTGGATTTCATGAAGCATGCAAAAACTTTAAATATTTTATCATCTACTAATCTCATTGTTCAATTACCCTGTTCTTTACGGTACATTACTATAAGACATTGTCCTTACTAAAGGTTTATTTCAGAATTATATTGATATGTCATAAAGCACTATTGAAGCGTCTGCTAAAATTCATCAGACAGCTAGGTATGTTTATATTTAACATTCATTTTATAGTACTCATGATAAAATATTCATTTAATAGGGAAACATTTTATTAAACTATTTGACAATAAATAAATAAAATATTGAGGGAATGGAGGAGATGGATTAGCAAGTAAAACTGCTTTCCTCCCAATCCTTATGACCTGAGTTTTGACTCCTAAGTCCCACATAAAAGCCAAATACAATATCATGAATATCTGTAATCTCATCATGATTGTAGAAAAGAATGGCAGAAACAGCCAATTCTGAAGAAGAAGCTCTCAGGACACGTATTGAAATGACATAATGCAAAGACACTGGGTCAAGTAAGGTGGAAAGGTAAGGACTAACATAAATCCCTAACTGCATCTGCAAAGAGAACCCCTGAAATATATTAACTGGCTACTTTATAATGTCTTTATATCTGTTTCAGAGTGATTAATTTGTGAATCTTAAATAACAAAAGTTAGCATTTTAAGATATATCTGCTTTTTTGATATCTTTAAATTTTAGTCTTCTAAGTATTTATTGGACAGTTAAGTCTTTCAATATAGTTTTATAAATTTAAACAATTTGAAATATGGAGACATATATTAATAAAGTCGTTTTGCATTTTATCTTATTTATGAGACTCAGCAAATACAAGTAAAGGGCTAAAATTATGATGCAGAAATTTATTTTGAAATCTGAATTAAATTTACAACTTGTAGATCAAAATCATTATTCATCTATTTCCGTTTAATAAACATGAAGACACTATTTTTTTCAAAAGCAGGATTTCATAGTTCTAAGAATTGTTTAGTTTCGATCACATACCAAAAAATCAGTAGATAGCAGATATAGTTTATGAAATATAATATTAACTACACTTATATTTGATATATTTGATGATAGTTGTATAAGAGTATACTATCTAAGTTATAGAACAAAAAACCCCTTCATCTTTCTTATGACAGAATAATGGGGTTTATTTATAGGAATAATTTGTAGGTGATGACTGTGTAGGAAACAAATGTATCTTCTTTCATTTTCCAAATCTTTATAATATTTTTCTTTGTTTTTGAGAGTTTCATACATGTATAATGCATAATGTTATCATAATTACTCCTTATTTCAATACTCTTGCTCAGATCATATCACACCCAAAAATCTCCCAAGTTTATATTTGTTTTGATAATTCATTATACATATTTAGGCATTCTCCTCATGTAGTATTCAAAGTTACATGAATAGCACAGAATGTGAGGAAAGTTTCAGGTAAAGGAAATCATCAAATTTTAACATGGGTAAGAAGGACTTCACTTGCATTGTGGAGGCAGAGTAATGATTACCACACATCACAGGCGCAATGCAGAAAAGTGAAGATAATTATTTTATCTAGAACTTATATGTTCTAGCAGTCCTTTTTAAATCATGGACCAGTTTTTCGGGACATTGATCATGTACACTTCAAAGAGATCATTTTTTGGAAGTTAATATTGAGAAAAAAACGGCAAAAAAAATCTCTATCCTTTACAAAAACAGGACAAATCCACAGCTTTCATGTATACACACACACACACACACATTTATTCTCAAGAAAAAAAACCATTATAAAATGTAAAGATGGATCAAAGCTTTTCAGAAGGAAAACTATGAAAGTACACTGTTAGTTGATAAGAAAATAAATAAGTACTGGAGGCAAAAATGTAAAAACATGTACT
This sequence comes from Lophiomys imhausi, assembly GCA_907164525.1. Lineage (NCBI taxonomy): Eukaryota > Metazoa > Chordata > Mammalia > Rodentia > Muridae > Lophiomys > Lophiomys imhausi. The sequence continues at coordinate 1,162,451 of CAJQZJ010032464.1, forward strand.
TCTTCCAGCTTATTACTCAATACCAACATCATACACTCAAACATGTTTATGAGATATGAGAACATTTACTGTACAGGCCAGAGAGAGAGAGAGAAAGAGAGAGAATGAGCAAGAAGCTTATAAAGATATGAAATAGCACCCATTACAAGAAGGGAAACTGGTGACAAATAAAAATAAAAATAACATAACAAATACAAACATAACATGTTTGCCTTTTTAAGCAAACATGTTATCAACAAATAGTATCTCAGGGAATCCAGAATGTATGTGTGTGTGTGTGTGTGTGTGTGTGTGTGTGTGTGTGTGTGCGTGTGTGATATACTGCTAAAACAAAGTCATATCAACATCGATCCAATGAAAATATTCAGTGTAATTAAAGTAATGATAGAAAATGACATTTTCACATAAATGCAAGAAACATGGACATGTAATTTAGAGGTGTTAAAGAAGATACAATGCAGATTTCTTTCATTCACCATCACCTGTCATAAGACTAAACCAATTTTTATTAACTCTTAATTATCCTGAAATGAGACAAACCAAATGAAGAAAATGAGGGAATGGCAGGTGTACCTATCCAAACTCATTCAATTGTAAATACTGAATATATAGATAAATATTATGATTTATATATTATGTATATACTCTCTATATAATATAATTTAGTCATAAGTTGTTGTTGCCGACCTTTTTAAAATTATTATTATTTATTTGTTTCTTTACTAACAATATTCACCTATAACAAATACCAACAATATCTTAACTATTGACCCTACAAATTAATTCCTACAACCCATTTAACCTAACCACTAACCTATTGATAATTATTTTCCTAATGTTTTAGAAGGATACAGTCTCTGGGGCAGGTCCTCAGTCGTCAGGAAAACAATCTCTGTTGTAGATTCTTTAAATCACTTAGCAGTCCTTTTTCTGGATCTCAGATGTAGATTCATCAGGGTAAGTTGGCTGTCACAGTCTTACCTTAAATAAGGCTTATGGCTTTATTCTCTCTGGGAGACCCCAGCCCCTTCGGATCAGCAACTCTGCTCAGTCCTTTAAGATGGCCACAGTTTCGATTAGGCCACTGTTCTGATAGATCAAACCCCTCTAGGCAAAAGCTGAGCCACAGGGTTTATTTAGTCCTTGGCCTTTTGGTGTCTTGCTCAGGCTTTCTTTGTTCACTGTCTTCTTTTTGCCTCAGGGAGATCTGGCCATCAACTAACTGATGGCCAACACTTTTTCCAGCAGGACTCTCAGGATCTCACTAGCGTCAGGGGCCTCTCCTTTTTTATGGGACTCCATCCACTGTCCTTAAACAGGAGGAACTCTGTTTCAGCTTAATTTGGGCTCCATCCACTTAGCAGCTCAAAACAACCTCAGGCCAGATACTTTGTTTCTTAAGTCCATTAAGTCTTTTCTGTTTTTCCTGACTGCAACCTTGTTTTTCAGTCCATTAAGTCTTTCCTGTTTTTCTTGACTTCAACCTTGTTTTCCCACAAGCTGATAAGCTAACCACTCACAACCAAGCTGATCTTCATGCCCCAAATTAAGAGACTATATCAGAAACCCCTATATATTTTCTAAATCTAATTTAATTATTCTAACGCCCTACATGCTGTTAATAAAGGGAAAATGAAATCCAAAATAATAATTAGTAGAACCAAAAACAAGAAATGAAACTGAATATTGAAAGACCCCTGAAATGGGGACACCGCCCCTGGGGCCCAGCGTCCAAGGACAGAGACCAAGACCACCGGATGCAAGAGCAAGAGGCAACTTTATTGTTCACACAGGCGCCTGCGGACGCTACAGCCTTCGGGTGACTGAGCGTGCCGGGCTAGGACGAGGGTTGATTATATAGGGTTGGGGAGGCATGAAGCGGGCTTACAGAAGCAGATGCATGGTTACAGGGTTCTCATTGGTTGATTTGAATGAGGTCACGGGTTCAGGCTAGGGGCGGACAGACTCAGCGTCCCTGAATTCCTGGTAAGCAGATAAGGCTACCGTTAGTACACTCTGAACTTTTCAGTTCCTGTTATCAGTGAGTCAGTCCCCAGATGTTTGATCACAGACATCCTGTTTGGAAAGCCCCTGAGCAACAGATATCCTGTTTGGAAAGTGAGTCAGTTGGCAGATGTTTAACCATAGATATCCTGTTTTTGCTGGCCTCGCCCAGTGTGGAATGTCCCTATCTTAGGTAACAATACAATGACAGTTTACAGAGAGGCATAAGCTTATCTTAGGCAACAATACAATGACAGTTTACAGAGAGGCATAAGCTGGGGTCTTTCATTCTCCCCTTTTTCTTTACCATAAGTAAAATCTTTTACTTATCATGGAATTTCAGTTTCCATTTGTTTTAGGGCTTGGTACTGGTGAGTTAGTACCAAGGTCTGGATGACAGACAGGCGCTCTTTTACAAATTGTATCAGGCGGTTGAGGAGGCATGGGCCAAATGTGAGAATAAGTGTGAGGAGGATTAAGGGTCCCAATAAGGAAGATACTAGAGTGGTGAACCAAGGGGACCGGTTAAAGATTCCTTCAAACCATCCCTGCTGAGATTCAAACTCTCTCTGTCTTTTATTTAGCCTTTCTTTTAATTTGTCTAAGGTCTCCGTGACGACCCCAGTTTGGTCCACATAAAAGCAGCATTTTTCCTTTAGAGCTGCACATAGGCCTCCCTCCTTAAGAAATAGGAGATCTAATCCACGCCGGTTTTGCAACACTACTTCAGACAGGGAGGTTAATGACTCTTTCAGTGCCCTGACCGATTTTTCAAGGGCCTGTAGGTCCTCATGCATAGCTTGATGTAAGTACAGATACCTGTCTGTGCGTACAAGTACTCCTCCTATCCCAACATGAGGGCTAACGTGACGGAAATAGGTTCCCGTCTGAATCTTTTGGGGAAATCTGTGAAATATGACAGCATGGCTTCATCAGAATAATAGTATATACGTGGCCACAATTGAACTAGAACGCAATAATCTCGAGTCAGGTTTAGAACCGACGCTGACACACAAGGAGTTAATCCGGTGCTGCAGGCCCAATATGTTCCATTGGGGGGAACCAGGTAATAATTACCCATTGTCACAGTTATGGTTATATTGCAGAGGCTAAATCCTTGAGGTGGAGTTCCTATACAAGTACCTGTTCCAATAATCTGAGTCAGAGTTAGCTGGTGGCCTCTTTCTAAGCAGTTAATGGGTGGGGAGCTGGTATGGTTGGAAAAGTTTCCCTTGAAGGCTATTCCTTCATAGTAAGGAGGGCGAGGGTCAAGACAGAGCCAGCATTGTGTGGCGTGTTGAGAGTCTGACTGATTCAGGGCCTGGAAAGCTCCTTTGATCAGGTTGTGGAATCTCTCCCCCGTGCCCGGGGCAGCTGTAACATTGTTTACCATTGGGGTACCAGGAGGGCTTGTAATATTGTCAGATGCAGTATTGGCCAGAGGCCTTCCTGTCACAGGTTCTCTCTGACCTGGGTCCTTGGAAGAGGCTATCAGTGCTTTTTGGTCTGGTAGCACCGGGTTGGGGCCTACAGCGACTGGGGTCGGAGTCTGTATTGTCCGTGCTAGGGAGAATGCACCAAAAACATCAGGCCCATCTAAATATATATATAGGCCCCATGATTTCCAGGTGTCCCAGGGATCCTTTTTTTCCTGTTCGGTAAAGGACAGGATTATCTTATTTTTATCCTTAACCTTGGCAGGTCCAGGCGGTTCTGTTATATTGATTAAGTCCCTGGAGCTAGGTTTCCAATATGTACTCCCAGTCGTTTCACATCCCCAGTTTTTACAAAATCCCCAATCTGCCAGTCCACATTTCCTAATCTGTTCTGCTGTTCTGTCTGACCCGGGGCAAGCGTAAACTCCTTTTTCACTTACACAGACCGCATCCGCCGGCATTAACCCTCCCGTCCCCTCCTTTTTGCAGAGGCTGATCCAGATGTCAGGAAAAAAACTACTTAGGGCAGCTAGCTGTGAGGTTCGGTTGAGGACATCCCCTGTAAAGAGCTCTGCCACTGTCCATGTTATATTGTAGATTGTATGAGGGGATCCTTGGAGCTCGTTGCTTGCCATGGAATCCTGAGAGAGCAAGAGCAAAGTTAAAAGGGTCAAGGGGGGTAGTGGATAAGTCTTTTCTTTAGGGGGTTTTGAGTGCGCTGTAGCTTCCATGTCGGTGGTTCCGGCTCCTGGGGTGCGCGTCTCGGGTGGGCAGCCTTGACATGTGAGGCGTGGACCCAGGCAGCAATCCCATCGACCTTCAGTGCCGTAGGGGTGGTCAGAAGTACGGTGTAGGGTCCTTTCCAGCGGGGCTCGAGGTTACGGATCTGATGTCGTCTGACCCAGACAGCGTCTCCGATCTGGAACTTGTGTGGGACAACGGGGATGGTCGAGGATTCTCGGTAAGCAGCAGCAAGGGGCTCCCAGATCTCGCGCTGTACCAATTGCAGAGCCTGTAAGTGGGCTTGAAGGGAAGGAGTATTAGCATAATAGGAGATATCCGTATCAAAAAAGGTAACGGCTGGTGGTGGCGTGCCATATAAGATTTCAAAGGGAGTTAGCCCGTGTGGGCCGGGAGTGTTTCTGGCCCGGTAGAGGGCCAGGGGTAGGAGTTGTACCCAATCCTTTGAGCCAGTTGCAAGCGTTAATTTGGATAAGGCCTCCTTAATGGTTCTATTCATTCTTTCTACCTGACCTGAGCTTTGGGGTCTATATGCACAATGTAATTTCCAATCAATCCCTAGTAGCTTAGCCACCAACTGACTTACCTGGGAGACAAAGGCAGGCCCATTGTCTGACCCTATTACCTGGGGCATACCATACCGGTGGAAGATTTCCTCTAGTAATTTCTTTGTCACCGTCTTGGCAGTTTCGTGTTTGGTCGGGAAGGCTTCGACCCATCCTGAAAAAGTGTCTATAAAAACTAAGAGATATCTATATCCGTACATGCCTGGCTTGATCTCAGTAAAATCTACTTCCCAATGAACACCTGGTCTATGGCCTCTCAGGCGGGTTCCCTGGCTAACGTGAGTCTTCCCTGAGTTGATCTGAGCGCAGGCCCTACAGTTGTCAGCCACTTGTTGCAGGGCTCTGCTTCTGTTTAAAAGATAATGTCCAGTTTCTTCCCGGTCCAGCAGGGTTTTCATCTTTTGAGGACTCAAATGAGTTAGCTTGTGTAACTCGTCAATCAGCTCCAGGGTCATTTTTGTAGGAACCACAGTTTTTCCTTGATAAACCCAGCGACCTCGGGACGGATCATAATCTGCCCCCAGGTTTTGTATGATGTCTAAATCTTTTTCATCATAGTCCCAGGCAGGAAGCTTGGGAGCCTCCTCTGTCTCGGGGAGGATGGTGACCGTCAGGAGTTGAGGCCCAAGGGCAGCCTGTCTGGCCGCTTCATCAGCCAGGCAGTTCCCTCTGGCTACAGGGCTGTCCCCCTTCTGATGTCCTGGGCAATGTATGATGCTTAACTTTTTAGGGAGAAATAAGGCTTTCAGCAAGGCCAAGATCTCAGTCTTATTTTTTATTTCTTTTCCCTCGGAGGTCAGCAACCCTCTTCTTTTATAGATCTCACCATGGATATGGGCAGTGGCAAAGGCATATCTGCTGTCCGTGTAGACATTAAGCTTTTTGCCTGCCACCAGCTGAAGGGCCTGAGTCAGAGCAATCAATTCAGCACGTTGAGCAGAGGTGCCTCCGGGTAGGGCACTTGCCCAAATTACCTTGGTCTCGGTGGTTACCGCTGCTCCTGCTCGACGTTCCCCATTTAACAAATAACTGCTACCATCTGTATACCAGGTATGATCTACATCCTGAAGAGGCTGGTCCGTCAAGTCAGGCCTGGTTCCGTGTACTTCCGCGAGGACCTGCTGGCAATCATGGGATGCCGGCCCCTCGGGCAGCGGCAACAGGGTGGCTGGATTGAGAGTCACCATTTGTCCAAATCGGATGCGGTCAGCGTCCAGGAGCAGAGACTGATAGTGGGTCAGTCGAGCATTTGACAGCCAGCGAACGGGGGGCTGGCGAATCAAGGATTCAATTGCATGGGGTGCCAGGATGGTCAATGGCTGTCCCAAAGTTAATTTTCCCGCATCTTTAATTAAGACCGCTATGGCTGCAACCATTCTTAAGCATGGGGTCACCCAGATGCTACTGGGTCTAATTTTTTTGACAGGTAAGCAATAGGGCGCCTCCAAGGCCCAAACTTTTGGGTTAAAACTCCTTTAGCGAAGCCATATTTTTCGTCCACAAAGAGTTCAAAGGGTTTGGTGAGGTTGGGCAGGCCAAGAGCAGGGGCCGACAGAAGGGCTCGTTTAATAGCCTCAAATGCCGCTTGGTGCGTCTCTGTCCATGCAAAGGGGGCCTCCTGCTTGGTTAGCGGGTATAGCGGGGCCACAGTTTCGGCGAACCCAGGGATCCATAACCGACAGAATCTGGCGGTCCCCAAGAACTCCCGCAACTGATGATGGTTTTGAGGCGAGGGGATACGGGCTATCGCTTCCTTGCGTGCCTCAGTTAGCCAACGCTGTCTGTCCTGCAGCTTATACCCCAGGTAGGTTACTTCAGTCAGACAAATCTGGGCCTTCTTGACAGAGGCCCTATATCCCATTTGGCCTAGAGTCTGAAGGAGTGCCCCCGTACCTTCATGGCACTCCTGTTCAGTGGAGGCGGCCAATAGGATGTCATCTACATACTGTAGCAGGATCAGTGACGGGTGTTGGTTCCGGAACCCAGCCAGGTCATGGTGTAAGGCCTCATCGAAGAGAGTGGGGCTATTCTTGAATCCCTGGGGAAGGCGGGTCCAAGTCAACTGTCCCGAGATCCCCAGCTCTGGGTCTTTCCATTCAAAGGCAAACAGGGGCTGGCTTTGAGGGTTTAACCTTAGGCAGAAGAAGGCATCCTTTAGATCCAATACTGTGTACCAGGGGTGTGTTGGTGGCAAGGTACTCAGTAGATTGTATGGGTTGGGCACCATGGGATGAATGTCTTCCATCCTCTTATTGACTTCCCTGAGATCTTGCACCGGTCGATAGTCCCCTGTGCCGGGTTTCTTTACAGGCAGAAGGGGAGTGTTCCAAGGGGACCTACAGGGGGTCAATATCCCCTGGTCCAACAGTCTCTTGATGTGTGGCCTAATGCCATGATAGGCTTCATTGGGCATAGGGTATTGTTTGATAGAGATGGGGGTTGCGGTTGCCTTTAATTGTATCACCAAAGGAGGTTGTTGGGTGGCCAGTCCCATTCCCCCCGTTTCTGCCCAGGCCAGGGGATATTTCTTAAGCCAGGGGTCTAGTCCCTTTTGCTCTTCCCTAGGCGATTCAAAAAGTTTATATTCATCTTCTAGTTGTAGGGTCAGTACCTGAAGCGGGGCTCCCTTCGGGCCCGAAATGCTTGCCCCCGTTTCTTCAAAGTGGATCTGGGCCCTTAGTTTGGTCAGTAGGTCCCTCCCCAACAAGGGGTATGGGCAATCAGGCACAAGCAGAAAAGAATGAGAGACTTTACCTGTTGCCAAGTGCACCTTTCGTTCGGTGGTCCAATGATATTGTTTCCCGCCGGTTGCACCCTGTACCCAAGCTGTACGGTCGCTGAGTGGTCCCGAGGAGCGAGTAAGAACTGAGTGTTGAGCTCCGGTGTCCACTAGGAAGGTGACCGGTTGCCCCCCAACAGTAAGGGTTATCCTAGGCTCAGGGGGGGCTCCTGGCCTCGACTCCCCTAATATTCGTCCAGGGTCAAGAGGTTGGTCCTGGGCTGCGATGGCCCCATCTTCTGTTTTCGGGGTAGCTTAGGGCAATCTTTGACCCAGTGTCCTTTCTCTTTGCAGTAGACACATTGGTCCCGATCTACCCTAGGCCTCCTATTGTCTCCTGCCCTAACTGACCTCTCGATATTCTGATGCTGTTTGCACTACGGTGGCTAGCAAGCGGCTAAGTTTCCTACTGCGTTTCTTCTCTCTCGCATTATCTCTCTCTTCTGCCTCTTTTCTGAGCCTATCTTCTCTCTGTTCTATCTCTCTGCGCAGTCTCTCTTCTTTCTCCTCTGGTGTCTCTCTTTTATTGAAAATACGTTCTGCCTCCCGAAATAGTTTGGAGAGAGTGTACCCCCGCAAATTATCCAGCCTTTGTAATTTATTTTTAATATCTGGAGCAGACTGCCATATAAATGACATTGATACATTTACTTCCTGTTCCGGGCTATCTGGATCATAGGGGGTGTACATGCGATAGGCCTCTTTAAGCCTTTCTAAGAAACCCGCAGGGGATTCCTCTGTACCCTGTATTACCTGCTTTACCTGAGCCAGATTGGTGGGCCGGCGTCCGGCCCCTCGGAGGCCCGCTATGAGCAACTGGCGATAAAGGCGTAGGCTTCTCCTACCTGCATCAGTGGTAAAATTCCAATCCGGGCGGGTCAGCGGGAAGGCTTCATCAATCTCATTAGGCAACTGAGTTGGCCTCCCGTCCTCGCCAGGATCATGTTTCCTGGCTTCCAGGAGAACTCATTGTTTTTCCTCTGAGGTGAGGAGAACCTGTAAGAGTTGCTGACAATCATCCCATGTGGGTTGATGGGTGATCAGAATGGATTCGATCAAGTTGGTCAGCGCCATGGGGTCCTTGGAAAATGGGGGGTTGTACTGTTTCCAATTGTATAAGTCAGAGGCAGAAAAAGGCCAATATTGTAATTGTCCCTGTCCTGTCTGCCTTAAGGGGAATGCCTGTGAGACTTCTCTCCCACCCCCCTCGGCTGGGGTTGGATCTCTGCGACCCCTTAGGCGCCCGGCCACGGGGGAGTCGGGTGGGGACGGGGTCCCTTTCTCGGCTTCAGGTCGCCCCGTCTTCTTCTCCTCCTCTGATTGAGCCGGGGTGGCAGGGACAGGTGCCAGGTGATAAGGTGGGGGCTCCTCAGTGAGTAAGTCCACGAGGAGGGGATCATCTGGAGGAAGGACAGGCTTTTGATCTTTCTTAATAAGGGTCGGGTAGATAGAAGACTTGGGAGGCCGAGGACTTGGGGCCTGAGAAGTGGCTAGAGGTGCAGAGGGTAAAGGTGGAGGGAGAGGATGTAAGGGGGAGGGTAGGGGCTTCGGGGAAAGGGGATTTGGAGGGAGGAAGGGAATGACCCAGGGAGGTGGGTCGGTGGCCAGGCTTTCCCAGGTGACGATGTAGGCAACCTGGTCGGGGTGTCCGTGGGGTCCCCTATTGAAGACCCGTTCCTTGACCAGTAAGATAGTAGAGATGTCAAAGGTTCCCCCCTCTGGCCAGCCCACTTTAAAAGTAGGCCATTCTGAGGAGCAGAAAGTCTGCCAGCGCCCTTTTCTGACTTCCACGGATTGATTGTGAGCACGGCTGCAGACTTCGCTCCAGTGTTCTAGAGTGAGACTCAAGGGGGTAGTTATGGTCTGCCCCATGTCTGTTATGTAGAAATACGTAAACAGACAAACAAGAAGAACAAATACAACAACAACGAAGAGACGCGCAGCGCGGCTTCGGCGCAAAACCGAAAATACAAATTCAAACGGGGAAGCAAGTGCTTCACCCTGCAAACGTATGAACCCTTTAGATTCGTACTGAGCCCCAAAATAACGGGCTCCCCAAATCCCTGGGGCATCCCCCAGGGTGGCGGGGGAGAAGTCTGAGCCCGTCAGCTCCTTCTCAAGGCCGCCCAAAATACGAAGCGAAACGGATCCGAATCGTACGAACGCAGCGCAAACGAAACGAAAGACAGATGAGACTGAGACAAAACAAATGCTGGCCAGCTAACTTACCTCCCAGTGTGTTCTCAGCCGGCTTGGGTGAGGGTCCCAAGGAGATCTCGGTGGGACCTCCAAATGAAAGACCCCTGAAATGGGGACACCGCCCCTGGGGCCCAGCGTCCAAGGACAGAGACCAAGACCACTGGATGCAAGAGCAAGAGGCAACTTTATTGATCACACAGGCGCCTGCGGACGCTACAGCCTTCGGGTGACTGAGCGTGCTGGGCTAGGACGAGGGTTGATTATATAGGGTTGGGGAGGCAAGAAGCGGGCTTACAGAAGCAGATGCATGGTTACAGGGTTCTCATTGGTTGATTTGAATGAGGCCATGGGTTCAGGCTAGGGGCGGACAGACACAGCGTCCCTGAATTCCTGGTAAGCAGATAAGGCTACCGTTAGTACACTCTGGACTTTTCAGTTCCTGTTATCAGTGAGTCAGTCCCCAGATGTTTGATCACAGACATCCTGTTTGGAAAGCCCCTGAGCAACAGATATCCTGTTTGGAAAGTGAGTCAGTTGGCAGATGTTTAACCATAGATATCCTGTTTTTGCTGGCCTCGCCCAGTGTGGAATGTCCCTATCTTAGGTAACAATACAATGACAGTTTACAGAGAGGCATAAGCTTATCTTAGGCAACAATACAATGACAGTTTACAGAGAGGCATAAGCTGGGGTCTTTCAAATATGTCCCTCAACCAAGAAATGGATTAAAAAACTGTGGTACATCTACACAATGGAATACTACTCAGCTATCAGAAACAAAAAAATCATGCAATTTGCAGCCAAATGGATGGAAATAGAGAAGCTCATCCTGAGTGAGCTAACCCAGACTCAGAAGGATGCACATGGCATCTATTCACTCATAGTCAGATTTTAGCCATATAGTACAGGATAACTATACTACAACCAATGCACCAAAGGGAACATGAACATAGATTTTGTTTCCCGTCAGTGAGACACTTTGCCCTAGTGGTACTGCCTTATAGGCCCCCAGAATATGAGGAGGCTTTTGGCCCTCATATTACTGTTGAACTGGGGCAGGGGACTGTTATGTAGGGACCCTCCACTTCAGAGGAGTGGGATGGAAGGTATGGGAGTAGAGGGTAGGAGGGCAGGACAGGGAGGGGTGGAAATAGGACACTATGATGGAGATGTAACCTGAAACAATAAATAAATATTTTAAAAAAAGAGAAATACTGAGTATGTAGAATGTGTAAGTCAAAATGTTAGGAAGACAATCACTTATTATCTACTTCGTGGTTTACAGAAGCCAAAACTTCAATAATGACTAGTCATTAGAGAATTCATAAAGCAATCACAAGCACGGGAATCTGTGAAGTACTCTGGGGTGGTCAGAGAGATTAGCTTTAATGGAAACAGTGATAAACAGAAGTAATTGCGATCTTACAGCTCTGAAACCAAAGCTACCAGATGGCAAGAAAGGCAGATTATCGCAGCGGATGAAGTGTAAGGAGAAGACAAAGACCATAAAAAAACTAATAATGCCAATAAAAATAATTAACCCCCCCCAAAATAATAAAGGATAACTCCATAACCTCTTTCCTTTCTGACTTCATGTTCTTTTTTTAACAACAAAAATACTTTATAGAGTCCCTTTAGTGTTAGTTGTACGATGTAGGACAAGACTTACCTGCTGGCAAAAGCATAGCCTCTTCCCGGCCACATCACTGAAGACAACTATTTCCCAGAAGCAATCAGTAGCCAATTGCTTGTAAATAAGGGCAAGACTTCATGAAACACTTCCCTGTCTATTCTGGAGCTGCGACTGGCTTAATATTGTGCATGACATGATAGCAGTTATGATTTCATTTGTGCTGTGACCATATCACAACCACTAAATACTGTTTCATTGCAGGTGTCCACTAATTTTGGGCCTTGGGCCCCATTTCCATGAAGATCTTTGAATCTTTGAGGAAGGATATATAAAATAAATGTCCCATTTAGACCTGAACATTCCTCAGTATCTTTTTCTCTGTGTGTTGACCATTTTGGTTCTGTATTATTCACCATTCACTACAAGAAAAGCTTTCCAGCTGAGGGATAAGAAATGCTCTAATCTATGGATATAAGACAAGAACTTAGGGGGAAGTTTAAAATTATGATCATTTAGCAGAAAATAATATTAGGTTCTGAACTAGAGACTATGATTGCTCCACAGTTTGGTTTTGGACCCAGTAATCAGCACCATGCATGAGTTCTTTCTGATGACACCAACTTTAAATTCAAACAGAAATTAACTGGTTAGTTCCATAGCATTCATTGTCTTATACCAGTGGTGATATCATGATAGACTATTCACTTGTTTTTTTCTAGCTTTCAATGTTCATAGTTGGGTCATAAGGTCAATTACTTTTCTTCCAATAAAACATAAATAGAACCTTCTAGAACTGGGAAAGATAGCTACCAGGAATGAAGCTTCCAAATAGCACCCACTCATTTTCTCCATGTGTTTTATTATATGCAATCACTGCAAATCATGCTATGTCACCAAAGAATGTTTTCAGATAAATACATATTTTACTTTAATCATAGATTTCTCTGCTTCTGACCTATAACCGCCTCTCATTATTCCCCAAGTTAAACTGATTTCAATGGCTCTGTGTAGAAGACACATTCACATACCCATCCAACACAACTGCATGTTATTTGAGAAATGAGACATTGCTTCACAATCTTCAGGAAGGGTTAGGGATGTCTACATCAGGAAAAATTTTGAGCATCTTTTTCATCAGGGTCTGAGGAGTAACTTGAAATATATTTCCTTCAAGCTTTAGAGGGGCACTGTGAGATTCTGCTAGCATTGGCAATGTGGTGTGTGTGTGTCTTCTCTATCAGAGCATATATCCTTTTTTGTAACTTCCATAGTAAAAATCTAATGGCACTTGTCAAACACTTGAGTTGTCCCGTTCTGCCAATGACTAGAATATTAAACATTACCAATTCAGGGGCCAGGTACGATCAAGTCACTTTCGTTTATAAAGCCAAATTTTCCAATTAGCCTTAACTTTAAGTCCCTCCTATTTATCTTTCCTATGAATCTTTACCACTTAAAAATGAAAGAAGAAAAATTCTGTATCCTTGAAAATTTACTGAAATTTTCACCTTACCTACTATATTTTCTTATAGTAAATGACAGCTTTTCTTCTGAAAGATTTCAAGGCATGTCTGTCTGCTAGTTAAAATGGATATTGATTACTTTGGTAGTTGTTGGCATCATATGTAGACTTTGGGACCTAACAAATAATGTTAACAATAGCTCAGGACCTACCAATAGGAAAAAATCAAATTTTATAAGTTCCACAGCACTCACAATAAGTAATCAATAACACGTAGGCCTGGAATGTGGAAGTCTTAATGGGCCCTGTAAGGAACCACAGAAAAAACAATAAGAGCTGGTAAGAAAATAGATAGCTGCTTATAGCTGATACAATTTGCTTTAAGACTCTCTTTGCTGAGTTTCTCTAGCCTTTATTCTGTTTTACCTCATTAACCTATGGAGCATCATTATTTCTAAGCAGAGCAGTTGTACCTGAAGATCACCACAAATAAGCAATCCTCACTGTGGCCTTTGTTCTTTTATTCTTATCTGAGGTGTGCTATTTATGATAATCAGAAATGAGGGTTCTCTTATCTAGGAATCCAGGATTAAAACCTGACAACAGTGTAAGACAATTCCATCTTTGTTTAATGGTAATAATATCATTTTCTCTGATGCAAACACTCAGCACTAATTGTATCCTGTAGGTTCTATACTTAAAAATATAGAGGAATTAGACATTAAGTTAAGATGGAGAATTGGCGGAAAATTACAAAGGTTTATAGGCAGGTGGTAGAGAACAGATATGTTCAAATTAAACTTAATTCATGTTTTAAACTCTCAAAGAAAAAAAATGATAGCACAGCAATAAAAAAAATTGTTGGCCCTATCACAAACACTGTAATTTTGAAGAAGTCAATAGCCTATTCTTTTTTAAATCTTTCTTTTTTTTTTTTACTATTTATTATTACTATCACATGAAGGTTGACTCACTACAAACAGATCTACTTGTTTCTTTTCCTATCTTGTCTGCTACTCCCTGTTTCCTAGTAGACTCCGTGACCTTTCATGCAGACTAAAGATCAAAGTACACACCCAAATTAAGGAATGAGGGCACTGTGATGGAGCTACAACTTGAAGTAATAACTAAACCAAAAAAGGAAATAAATGTGATGTGCTGCAGAGTGTAGAATGATTATTAATGCTTAATATTGATGTATATGATTATAATATATGCAAATTGAATTATTATCTATTAATATTAGTTAATGCTGGCTATTAATACAACAACAGTTATTTCTTAACCATCTATATATAAATAAAATATGCAGAAACCTTTTAGATTTTTAATAAGCCTTAATGCATTCGAGCTGTGCAGATATGAACACTCTTAAAATATGTTGTCTGCTACCTACCCAAAGCTCCCATAAATAGTTGTGCATGCTTTCCATATGGGTTGATTCTGCTCCATCAGGCCAGGCATGCAAGGTGCTCTTAGCCATTTGCTCTTGGTTACACTATAGCAACCTGCTCTTTTCTTCCTCCTTCCTCCCTCCTCATGGTTGTCTTTTTCCTAACCCAAAAGCTTGGGAACCTTAGCTCTACCTACTTCTCTTCTGTCCAGCCCTGATAGTCAGCAGCTTTATTAGCCAATTATGGATACTTTGGGATGCAAGATTTACACAATGTCATTATGGATATGTGAGAATTTGATCAAAGAACAGTAAGGATCTTGGAGGGAAAGCAATTAACATTTAAATATGTCGTAGCTCCAATAAACTTCAACAGCAAAGAGCAAAGAAAAAGTGATTACTACTTCCTGTTTGCATAGTAGACTCCTTGAGCCTTTCTTGTGGATTAAAAATAATCATACAGAGACCAGATTCAGAAATATATATGCTGCAAAAAACAAGAAAAATAAATTAAGAACATCAAAAGAAATAAAAAATAACTTTAAAACATACAGTACCTTAAAGTAGCACCACAATTACTAAATATTATTGTCTTTGTCCAATCAAATGGTAGCAATAATTATTTTGACAAAAATACACTTAAAATTAAATCATTCCTTCTATTTTCTTAAGTTTATAATATATGCCATAAGCTATTGACTTTGTATCTTAATATTCCTCCAGTTTCTATAGCTGTTATTCCCATGTATAGAAAGCATAGATTAACTCTGAGAAGTTTGACTTTTTTATTACCTTCATATCTTCCAATTCTATTTTCTGCTTTACACTTATTATTCCAATAATTTCATTAGTGCTTATCCTCCACATTTCATTTATGACGGTTGTTATTGTAGAAAATTAATGATTATTTTACAAAAATTACCTGAAACCATATTTGTCATTGATTAGTCGGGTTGTATATGAAAGAGACCACAACATAGGTGGATATGAAAATATGAATGAGAAGTTTACAGAAATGTGGAGAACGCATTTGAACAAATATCATCTTGGACAAGTAGATACCTTAATCTTTCATTGTGTTTCATTAAGTACTCAAATGTGAAGAAAAATCATAAGCACAGGATAAAAATGTGTGTAGAGGGAGAAAAGAATGTCTTATTACCACATCTTCTTCCTATTAAATGTTTGGCACAAAATAACAATTTCTAAATCTTGACTTCAATGTGTATCACACATTTGTGCTAAATAGGTTGCAGGGTATCTTGTACTCATATACCATGGAGATATATTAGAGTAATAGATAATACAATGTCTTCCACTGGAAAAGAATAGACACTCATATTCCAATGCATCCATAAACAAAAGGAAAATTATTTGCAAATGAAGTTTCTTAAAACAAGGCCTGATACAATAATCACAAAAGATTCAGAAAAGACTAACAGAGGGAGGTTTTTGAGAATTTCTCTGTAAGTTATTGAATATCAAAGGTATCAAAAACAGTAATAAAGTCTTAGACTTGTTGTGATACACATGGGAAAGACACTGACTCATAAGGAACAAGCAGTTACCTCCATACACTTGACTTGCTTTAATTTAATTATGAGGCAATATGTGGCATCATGTTGTCTAGGTAGAGGTGAATCAGGGAATTACTTTCCAGATTGCCTTTACCAACTGATGAAAGTAAAAGTCCTAAGTGCCAGTATTCATAGCAGTAAGAGGTCACATACCTAAAACCGTTAACACCTACCTAAAAGCAGGTGCTCTGGGGCTTTCTTACTGTTGTCTCCTTCACAGGCACACACTGTTGCTGGGGATCACATTTACTTGAGTGACTTACTGAAGCTTGAGAAGTAGAATTAGTGCATCAACAGTGGGCACAACTGAAATTAAACACAGGTGGGGGTACTGTTCTACAGACTTGCAGTGTTTGGCTAGGAAACATGACACATGTGTATTTAAAATCGCATTGTTTATTGGTGTTGGATGAATGTTATCATATCATATAGGAAAAACAATTAGTTGTGATGAAAACGAAATTAATTTAAATAATTAGCAGAGTGAGGCTAGTGTTTTTAATGTAAACAGCATAAAAATAGAAATAAGTAAGTATGCTGAACTGGTGTAAAGTCTTTTATTAAATGTCAAGTTATATGAGAAAAATTTGACTCAGAACAAGTACAAATGTTCTTAGCACTAAACTGATTTTCTGTCTAGTCTGAACTTGAAGGTGGCTCCTTGCCTACTGTTATATTCTTATTTAAGAGTTATCGTCTTATGAAAGTTAAAGATAAGACTATAAAGCATACTCCTGATTTTGAGATATACATAAATCTTTTAAAATACAAAAACTGATAAATTATATGATATACTGTGAAGGGTTGGCTCAGATGAAAATATCAAATTGCTCTAAATCTTCAATTTGCTTTAATTGTCTCAATTTATTGATCTTATTTTTGTTATTATAATTTAATTACATGATTTCCGTATTCTTCTCTCCATATCCTTTTTCTCTATTTCAAATATATGGCATCTATTCTTTTACTAATTATCTTTAAATGCATATAGTCATATGTATGTATTTATATTTCTAAATATATATTCCTAAAAAAACCTTCTCAGTCAATATAATTTCTTTGTATTTTTGAATGTCCAACATTTGGTATTGGTTAACCAATTGGCATACTCTTCCTCAGGAAGATTATTTCTCCCATTTTCAGCATTCTTTAATTTTTTCAAGCTCTTTGTGTAAGTTTGAGGTCTCCTGTGCTTTCCTCTATTGGTTTTCATATGTGTGTTGACGTAATTCAGCTCGTGTTTGGGTGCCATGTTGGTGAGACTTTATGACTGTTGATGGGGTGATGTTATGCATTCTAAATATTAACTAATTGGTCCCAGAGGCCTGTTTGCTGTCTGTTACTCTCTCTGATTGGTTAAATAAATGCTGAGGCCTGAGATTGGGCAAAAACAGTGGTAGGTGGGACTAAATTGCAGGCTTTTGAAACAGAGAGGTTCTTGTGTAGAAGAAGCCTCCAGGAGAAGCGAAAGAAGAAGAAGAAGCCTCCAGAACCAGGATAAGAGGAAGAAATCAAGAGCAGGAAGGACACATGCCAGCAATTAAAAAAAAGAACATCATTCCACGTGGCCTGGAACATCAGCAAAATGTGGAGAATAGCAGTCCAGGGGGATGTATGTATATTATATGGTGATTTAATCATGGATAGAATTATGAGCTAGCTTAGATGGGCTAACATTGTACAATTGAGGCCAAGGTTTGCGAAATTCCATCAGGGGTCTCTAGTGCTCATTTCTAATGGTGGGTTAGGGATTAATACCACCAACCAATTATTATAAAGTAAATACTAATAAATAATTTAATTAACTACTTCTACAATACAATGTCAGAGCAGAGTCCCAATCCTCTGCTTGTAACAGTCTTCCATTCTTCTTTTCTTCAATGTTCCCTGAACCTTAGGTGCAAAGTTGTTTGGTTGTATATACATTAGGATTGTATTGAAGAACGTTGCAATTTAATTAATAGGGGTTTTCTATAATGGTCTCCTTCTGTTGCCAAGAGAAGTTGCTTTGATGAGGGGTGAATAATATACATATTTTGGGATATGAAAGATAAGAATGAAAGTTATTTCATCTCTTACAGCTCTATCTGTCTATATATCATTTCTATATATCATTTATCTATATAGCATCTATTCATTATCTATCTCTCATCTATCTATCCTCCTATCTATCTTTCTCTCTATCACCTATCATATACCTATAATCTATCTATCATCTAATTACCAATCTATCATCTACCTATCAATCTATCATCTATCCATCTTCTGTATTCTATTTATTCTATTTCTTTCATCTTCATCTCTCTCTCTTACACATATGAACACACACACACATACACACACGTTCATTCAACTATTACATTTTACTTAAAAACTTCTAATGTTTTTAGTATATACTCTCATAGAGATATTGATGACTCTACTTTCTCACTATTGCTGGTGATAAAATAATTAAGATAGATTGTGGTCCATTTCTCAAAAGCCCTGTACATTTCAGAAATCCTCTTCTGATTTATTTTTTCACTTTAAAATACAGGACAGATTAGTTTT
This sequence comes from Lophiomys imhausi, assembly GCA_907164525.1. Lineage (NCBI taxonomy): Eukaryota > Metazoa > Chordata > Mammalia > Rodentia > Muridae > Lophiomys > Lophiomys imhausi. The sequence continues at coordinate 1,180,791 of CAJQZJ010032464.1, forward strand.
AAAATCAGGAGGTTTCAAGGATATTTACTCTTCATTTTCTTAAAGAAAGTGTGTTATTTAGTTTTGGATATTTGATACAATTCTTGATACTTTAAAGTTAATTGTGCCTCTTATTCAACTAATCCTCTCCTACTTCAGAAATTTTGGTCAAATGTAGAGTAATTTTAATTCAACAGCATGCCTTTTCTGGCATGGGATCACTTCTGAAGACCTTCTAAGCCCTCTTGGTGGAATTTTCCTTTGATTATAGTCCTTGGATGCAGCAGGAGTTTGATTTCTGTTTTGCCACCCATTCTGTTAGACTATCTGTATATTTTCAAATTGAGACCATTGATGTTGAGAGATATCAATGGTCAATAATTGTTCATTCCTTTTATTATGTTGTTGTTTATGAGTTTGTTTGGGGGGCTCAATTTGTTTGACTTTGATGGTCTGTGATCATTTACTCTCAGTGTTTGTTGAACGTAGTTAGCCTCTTTACGTTGAAGTGCACCTTATATTATCTTTTCTAGGGCAGAATCTGTACATAAATGCCTATTAAATTTGGTTTTATCATTCACCATCTTATTTTCTCCATCTATGACAATTGAAAGTTTTGCTCAGTAGAAAGTCTTGGCTAGCATCTATGGTCTGTTAGAGTCTGCAGCAAATTTGTCTAGAGACTTCTGGCTTTTAGGGTCTCCAGTAAGAAATCAGATGTAACTCTAATAATCCTGACTTTATATGTTACTTAATTATTTTCCCTTGAAGCTTTTAATAATTTTTCATTGTTCTGTAAGTTTAATATTTTGATTATTATGTTCTGGTCTTGTTTGTTTGATGGTCTTTATGCTTCTTGTATTCGGATAAGCATCTCCTTTAGGTTAGGAAATTTTTCTTTTATGATTTTGTTGAAAGTATTTTCTGGGCTTTTCACCTAGGGTTTTTCTCCTCCTCTATCACTATTATTATCTTATTTTGTCTTTTTCTAGTGTCCCAGATTTCCGGGATGTAATATCAGAAAAAAAAATTGATTTCACATTTTCTTTACCCAAGGTATCCATTTATTCTATCATGTCATCAATACCTGAGATTCTCATTTTCTTGTATTCTTCTAAAGACTAGCCTCTGTGTTTCCTGTTTGATTTCTTAATTTTTTCCTTTCAAAATTTTCCTCAGTTAGGGTTTTCTTAATTGAATCTATTTCTATTTTCAGGTCATGAATGGTTATTTATTTTCTTCCACTGTTTGTGTTTTCATAACTTCCTTAAGGGATTCCTTTTTCTCTTTAAGGACTCTCATATGCATAAAGGCTGTTTTAAGGTCCTCCATTTGTTCAGGAACTATGTTGGTTCCTGAATATTCAGGGCCTGCTCTGTTAGGGTTGCTGGGCTCCATGGAGGCATATTGTTGTAGTGAGAATTTTTGGTTTCTTTGAAAACACAGAAATGTTATGGGAATATGTGTTTATTTTAATCCAACGTGTGGGGTATTGGACTGCTTCAGATTATCCACAGCAGATGCAGATGATTTGCCTTTTGCTCTAGCAGGGGACGGATTTTCCAGCTGCATACATATAGTATTTGAAAATGTATGACATTTGGAATTCCAGCGACTATTGAGATGGTTTATAAGTGCTAGAACCTGAGAGGGGATGCAGTGGCTGCCCCTCCTCCTCCTCCTGCTGCTGCTGCTGCTGCTGGTTGCTGGTTGCTGTTGTGGCTTGTTGGAGTCAGTCAAGTAGTTTTGTGCAAAGAGACAACAAGAAGCAATTAAATATTCTGGAGATGAAGATTAAACTTGCCCCAAGGAACTTGATGCCCCAATCAGCAGGAAGTTGTCTACCCTCTATCCTTTCTTTCCTGCCTAGAGTTGCGGGGTTGAAAGGGAGGAATAATGGTAGAGAAGGGTAGAAGAGACAAAAAGTCCATGAAGTAGCAAATGCAGGCTACATATTCTCCTGGCTATTATTGTGATTTTACATGGGCATCTAAGCATCTGGAATTGGGAAGATGGAAATTCGAGAGGCTGATATCTTGTGTTTCCTCTTCTTTATTGGGTGGGTGCTCCATTCTTTGGTTTCTGATTCCTTTATGGATTTTAGCAAATGGGATACAGTCCTACTTTTTAAAAGTATATAACTTCCCAAATTGCTGCAAATGGTTCTATGATCTCTGTACTTGTGGTTTTTCTTCTCTTTCTTTTCTTTTGCTATTTTTAACAAAATAAATGCACACTATAAAATATATTTAATCATCACACTTAGAGCTTTTAAAATAATATCTGATCATTGCTCTCTGTATCTGTTCCCATCTGCTGCAGGAGAAAGCTTCTCTAATGATTGTTGAACATAACACAATGAGTAGAGCAGAATGTCATTAGAGCAGAGTCACATTATTACTACTATTTTTTTTTAGACCAGTAACATTCAGTTTTACCTGAGGTCTCTGGGCTATCTAGTTGATAGTTCTTGGTCATTCAAGCAGCATCAGATATGGGTTCCATTACCTTCGAATTTATTAAAGGCAGGACAACATTGTAGACACAAGTGTTTTGTGTGGTGTTAATGGTTTCTTTTGGTAGTGTTCATATCTTCCTGTACCAAAGACACTATGATGTAGGGGTGAAGGTTCTGTATAGGTACCAGCTTGATCTGTCCATGTTCAATGAGTTATGTGGGCATTATTTTCAGCAATAGTGCCTTGCCTTTCTGTCTGTTTGTGGAGAACAGCCTATCATTTTGGCAACAGACTGGATTGTTTGGGAGTTTCCATTAGACCCTTTGGCCAACAACTCAATTGGATGTAATCCATACCCAGTACTGAAAGCTTATTTTGGTAACAAGAGAGGGCCAACTGGGACTCTGTCTTTCTCAATATTTGGAGACTTTATTTAGATTGCCTTCCTGTATTATAGGAGGGATTTTTTGCACTGTGTTTCCATGCCTCAAAGCTCAGGAAACCCCATGGAAGAAGAGTAAAGAGTGTAAGAGGCACAGGGCATGGAGGGAAACAAGGTACTCTGAGTCACTTGAGGAAAGCTCATATGAATGCACAGAGAGTGAACCAGCAAGAACCTGGACTTCTACAAGAACAGTGCTGCTCCAGATTCTCTGAATATATAATATAGTTTTCTGTTTAGTGTTTTCATGGAACTGCTGAGTGTATGGATCTTTGATCGTTGTGCATTTTCTTGGGCTCTTTTCCTTCTGCTCGTATGCCTTGCCCAACACTGATGTGATTTTTAAAATTTTATATTATTATGTGTTATTTTGTTGTTATTTCTTAGAAACATATTATTTTCTAATGAGAGACAGAAAAAGAGTGGATCCATATGAAAAGGAAGATGGGGATATACTGGGTGGAGTAGAAGAGGAAAACTACTATCAGGATATGTTGTATGAGAAAATAATCTATTTACAATAAAAGGGAAAAATAAATTTAAGCACTGATAGTACAGGGAAAGCAAACCATGGTCAGGATATATTATAAGAGAAACAAACTACTTTCAATAAAAGGAAAAGCAAACAAAACAAAACAAAATAATAAAGAAATAAATATCAGAAAGGAAGGAAGAAGAAAAAGAAAGAGTGAGAGAGGACTGCATTACGTTTATTGGGCTATGTAAATTAAAATACTTGCAACATTACAATGTAACTACTTTGATCATTGTTTTTTATTTTTTTTTATTTTTCCTTTGTTTTTTATATCTTCAAGTTACATCTCAATCTCAGTCCCCTCCCTATTCCCCATCCAGTCCCACCCTCCCACCCTCAACCCCCCATCCTCTTCCCTTTTTTTTTAAGTTTAAGGTATATGTTATTTCCCCCTACAGTTTCCCCTTTCAGTCCAACAAATGGCTCTTTCTCTTATAATAATAAATACAATACAAAACAACAGAGGTAATTAGGCCACAGTTATGAGGGTTATATGGCTTAGTGTACATTCCCAATGTCCAGTCCATATGTATTTGGTACTTGACATTAACATTCCACTATCTAACCATCTCCATGAATTTAAAGTTCTATATGTGACTCAACATTCATACTAACTTGCAACACAATTTTAAAAGTATCTTCTTAGATCTATAACACTCTCTTGACTCCTAAACAACTCAAAATTTAATTATGAGACTAGCTATCTATTCTTCAACCATCTCAGAGACCTGAGAGGGATAAATATATATGATTTTATAGGAAGTGCAGGGCCTGCAGCTTCCAAAACTAAGAAATTACATACCAGTGGCTGCCTGGGCAGTTCCCATTTTCTCTTCATACATTACAGCATCGATCTTCAGTCATTTGGTCCCGTTTCACTGACAGACATTGATTGTAGAGCAGGGATTATGAAGGACTTACCTACCCTGTCTTGGCTGAGCTAGGTTGATGACTTACCTGCTTCCAGGTTTTGTCCTTTTTGGACAGCATTCTGTCTAGAGTTGGAGCAAGGGGCTTTTCCTACCAAGAGATAGGCTTGCGACTAATTCAATCACCTCCCACTGGAGATTCTTCGATGCTCATCTTCTACTTGGAGGAGAATAGGGGGTGCTGTCAGGAGTTGATATGTCTTGATATAAAAAAAATCTAAAGTTACAAAAATATTTTTGAATGCCATATTCTGCAGATCTCTTGAGGTTTTTGAAGAGGCCCTATGTATCTCTTATATTAGGATAAGCAGATGTTGCTTGTCTCATAGCAGGTTTATTTCTGATTAGCTTAGGAAGTAGCTATAATAGGCTGTCATAGTACCTAACTGAATGACCAGCTTGCATAACCATTAGTTTGCATTTCTTATTTATCCTAAACAGTTTATGACAATTAGTATTAAAAGGCCGAAACATAACATTTCATTTTTTTTCCTTACCTCCTAACCCTTTCATCCCATTTCTCTGGGGTGGGGTGTCCTTATATAACAGTCCCTCATTTCAGTTGAGAGGTCAGATCGTATGAGGGCCACAAGCCTCATCATTCATTGGGGGTCTACGAAGCAATCCCATCAGTGAAAAGTGTCTCGTTGCTCAGGAGAGAGAACTACTAAACAAAGAAACCAATAAGCAGACAATAGATAAAAAAGATTAAAAAATATAAAAAATAAATAAAAATGAAAAATAAAAAGTCTATATCCAAGTTCCCTTTAGTGTGTTAGTTGTAGTATCGATACCTTCTACTATATAGCTAAAATCCTACTATAAGTGAATAGATGCCATATGCGTCCTTCTGACTCTGGGTTAGCTCACTCAGGATGAGCTTCTCTATTTTCATCCATTTGGATGCAAATTGCATAATTCCATTGTTCCTGATAGCTGAATAGTATTCCATTGTGTAGATGTATCACAGTTTTTTAACCCATTCTTCGGTTGAGGGACATCTGGGTAGTTTTCAGTTTCTAGCTAATACAAATAAGGCTGCTATAAACATAGATGAGGAAATTTCCTTATGATTCCGTGAAGAGGCATTGGGGTGTATACCCAGAAGTGGTATGCTGGGTCCTGAGGCAAAGCTATTCCAAGTTTTCTAAGATATCGCCAGACTGACCTCCTCAGTGGTTGCACAAGCCTGCACTCCCAGCAGCAATGGACGATTGTACCCCTTTCTCCACACCCTCATCAGCATGTGCTGTCATTTGAGTTTTTGATCTTAGCCATTCTGACAGGTGTGAGATGGAATCTCAGAGTCATCTTGAGTTGCATTTCTCTGATGATTAAGGATGTTGAGCATTTCTTCAAGTGTCTCTCAGCCATTAGGGATTCCTCCTTTGTGAATTCTCTATTTATCTGTCTCCCATTTTTTGATTGGATTATTTGGTTTGTTGGCATTTATTTCTTGGGTTCTTTGTAGATTTTGGATATTAGCCCTCTGTCAGGTGTGGGGTTGGTGAAGATTTTCTCCTAGTCTGTAGGCTGCCGTTTTGTTCGAATGACAGTGTCTTTTGCCTTACAGAAGCTTTTCAGATTCATGAGGTCCCATTTATTGATTTTTGATCTCAGGTCCTGAGCTGTTGGTGTTCTGTTCTGGAAGCTGTCGCCTGTGCCAATTAGTTTGAGGGATTCTCCCACTTTTTCTTCTAGTATATTTAGTGTGACCAGCCTTACGTTAAGGTCTTTGATCCACTTGGACTTAAGTTTTGTACAAGGTGAAAAGTATGGGTCTAATTTCATTCTTTTACAAGTGGACATCCAGTTGAACCAGCACCATTTGTTGAAGATGCTGTCCTTCTTCTATTGTGCCGTTTGGCTTTTTTGTCAAAAATTAGGTGGCCATAAGTGTGTGGGTCTATTTCTGAATCTTCAATTCCATTCCATTGATCTACTTGTCTGTTTCTATACAAATACCATGCTGTTTTTACAACTATTGCTCTGTAGTACAGCTTGAAATCTGGCATGGTGATACCTCCAGATGTTTTTTTTTTTTTTTTTTTTTTTTTTTTTTATTGTACAGGATTGATTTAGCTATTCTTGGCTTTTTGTTGTTCCATATGAAATTGAGAATAGCTCTTTCCAAGTCTATAAAAAATTGTGTTGGTATTTTGATAGGGATTGCATTGAATCTATATATTGCTTTTGATAGGATGGCTATTATGCTGATCCTACCTATCCATGAGCATGGAAGATCTTTGCATCTTCTAAAAGCCTCTTCCATTTCTTTCTTCAAGGGCTTGAAGTTCTTGCTCTAAAGGTCTTTACTTGCTTGGTTAGATTTACCCCCAGGTATTTTATGTTGTTTATGGCTACTGGGAAGGGGGTTGTTTCCCTTATTTCTTTCTCAGCCCATTTGTTTTTTGTATAAAGAAGGGCTTCTGATTTTTTTGAATTAATTTTGTATCCAGCCACTCTGCTGAAGTTGTTTATCAGCTGTAAGATTTCTCTGGTGGAATTTTTAGGGTCGCTTATGTATACTATCATATCATCTGCAAAATGGGTAATTTGACTTCTTTGTTTCCAATGTTTATCCCCTTGATGTCCTTTAGTTGTCTTATTGCTCTAGCAAGAACTTCAAGTACTATATTGAAGAGATATGGTGAAAGTGGACATCCTTGTCTTGTCCCTGAGTTTAGAGGAAATGCTTCAAGTTTCTCTCCATTTAATTTGATTTGGTCACTGGCCTACTGTATATTGCCTTTATTATTTCTATGTATGGTCCTTGTATGCCCATTCTTTCCAGAACTTTTAGCATGAAGGGGTGTTGGATTTGTCAAATGCTTTTTCTGCATCTAGCGAGATTATCATGTGGTTTTTTTCTTTCATCTTGTTTATATGTTGAATGACGTTGATAGACTTTCATATGTTGAACCATCCCTGCATCCCTGAAACCAATTGGAAGCACAGGTTTGAAGTTTTAAAAGTACTAATATTTTCAAGCCAGGTGTGGTGGCACACACCTTTAATCTCAGCACTTGTGAGGCAGAGGCAGGTGGATTTCTGTGAGTTTGAGGCCAGCCTGGTATACATAGTGAGAACAGGACAGCCAGGGTTATACAGAAAAACCCTGTCTCAAAAAAAGTATTAATATTTAATTTATTTTGTTTGTTTTCAAAAAAACATGAAAATACTTTAATCACATTCCATCTTTGATTTATGGGTATTTATTGGAAGAAATTCATAAAATATCCCAGCAGACATGGTAATTCATCTAATACATAATGGCCATCTGTTACTGACCACCCAGGCTAAACCACACAGAATATTATGAACCAATTGATTCTCCTACTGCTACTTATATCAGAATTATGAGCAGCAATGGCCAATGATATGTTCCCTTCCATGCATTGGTAGAAGCAGTCATGCCTTTTAAAGTGCAATCTACCAGTATTATTATTATTTATTGTAAATGGATTCTTTTGTCACACAACATAACCTGATAATTGTTTTCTTTCCTTCTACTCCTTCAATATTTCCTCAACTCCCTTATCCTCCATATTCCCCTTCACTTCTGTCTCTCATTTAAAAGGAAGAATGTTCTAAGGGATTACAATCACACATAACAAAATAAAATACAAGATGAAACAAATCTTTCATATCAAAATTGAACATGGCAACCCAAAAGGAGGAAAATGATCCCAATACTACTCAAAAGAGTAAAAGATCCATTTGTTTTCACAGTCAAGAATGCTATAAAATAATTAAGCTAATAGCTATAATACATATGCAGAGGATATTTGTACATTCTGTAGGTCCTACTTTTTCTGTTTCTGTCTCTATGAGCTCATATGTACCTTGTTTATTTGATTTGGAAAGCCATGTTCTCCTGGTATTCTCCATTGAAGGGGTAGTGTTAAGCATTCTAAATGTTAATTAATTGATCCTGCTTGCTGTCAGTTACTTACATTGACTCTGATTGGTTAAATAAAATGCTGAAGCCTGAGATTGGGCAAAGACAGAGAAAGGTGAGACTTCCTGAGATTAGAACAGGAAGCCTACACATTAGACTGAGGATTAATTCATTCCAGCCAGGAGCAGGAAGAAGGAGGCTAACACCATGGGTTAGGAAAAAGAACCTCAATCCACATGGCCAGGAACATCGGCATAGTATGGAAAATGGCAGTCCAAGGGGGACGTGTGTATATATGGGATCATATTTATGGAATAGAATTATGAGCTAGCTTAGATGGGCTAGGATTGCACAACCCAGGCCTAGGCTTGTTAAAATCCATGTGGTGTCTCTGTGTGCTCATTTATAATGGTGGTTTAAGGACTGATTGCTGCCAAACCAAATAATGATAATATAAATACTGTTAAACAATTTAACTAATTATTTCTACAAATGACTCCCAATGAAATTTAATTAATATTTTTTCTACACTCCATCCTCTCTTACTTTTATAAATTTTCTGCCTCCTCTTCTGCAGAAATCTCTGAGCTCTGAGAGAAGGAGGTTGATGGGGACATCTAATTCAGAATTTAAACTCTCTATGTGAATAATGTCTGAATTTGTTTCTCTGCATCTGTTCCCACCTCACTGATGATGACTCTAAAAGGAACTAATATATGAATATAGCAGAATGCGATTAGGAATAATTTTATGGACTTTTTTTTAGTTCAAATTTGTTTGGTTTTACTCTAGTTCTGTGGGCTATCTAGTCTCTGTTTCTTGGTTGCTCAAGAAGTGTCAGGTATGGATTTCTTCTTGTGGAGTGAGCCTTAAGTCAAATCAATCTTTAGCTACTCCTATAAGTTCTGTGCCACAATTTCCTTAGCGTATTTTCCAGGCTGGTACAGAATGTAGATCAAATGATTTGTGGCTAGGTTATGTCCATTCTTCTCTTTTGGTAGCTTACAGAGTACCTTCCCCCACCAAATATATTAGAAGAGAGGGGTGAAGGATCCATGAAGGAACCAACTGGACCCTGTTGCCAACAACTCAATTGAATGCAACTCAGTCCCTTTTTTTTGGATCCTGGCCTGGTTATAAGTGATGGTAAGCTGAGCTTTTGTATACTTCATTATTACAAGCCCTCATTTGGATGACCTTCACAGATTCCAGGAAGTTTCAACTTCACTAGTTTTCCATAGTACCACCTAAATTTCCATTCCCCAATTCCAGCTATCTCTCTATATTCAATTCTGTTATTCCAGCTTCAATTCCACCATACTTCTCCTGCTCCCATTCTACCTATAAAATCTGTTGTAATTTCCTTCCTCAGGCAAAAACATGCTCCCCTCTTCATTTTACCTAACCGCTTTGGATCTACAAATTGTAGCTTGGCTAGGCTCACAACCAAAAATATAAGAGTTTGGTTAATATTCTCTTAATGGATAATATCGACTTATAAGTGAATACATACCTTATTTATCTTCTTCGATCTTGATGACCTACTAATTAGTAATTACTAAATACTGAGTGATTACTTAATTAATCAGGATGATTTTCCTTTCTAGTTTCATCCATTTGCTTGCAAATTTCATGTCATTTTTGGAATCTCCCCTTCGTTGGTAGTCATAGCCCACCAGAAGACATTTTCAGTGAGATAGTTCAATTTTATTTGGAGTGAACAAGGACTATATAGATCTTGGGGAGTGAATAGGTGTTACCATGGTAGCTGTACAATATTGGTTGGTGTTGAGGTGCTGGGAATGCTTCATTTTCATAAAATAGAATTCCAGATATCCCAGTTATTTGCTGGGCAGCTTGTTGTTGGAAAAAAAGGAAGTTGAACCTATAATGTGGCCATAGACTATATAACTTTCCTCAGAGGTGGGTGTCATGCTTAAAGACACTCTCTAGATAAGGTACAGCAAAAGAGAGGAAACCCCAGTGAGAAAAGGAGTCCTCCATTTTGCAATTAGCTTGGAGAGCTCTTCAGACATGGTGGACAGTGACCTCAATAGTAAGGATCTTCCAAGATCATTTTTTAATTTTTTAATAGCCAAATAACACTCCATTGTGTAAAAATACCATATTTTCTTTATCCATTCTTCTGTTCAGGATCATCTAAGTTGTTTCCAGGTATTGGTTATTAAGAAGAAAGCTACAATGAACAAGTTTGAGAAGTGTCCTTGTGAAAGGATCTAGTATATTGGGATATATGACCAGAAGTGGCTTAGCTAGGTCTTGAAGGATATGGATTACCAGTCTTTGAGGAAGTGCCAATTCAATCCCCAAAATGACTGTACAAGTTTATACTTCCATTAAGAAAGAAGGCATATTGCCCTTGCTTTATATCCTCATCAGAATGATTATTGATATTAGCCATTCTGACAGGTGTAAGATGGGGTCTCAAAGTAGTCTTGACTTTTTTTCCCTGTCCACCAAAGACATGGACCATTCATCTATGTATTATTTATTTTTGTATTTGAATGAGACTTTATGGCATATCTGGCTGATATCCCTGGGAGGCCTGAAGGGAAACAGAGAATTAGATCAGGGAAGATGAGAGGTGTCGGGGAAACTCAAAAGAGTACAGAGGGGAAAACTATAGTTGGGTATAATATGTTACAGAGAAATTTAAAAAGACATTCATTCTCAAAGAAGGAGGTAACAGCTGACATTGATGTATAGTAGAATGATAAACCAATGATGCTGAGCCTAGGCTATGTTCTTTTACATGTACCTGCAATTAGCATTTTCATGTTTAAAAAATATATACTCTATCCAAAAAATTAATTTCTTCTTTTTTTTGTTAGTCAACAAACATTTATTTGTTCTTGGACAATCATTTCTTTTTTTTTCTTCTTTTCTTTCATGTTTATTTTTTTGTCAATATTTATTTCTTCAAGTTACATCTCTATCACAGTCCTCTCCCTCCTCCCCTCCTGGCTCCACCCTTCTACCCTGTTCTCCCTCTCCCTCCTATCAGCTTTTTTTTTTTTTTTTTAAATTAAGGTGTATCTTTATCCCCCAAAAGTTCCTTTTTTAGTGCAATAAAAGGCTTTTTTCTTGTAACAATAATATAATAGAAAACAATAAGAACACTTAGGCCACAATTATGAAAATTATAAATTATCACATACATTCCTAATGTCCAGTCCATAAGTATTTGGCAACTGATAATAATATCCTATTATCTACCTATCTTGATGAGTTTAAATTTCTATACTTAACTCAGTTTCCATCCTAACTTTCATTACCAGCTTAAAGATATCTAATATTTCCTAAACAATATAGAGATTAAAAGCATCCATCTAAGGAGTCTAGAGACAACTGGAAAACTGCAACTTCTGAAGAAAAGTGATCAGACCTTAAAGAAGAAAGACAAGTAACCCAGATGATCCAATGTCACAGACTGCCTCAATAATTGTTTACTCAAGAATCTACATCCAGAACAACTTCAAAATGGCTAGCTAAGTTTGTTCAGCCCCACAGACTATTCCAGCCAGGACTTCAGTAAAACCCTTAACTTTTCCACCCAAAGTTCAACTTCTGACTACAAACTTTTCAGACCATGTAAATAGCTATGCACAAAAAGAGTGGACAACAAAATTTAATTTCTAAAAAAGAAACTGTGTTATTGTATTACAGAGAAATGGGAGTAATGAGGAAAGGAGTTTAAGAGGGGAGAGGAAAGGGAGAAGTTATCAACAGTCTTACCCAGTTGTAAACCATGTGAAGTTAAAAAAAAAAAAAAAAAAAAACCTGCACAGCAAGATATGCTGTAGTGGCATGACTCTTGAGAAGATAAACAACTGCTTTCTGTTATATTTTAGGCCTACTTCTTAGAAGAAACACATATCTATTACTGTAAATATAGCCTAAAACCAAGTGTTTCTCAACCATTTAGGATTCCTCTATTGAGAATTCTTTATGTAGATCTGTACTCTATTATTAATTAGATTATAGCTGGGGTTATTTGGCATCTACTCTGTTGTGTTCATTATATATTTTGGATATTAAGCCTCTATTGGATGTAGATTTCATAAATATCTTTTCACTCTCTGTAGGCTATTGCTTTGTTCAGATAGTAGTGTTTTTCACCTGACAGAAATAAGCTTTTCGGTTTCATTAAGTCCTGCTTATTAATTATTGACCTTAACTGCCTGTTTTGTTTAGAAAATCATCTCCTATTTCAATGCATTCAAGGGTATTTTTCCAATTTCTTTTTTTATCAGGTTCAGTGTATGTGGTTTTATGTTGAGGGTTTTGATTCATTGGGACTTGAGTTTTGTACAGGGTGATAAATAGGGATCAATTTGTAATATTCTACATGCAGACATCCAGTTTGTCCACAATGATTTTTTGAAGATGCAGTCTTTTCCAATATGTATTTCTGGCTTCTTTATTAGATATCAAGTGTCTATATCATACATTAAATACATATGTATTTAAATTTATGCTTCGGTCTTTAATTATATCCCATTGATCCACTTGTCTGTTTTAATATCAATATCATTTGGGGTTTTTAGTATATATCTGCAGTACAACTAAAAAATCTGGCGTTGTGATACCTACAGCATTTCCTGTATTGTAAAGGATTGTTTTATCTATTCATTTGTTTCTTTGTTTCTTTGATTGCTTGCTTGTTTTGTTTTACTTTTCCATATGAAAGAATTGTGTTGGGATTTTCATGGGGATTACTTAAATGGGTAGATTGATGTGGTAGGATGACCATTCTCACCATATTAATCTTACCAATACCTGAACATGGGAGATCTTTCCATCTCTTGATATATTTTCCAATTTCTTTCTTTAAATACTTGAAGTTTTTAATCATGCAAGTCTGTCACTTGCTTGGTTGCTGTTGCCTCAAGATATTTTATATTATTTGAGACTATTGTGAAAATTGTTATCTCCATGATTTCTTTATCAATCCATTTATAATTTCTATATAGAAGAGGTACTTTTTTGAGTTAATATTTTGTCTAGCCACTTTTTTGAATGTGTTTATGAGCTGTAGGAGTTCCCTTGTGGAAACAATGATAATTTGATTTCTTTTCCAATTTGGATCCTTTGCTGTACTTCAGTCATCTTATTGGTCTAGCCAAAACTTTAATTACTATTTTGAGTAGATACAGAGAAAATGGACAGTCTTGTCTTCTTCTTGATTTTAGTGGAATTGCTTTGGGTTTCTTTACATTTAACTTGATGTTGACTATTGGCTTGCAGTAAATTGCCTTTATTATGTGTAGGTATATGTCTTGTTTCTCTTATCTCTCCAAGCCTTTTATCAAGAAGGAGTGTTGAATCTTGTCAAATGTCTTTCCTGCAAAATAAGATGAACATGTTTTTTTTTCTTTCAGCTTATTTATAGATCGATTATATTTATTGAGTTTTAAGTATTTAAATATCATTACATAACTGGGATGAAGCTTTCTTCATTATGGTGGATAATGTTTTGATGTTTTCTTGGACTGAGTTTGCAAGTAATTTATTAAGTATTTTTGAATTTATGTTTATAATTATTGTTAGTCTGCAGTTGTCTTTCTGTGTTGAGACTTTATATAGTTTGGGTATCTGAGTGACTATGGCCTCATAAAATGAATTGGGCAATATTCCTTCTGTTTCTATTGTTTGTACTAATTTGAAGAGTATTGGCAATAACTCTTCTTTGAAATTCTGGTGAAGTTATTCAATAAAACCATCTGCCCCAGAGTTTTTTTGATGTTGTTGCTATAGTTGCTATTGTGAGACTTTGAAGGACTTATTTATTTCACTAGAACATATAGATCTCTGAAAATTGTTTATCTAATCTTGATTTAGCATCAGTATGTGATACCTATCAAGAAAATTACTCTGTTACAGATATTCCAATTTGGTGAAATACTTTAAAGAATAGCTTACTTAAAGTATGTCCTTGTGATTCTCTGGATTTCTTTTGTGTCTGTTCTTATATCAACATTTTCATTTATGATTTTGTTAGTTTGAATATTTTCTGTCTTTTTCTATAGTATTCATATTCTGAAAGAACCACTTGTTTTAATGATTCTTTGTATTGTTATATTTCTTTCTAGTTTATTGATTTCAGCCCCCAGTTTGATTATGTCTTGCTGTCTATTCCCGTTGGAATATTCCCGTTGGGTGTGCTTACTTCTTACCCTAGAGTTTTTTTAGGTATGGCAACCTACAGAATGGGAAAAGATCTTTTCCAACCCCACATCCAACAGAGGGCTAATATCAAAATTTATAAAGAACTCTGGAAATTAAACACAAAGAAGCCAAATAATACAATTAGAAAATGGGAAACAGAGCTAAACCGAGAATTCCCAAAAGAGGAATCTCTAATGGCCAAGAGACACTTGAAGAAATGCTCAACATCTTTAATCATCAGAGAAATGCAACTTAAAACGACTCTGATATTCCATCTCACACCTGTTAGAATAGCTCAGATCAAAAACTCAAATGACAGCACATGCTTGTGAGGTTGCTCCAGGTTTTGACATTATTGAATGTGAGTTGAGTTATCTTACTGGGTTTATAAGCTTAGGCTGATTTCCTGTCACTAACGTCCTGTCCAAATCCCTGCATTTCTGGTAGGGCAACAGACAAAGACTCTGAAGCATTGTTGTAGAATCAATTTTGTGATAGTTACTACAAAGCCTAGGTCACCAATTTACAAAACAATTACATGGGACTGTTTCCTCTTAGCAGGTAGTATACACAAGCCAGGTAACTGAGGGATTGCCGTGGAAGAAGTTATATTTACTCCCACTCCTTGTCATATATCAGGGGAATTTATTTTCATTCTAAACAGAGAAGATTTAAAGGTCTTGATTCTCAGAGGAAGATCTCTTCTACTAGTCAACAGAAGAGGAATTAAACTTTAAGCTATGGCCTCTACCCAAATATCTGGGCATTTTGCCAAGGGACCAGCAGGAGAGAAAAGAAGACATCATCCTGGCAGGTTATTGATTCTGAGCATCAAGAGAAACGACAACTGCTCTCACACTGCAGAGAAACACGCTTGGCATGCTCAATATCATGGCATTATTGTGTTGATGCCATATCACTCACAAAGCTACTGTCTTAACTATTTATCATATATGTATATCTATCTATCTATCTATCCATCTATCTATCTATCATATATATATGTGTGTGTGTCACACACACACATACATTGTGCACACACACACACAACTTTTTCCTACTTCTCATTCAGGTACTTGATATTGGTAACTTTAAATAAATGTTCATTGCAGTATCTCACTATAGATACCAAGAAATACTTCAAAATGCATAAAGTATTGTTTGTTTGTTTGTTTGTTTTCGAAGATGTGAAAAGGGGTGGCTGTTACCATTTAAAAGCACACCACTCACTCATATAAACTTCTTCTTGTGATAGTTACTACAAAGCCTAGGTCACCAATTTACAAAACAATTACATGGGACTGTTTCTTTTTAGCAGGTAGTATACAGGTATACTATACCTTAGCAGGTAGTCTTGGAAGATTTTAAATTTTGTGTTGGTGAAGCTGTGATTCAAATCCCTATATAGTAAAAGATTGATATCCATGACCTCTCACAATATACAGAAAGACTGTATGGTTCTGGTCACTGCACTAAACAAGCCTCACCTTTGGGTGAGTTGAATTCAGAATTGAAAAGAGGGAAGAGGAGTAGTTCCAGTTGGGATCTGGGGCCAACCAATTATGGTAAACAGTAGTTTTTGTCAACATTAAACACTTTTTAAAATTTGTTTTCTTTAGAAAAAGAAACACAGTAGAGGGCCTGACAAAACTTTTTTCAAGAAATTATTGAACATTTTTATAGAGTACATCGAGGTCCATGTGGTGCAGGGTAGCTGTAGTGATTGTCATTTATGGGCCATATGTGACAATTGAAGATTTGACATGAATTGTCTTTAGCTCCTGAACACATCAGAATACATATCATTCCTACTGGATGCCCAAGTCCTGGAGAAACTGCTCATAGTAAAAAGTAAACATAGATTTTGTAGTTGTTCTTTGTTGTTATTTTATTAAAAGTAACTAGTTTGTAGAGAAATTAAACAAATTTCACCAAATCATAAAGTCAAATTTTGACAATAATTCTACTGATTAAAAGATTGTCTGCTGTACTGATTTAGTTTGCTTTGAATAATAAATTGTTTGAATGAAAATTTCCATAGCCATCTTATAATAAAAGAGTATGTTTTAGATATCAGAGTTTAGAAAATGATTCCCCAGTATGGTACTTTGACATGATGAGTAATTTGAACTAAAAGAGATTGGAAAGGATTCAGGAGTAAGAATTTGATTTTCTACCTTCCTTTTATCCTCCCTTTGTGCCCACAATGTACCATACTAACTAAAATCACTTTCCTAATCATATCCCTTCATGTCTTTTCATTGTTCAGTAAACCTAAGTATGAAAATGCAATTATTACTGGGGATTTGAGTCTTAATTCCTGAAGTATATGTTATATTAATCTTTAATTAAATAAATACACTATGTTCTCTTTTTAATTTATTTCTTTTAAACATATTGACTATAACTCATCATTATGAGGAAAATAAATAGTATATTTTTTACAAAAAATAAATAAATTGCTATTATGACACAATGTAAATCAATAAATGCAAGTAAACTATTGGAATTTCTTTATTAAATCTGTAGCATCACACACACACACACACACACACACAAACACACACCTCTAATACATCATACTCAAATCTTCCTACATATAAATTTATTTAATTGCCAAGTACTCACTGAGACTCTACCAAGCCTATTATGGTTGGAATTTTTTTGAAAGCTGCAGTACGTTTTATTATTGACATGGTAGAATAAAGAACACAAATGACCTATGATTTGGATACATTTTAATATTTGTTAAAATATATGCAAAATACTATACCTTGACAAATTATTTTCTTCTTATTATTCCAATAAACTAAAATCAGTAATGTTGTCAATTTTAGAGGGTAGATATTTCATAGATTGAAGCCAAACATCCCTAAAAGCTATTGGGGAAGAATTCACTAGGGACATTGCTCATTTAGCTTTGATGAATGACACAGATTTTATCAGGAAAGCAAGGAAATCATCAAAGAAAACTTGTATAGCTGATTGTAATGTAGATTAGCCCCTTCCCTGCTATATGAGAGATGAACCAAGACAGGAACTGAATTCTTTTCAGCATGGAGGTAGGGAGCATGCTGCTGACTGCAGAAGGAGGATAAGCCTTTGATGCCAACTTGAAGAGGGTCCATCCTTAAATCGTTCATATATACTTTTTTATGTAGCGCTTACTGAGTTAGATCTCCATTCCTGACTCTAGCAGCTCCTCTCTGATTTCAAACTCTTTACTGCCCTGTTTGTTCTTTCGGATAATGCCCAGACCATAGTTATGAGGTGGAGATAGTGGAGTTAGATAGAGGAGATTGGACCAGTTAGGGATGTCAGTAGAAAAGAATTGAACAATCACCAATAAAGCATTCCAAAGCAGACGACAAAGAGTATTCTGCTTACAAAGGTTTTTTTTTTTTTTTTTTTTTGCTTGTTCTTTGTTTTTTGTTTGTTTGTTTGTCTTTAAGGTGGGTTGTTTTGTTTTGTTTTTAGACAGAAACTTGTTGTGCTTACAAAAATGGCATCAAACTCACCTTATGGTGATCTTCTGGCTCAGCTCTTCCACCCTCTGCTCCCTGCCAAGTGCTAGAATTACTGGTATGCATCACTACACCTATGTTCACTCTGACCTTTTCTTGATCTAAGTATAAAACTCTCAAAGGCTCATCCAATGATAAAGATGTTTGCTATATTTTCACTGCTATTCACCTCACACTCTTTAAGCTCATTAGCTCAATTCCTTAGCTAACAACTTTAATTGAAGTCTACTAGTATTTTCAAACTGTGAAGCTTCTCATGGGGCAAGTAGCAAATTAAAATATTTAAATACATTTCAGCATTGCTGTCTCCTAGTTTGTGAACTAAGACAAACCACATAATTTTGCAAAAGTTAATTTTTCTGAGCTTGGAACTAGAAATTACAAAATCAAATATAATATTTTAGTTATAAAGAGGTTATTAAGTTGTTATTATGTTATACATGCACACACAAGTTTGCTCATTTGATCTTGCTTTGTCAAGACTAGAAACTGAAAGTGATAGAGCAAAGAATAGTATAGAAACAATTATATGGGGATCTGAAGTTATGTTTCAGCAGGTAAGAACTCTGACTGTTATTCCAGAAGACCCAGGTTTGATTCCCAGTACCCATATAGCTCATAACCAACTGTAACTACACTTCTTCAGATATTCATTGACCTCCTCTGAGTTCACTGGCAAAAATATTATGATACACAAGTATACATCCTGGAAAAATATCTTCTCACACAAAATAAAATAAAAATAAAGAATTGGAAATAGTGTGCGTAAAAATAGGTAGGACAGAAAAGGAGAAGAAAGAAGGAAAATGGAGAGATAATGTAAGAATTAAGAAAAGGCAGAAATTTGGGCTGGAAAGATGGCTCAGCAATAAAGAGCACTTGTTGTTCTTCTGAAGGACTAAATTAGGTTCCCACCACCACTTTGGATGGCTCACAATTTGCTGAAACTATAGGTCAATGGTTATCCTTGCCTCTAGCCTTCCCATGCACCTGCACTCATAAGCATATACTGACATACAGACATAAACATAAACACATATATTTAAACATAAAATGAATAATGAAAACTATGGTTTATTGTCTTAGAAAAATATGAAATATCATTCATTGTCCCAGGATTGTGTGCTATGTTTTAATTAGTATATACAGTGTGATTCAGTACTTATCCTATATAAATATCAAAAAGTATGTATGAAAAATATGTTATAATGAAGGATTTATTGGGAAAACATTTTTAATCAGTACTTTCTGTATATTCTATGCTTGTCTTATATCAGATTGATGTAAAATTTCAGCAATGTTATTTTTTTCAACACATGATTTCCCCAAATATCCTTACCATTTAGTTTCTAAACAGGTCAAGCAAAAGACATCTCTACAAACTATTTATTAGACACTCAAAACTGACCTAGTCATCAAGGAATGAAGAATATCAGCAGACGAGTCTTTACCTCTCCAGATGTTCCTCAACATCCCTCATCTTATGTAATCAAATATTCTTTCTTGTCCATTGTGCTTGACTCATACATGTCCATGTTCAGTTCCGGGAGAAATAAACATCAATAGCATATTTTTTGAATTCCCTTCAAAGCTTGTGTTCTAAAAATCATTTCCTTTTCATGAAAATCTTTCATTGACATAACATTGAACATTTTTTCTTATCTACTATTTTGATTTGAGCATGAAAATGCATTTTATCTTTAATTTCAGTTAGGATTTCACTACATTTTTAGATGTTGTATTGCTGTGGAACTTTGGAAGGCAGCATTCTCCTCACAGTTTATCTGAATCAACAAACCAATGCTCCCTGTTATAAACAGATGACCCTATAATCTCTCACTTTGAACAAGCTGACATTATGATATACCTCCATACTAGGAACAGTTCTGGAAGATGTGACATTTTTCATATGAAATAGTAAATTCTTTAAATTGTGTGTGAAAAGTTGAATGAATTACTTCTGAACTTATAATTTTACATGTGACAGCTGCTTTGAACTTCTTTTCAAAAGAAGGGCTCATGGGTGATGCTCTGTGACTTCTCAATTTAACTAGATCATGTTACAGATTTAAAGTGATTACACAACCTTTTGAAACTGTAATTTGGCCTAGGAAGTAAAAATAACCCTTTCACATAAAATGCTTGTACTTGTAAGTTTCAGTAATACTACTAGTGATTCTACTGTATAGGTAGAGAGTAATGCAACTGTTAGTAATGTAGCCATTTACAATTTAATTTAGTATTGTATGGTGTGTGTGTGGTTTATGCACACATGTATTGAAAACTTCTTTATGGCTGTGCACATGACTGTAATAACCAGAGGATGATGAGGATGACAAAGTTGACATTGGTTATCTTCATCTGTCATTTTTTGCTTTTCTTTCTTTCTTCCTTCCTTCCTTTTTTTTTTTTTTTTTTTTTTTTTTTTTAGATAGAGTTTCTCATTGAATCCAAAGCTTACTATTCTGGATCGATTTCCTGTTGAAGCCAAAGCTTACTATTCTGGATCGATTTCCTGACCAGCAGTACTGGGAGCAAGTTGTCTCCTGCCTTACACAACAACTCTAGGGTTACTAGCACTCACTAAAATGCTAAGGTTTGGGGTGAGTTCTAGAAGTCCTGACACATATCCTCAGTGTCATCAACCTTATACAGTAAGCATTTCACAAACTGGTCTGTAACATGAACACCAAATCAATACAGGTATTATATAAATACCTGTATTTATATATTGAGACGGTCTTCAATAAAAATGCACAGCTAGGTTTCTAGAGAAAAGTCTAATTAGTTATGGGAGTAGCAATCATCCTATGAAATGGGTGATAGGGAGAAGAATTGCTTTATATATAAAAGGAAGAAAAAAGAAAGAAAGAAAAGTAGAAACAAACAAAAAATGTGCAAGGTAGAATAGGAAAACAAAAAAATCTAGAATTCCTTCTGATCCCTTCTGGAGATAGCAGGATCAAGCAAGGAGGTCACAGTTCCTAATATTGAGTAAGTGAAATTGCAGAGTATGGGAATGGTCTGAAGATATTACCACCAAAATTATGCATTTTACTTTTGTACCAGAAAAATTAAAGAGCAGGAATAAAGTTGTGGAGAGAAGAAGAGAGGATGTTATGAATAGAAAAGTATAAAGGAGTGGTTCTTAAACTTCCTAATACTGTGACCTAATATAATTGCTCATGTTGTGGAGACCCCCAAACATAAAATTATTTTCATTGCTATTTCATAATTATGATTTTGCTACTGTTATGAATCACAACATAAATGCCTGTGTTTTCTGATAGTCTTAAGCAAACCCCCTAAAAGGACCATTGTAAAAAGAAATATGGCTAATTAATTTATTTAACCTGTATTTAAATTATTAACTGGTTCTCTGCTGTTAATCTTTAAGCAGACATTAAAAATGAGCACACAGAGACCAGATGGATTTCTAACAAGCCTTGGCCTGAATTGTGCAAACTTAGCCCATCTAAGCTAGCTCATAATTCAGTTACCCAAATATGACCCCATATATACATACATCCCGTTAGACTGCCATTTTCCATGCCATGCCAATGTTCCTGGCCATGTGGAATGAAGTCCTTTTTTCTAACCCATGGTGTGTGTCTTCCTTCCTGCTGCTCCTGGCTAGAATCCTTCTTCTTCTGTCTAAAGCACAGGCTTCCTGCTCTAATCTCAGGAAGTCCCACCTTTCTCTGTCTTTGCCCAATCACAGGCCTCAGCATTTTATTTAACCAATCGGAGTCAATGTAAGTAACAGACAGAAAGCAGGACCAATTAATTAACATTAAGAATGCTTAACACTATCCCAACAGACCATTTGACCCCCAAAAGTGTTGCAACCTACAAGTTGGGAAAAAATTGAAAGGAAAGATGCACTCAGCATACGGCTATATGTACCAACAGAGGGAGTAGTGGATGCCCTCAACAAAACAAACAAACATAAAGACTCCTGCCCCCGACCCCTCAAGAAACACTAAAAACTAAAAACACCATGAATTCACCCTGCATATATCCCTAACAAGGCCGCCAAGCCAAGTTGAGGAGTCTTTGGCTCTGCACTCTATTAAGATGCAGGGTGAAATGTTTTCTAAACATTTGAACACATCATCAACAAGAAACAGCTTTTCTAAAGAACATTGTCTGTTAGTTCAAGCAGGTTGCAGGTTCCCTGCAAACCTTGTTCTTAGAAAACAGGACAAATACTAATGTTCTGTACTCTAATACAAAAGTCCTTCTTTTGAAAGAACCAAAAGTAAGATTCAGACCCCCAGAGGACTCCATACAGTAGAGACTTGTCTATGGTATAGCTGAAGTAAAATTCAGCAATTCCTTGGAAGGTATAAAGCACTATTGATCATTGAAAATGCTGAACGACTAAGATCTGCCAATGGAAATTTGTCAATAGACTTACCAAACATCAATAAAAATAAAAGCACTCAGAGATTCAATTACTATTTCTCAGCTGGTAAACCTCACTCCCTGATTATAAAAGGGGAGAAAAAACAGAACACAGGACCCAAAATAATCAGAAAGCAAAATGCCACAAAGCATGTGTTCTCCTGGATAGATTCCAAAACAAACAGCTAGAGGAATTTAAACAAGACGACAGACCATCTCTCTGAATAGCCTTAGGTAACCAAGAGCACAGAAGCACTCATCATCCTGACGTCTGGAGGAGAAGGACATCAGCATAGGCCTTGAACATGAACTCGGGTGAAGGATTATGCAGAAATCAAATCCAAGTACTCCCTTGTAAGTGGTATCTTAGAGAAAGGATTCACATCTGCACCCAGTCATACTTTCATTTTAATACAAGTCCCAGTATTTTATATCAAATATTGTAGACCAGGTTCTTCCTTGTCTAGACTCTCTCATTCCCAATATTTGGACATAGGTTTCTCCATAGTGTAAGTCTTCAGGCATTTCTACTAGCATGACTTCAGGGTCCTTCAGGGTCCTTAATTGCTTAAATCATCACCTACCAACCGATGTGCCAGAAGTGGCAGGATAAAAAGCTCCTGCCACCTCTTTCCTGTCTCTTTTTCACGTTCCTCTTTCTTGGCCTCTCCTTCTGTCCCTCTTTCCTCATACCTCTCTTTCTTCCTTTTTCTTCCTCTCCTTGGCTTTCCCCTTACATTCTTACCTATATAAACCTTATAACCAGACTCGTTGTATGCCATGCCACAAGGCCTGTGTCATTTCCTTGGGGAATGCACGTTGGCAAGGGCCCACCATGGTGTACCATCCCATTGGTGCTCTACCACCTACCACATTATCATAAAACGTAAGACCCGGGGTTGACATTGGGATGAGAAACTTCGTAGTTTGATCTCCTGGGTTGTTTGTTTTATGTTGCCTAATCATATTTTGGGCTCATTCTTTATACTTTATACTTTTACATTGTTTTGTTTATTCCCCTTTCTTTCTCATCATGCACTTCCTATTAAATTTTCCTGCTTCCATTTTTTTCTATTTCTCAAATGATAATGGCTCATATTTTTCTGCTACTTTTATTTTCATCTCTACCTTTGATATACCCCTATTTTGTTCATTTAGTCCATCAAAATTATTGATTTACATGGGACAGTTATCTTTTAGTTTGTTTGTTTTGTGTGTGTGTGTGTGTGTGTGTTTTTTTGAGAAACATCTGGACTGATTTCAAAACTGGCTACAATTTTGGTTTTGTGTGTGTATGTGTGTTTGCTTTTGTTTTGATATTAGCATTTCTTTTTTAAAATGGTTAAGTTATTTATTTATATTGCATTCAATGGCAACTTCCTCTCCTTTCTCTCCTCCTGGTTCCTTCTTCTTACCTCCCTGCCACTGCTTCTCCCCTTCTCCGCAGAAAAGGGGAGGCCTCCCATGGATATCAACCAGCCTTGGTATAAAAGTTTCAGTAAGATTAGTAAATTTTGTTTTATTGCAGCTATTCCCTGTAGGGAGTTAGATTAATACAAATTAGATTAATAAATAGGGATTTCTGATACAGTCTCTTGTTTCAGGGCATGAAGATCAACTTGGCTATGAACAATTAGCTTATCAGCTTGTAGAAAAACAAGGATTAAGCCAGGTGAAAAACAGGAAAGACTTAATGGAGTGAAAAACAAGGTTGAAGTCAGGAAAACAGGAAAGACTTAATGGACTAAGAAACAAAGTATTTGGCTTGGCATTGTTTTCAACTGCTAAGTGGGCAGAGCCCAAATTAAGCTAAAACAGGTGGAACAAGGAGAGATCCTATTTAAGGATGGAGCCAGAGGCCCTCCCATGTTAGAGAGCTCTGATGCTAGTGAGTCTTGATGGAGAAAGTGCTGGTGAATTAATGGCTGGATCTCCCTGAGGCAGAAAGAAGCTGGTGAGCAGAGAAAGCCTCAGCAAGACAGCAAAAGGCCAAGGACTAAACCCTGTGGCTCAGCTTTTGCCTAGAGGAGTTTGACCTGTCCAAACAGTAGCCTAAAGGAAACTGTGTCTGACTTTAAGGACTGAGGCAGAGCGGCAGAGTTGCTGATACACAGGAAATAAGTTGGCCTACAGATGGCTGGGGTCTCCCAGAGAGAAGAAAGCCTCAAGCCTTATTTAAGGCGAGACTGCCATAGCCAATTTACCCTGACGGATCTATGTCTGAGATATTTAAGAAGAAAAAAGGATTGCTAAGTACATTAAAGGGTCTACCACAGAGATTGTGTTCCTGACGACTGAGGACCTACCCCAGAGACTGTATCCTTCTAAAAGGTTAGGAAAAAAGTTGTAATAGTTATCAATAGGTTTAGTGGTTAGGTCAAAGGGGTTGTAGGAATTTATAGGGTTAATAGTTAAGTATTTGTATTTGTTATAAGTAAATATAGTTATCAATAAATAAATATTTAATAATTTTTAAAAGTTCGGTAACAATCCCCTAATTTCCAGTTAGAGGAAAGTGATCCAAGGGAAGGCAATGCATTAAGAGACTGGATGAAACTGACATCAACAATGTATAAAATTTATTTTTAGTCGACATCCACACAAAATACTAGAATTCCATAAAAGGAACATAGTAATAAAATGACATCTAATAACATTCTGTTAATGAACCCATAGATCAGTGCCTGGCTCTCCATCATCAGAGAAGCTTCTTCCTGAAGAAGATGGGAAGAAATACAGAGATCCACAGCCAGACAATGTGCAGATTAGGAGATACTTTAAAAAACTTGGCTCTAAATGGGAAGTCTCTATCAAGTCCCTCTCTTCAGGCCTCAAAGAAATCTGTAGAAGAGAAGGCAGAAAGAATGTAAGAGCCAAGAGGATGAAGGAAACAAGGTTTATGAATATAGCATAACAGAAGCTCATGTGAACTCAGACTGGGAGCATGCACACCACCTGCAAGAGTTTGTACTGGATTGGATTCTAGAGCTGAAAGGGGCAGAGGTCACAAGTCCCTATACCTCAACCAGAATCTATCTCCAATTGATAGTCATTTTGAAATTAAAAAACAAAAAAAACAAAAAAACAAAAACCTAGCTTCCTCCAAGAGAGTCTCACTGGGGAGACAAACCATTCTTCAGGATAGGTTGCATGCCCAGCAGTACGTGGCCAACACAAAACAAACTAAATTTCATCTCAGGAGATTCTATATCTCATAATGTCGTATGAGTATTTTTTTAACCTTACATCCTTTGTATCTATATTATGGTTCCTGGTTTTGTGTTTTTGTGGGATTCCTGAGGGCGGATTTGGGTGTGTTTCCACAATTATATGTGTTTCCATGATTGTATGTGTTTCCTATGCTTTATCTTTGGGTGTTTTTCTTCTGTTTGTTTTATCTTATTCTGATTTGTTTGCTTTTATATTTTTTATTGCTTTTATATTATTTTATTTATTTTGTTCCTTAGATGTCTGCTTGCTTTCTAAAGGGAGAAAGAAATGGTGGGGATCTTGTTGGGAGGGGAAAGATGGAGGAACGAGGGGGAAATTCCTGGAGAGGAAACCATAATAAGAACATATTGTTTGAAAAAGAATGTTTTCAATAAAAGAAAAAAAAGGATTAGATGTAGTCAACCATCTATGGGATTAGACAAAAAAAAATCTCATCAATTTTTCCTAAGACCACATTCATTCACATGTGAACAGCACTAAATGAATGGGTGGTTTGTTGAAAGAAAAGGAAGAATAAAAGAAAAAATGAGGGAGAGAGAGAAACAGAGTGGCAGAAAGAGAGAAAGGAAGAGAGAGAGAGTTTGGGAGATCAACTTCTGTCTAGACATAAGGAAGAGGAGGTAGAAGGATGAATGTGATGTAGACGTGCTCATATTTCATTATATGCATTAATGAATTTTTTAAAGAACAAAAAGTGTATAAAAGTAAAATATTTTAAAGTACAAAACCACAACAAATAATCACAATAGAAAACAAAATCATAACAATAAATATGTAGGAACTATAAATTGAAAAAAAATACCAACTTGAAAGGGAATTGTAATCAATCTTTTAAATTATCATTTATCACTTATTTATTTATTACTAAATTCACTTATAACAAACACCAACAATTTCTTAACTATTAATCCTATAAATTCCTACAACCCCTTTAACCTATCCACTAAACCTATTGATAATTATAACAAATACTTTCATAACCTTTTAGAATGATACAGTCTCTGAGGCAGGTCCTCAGTCGTCAGGAACACAGTCTTTGTTGTAGATTCTTTAACGCACTTAGCAGTCCTTTTTCTGGATCTCTCAGATGCAGGTTCATCAGGGTAAGTTGGTTATTGCAGTCTCACCTTAAATAAGGCTTCATGCTTTCTTCTCTGTGGGAGACCCCAGCCGTCTGCAGGCCAACTTACTTCTTTTGAATCAGGAACTCAGCTGCTCTGCCTCAGTCCTTAAAGCCAGGCACAGTTTCCCCTTGGCCACTGTTCGGACAGATCAAATCCATCAATGGCCAGCCCTTTTTGCAGCAGGACTCTTGCAGCTCTCTAGCATCAGGGGCCTCTTCTTTTTCTGGGCTTCATGCACTGTCCTTAAATAGGAGGAACTCTGTTTCAGCTTAATTTGGGCTCCGCCCACTTAGCAGCTGAAAACAATGTCAGGCCAGATACTTTGTTTCTTCAAGTCTATTGAGTCTTTCCTGTTTTTCCTGACTTCAACCTTGTTTTTCAGTCTATTTAGTCTTTCCTGTTTTTGCTGACTTCATGCTGATAATGTTCTTCAGGCCCCGAATTAAGAGACAGTATCAGAAACTCCTATATATTTTCTAAATCTAATTTATCTAACCCCTACATATCCCCCTTTTAGTAAAATAAAAAATAAATCTACATAATATCTACATATACAATGTAAATAAATTGTTTATGTACAATACACAAACTAACTTTAAATTTTTATCAATATACATAAAAGCAAGTGTTAAAATAACCTTAAACTTCCCACAATACATAGTTGTATTTACCTCTTTTGACAAAAGACATTAAAGCAAACAAAACATTTTAAATTCTTATCAATGACCTTACTTTCTATTACATACAAAACATTTTTAAATTTGCATCAATAAACAGAATCTTAAATTTTTACCAGTATAACAAAATAATCTTAAGCTTTTAATAATAAGAGACAAAAAAATATAATGAGGGAAAAAAGAAAATCCTCAAATCCAATTCACAACACATAACATATATCCATTCATCTCAGACGACAACAAACAATCACAACACATAACATAACACACACACAAAAAAAACTTCCAACCCATCTTTTGGGAATGGAGTGTAAATATTTTCGGGTACCCTTCAAAAACTGAGATATTGGCCAATTCTCGGGAAAGTTACCTATAGCTTTTATTGTCCAGTCTCTGTAAGATCGATCATTTTTTGGACTAGCGCTTTTAAAAATGATTTGCATGCAAAGTTTTTAAGAAAACAGTGATTGAAGCAGTATGTTAGGTTGAATATTCTGGCCCATTTGTCTTGTTGTTATTGTCATTCAGTCCTTGGCTCTGAAAATAAATTTTTTGCTCTAAATTTTAGCAAATGGAAGGCATAGAACAACTTTGTAAGTCCATTTTAAGGCATAAACTCTGTCCATCCTGGATAAATGATTGGAATATCATGAACACCATAAACTTAATAAAATATTCTTACCA
>CAJQZJ010032464.1:1238871-1366163 GCA_907164525.1 Lophiomys imhausi
AAAAAAAAAAACACATGATAATCTCACTAGATGCAGAAAAAGCATTTGACAAAATCCAACACCCCTTCATGCTAAAAGTTCTGGAGAGAACGGGCATACAAAGGCCATACGTAGAAATAATAAAGGCAATATACAACAGGTCAGTGGTCAACATCAAAATAAATGGAGAGAAACTTGAAGCATTTCCTCTAAACTCAGGGACAAAACAAGGATGTCAACTTTAACCATATCTCTTCAATATAGTACTTGAAGTTCTTGCTAGAGCAATAAGACGAGTAAAGGAGATCAAGGGGATAAACATTGGAAAGGAAGAAATCAAATTATCCCTATTTGCAGATGATATGATAGTATATATAAGTGACCCCAAAAATTCCACCAGAGAACTCTTACAGCTGGTAAACACCTTCAGCAAAGTGGCTGGATACAATATAATTCAAAAAAAAAATCAGAAGCCCTTCTTTATACAACAAAAAAATGGGCTGAGAAAGAAATAAAGGAAACAACCCCATTCACAATAGCCGCAAACAACATAAAATACCTGGGGGTAACTCTAACCAAGCAAGTAAAGGACCTACACAACAAGAACTTCAATCCCTTAAAGAAAGAAATGGAAGAGGCCTTTAGAAGATGGAAAGACCTCCATGCTCATGGATAGCTAGGAACAACATAATTAAAATGGCCATCCTACCAAAAGTAATATATAGATTCAATGCAATACCTATCAAAATACCAACACAATTTTTTATAGACTTGGAAAGAGCTAGTCTTAATTTCATATGTAACAACAAAAAGCCCAGAATAGCTAAACCAATCCTGTACAATAAAAAAACATCTGGAGGTATTACCATCCCAAATTTCAAGCATAGCAATAGTTGTAAAATCAGCAAGGTATTGGTATAGAAACAAACCAGTAGATCAATGGAATCAAATTGAAGATCCAGAAATAGACCCACACATTTATGGCCACTTAATTTTTGACAAAGAAGCCAAAACGGCACAATGGAAGAAGGACAGCATCTTCAACAAATGGTGCTGGTCCAACTGTATGTCCATTTGTAAAAGAATGAAGTTAGACTCATACTTATCACCTTGTACAAAACTTAAGTCCAAGTGGATCAAAGAACTTAACATAAGGCTGGTCACACTAAATCTACTAGAAGAAAAAGTGGGAGAAACCCTCGAACTAATTTGCACAGGCGACAACTTCCTGAACAGAACACCAACAGCTCAGGACTTGAGATCAACAATCAATAAATGGGACCTCATGAAACTTAAAATCTTCTGTAAGGCAAAAGACACTGTCATTCGAACAAAATGGCAGCCTACAGACTGGGAGAAAATCTTCACCAACCCCACATCTGACAGAGGGCTAATATCAAAAATCTACAAAGAACTCAAGAAATTAAATGCCAAGAAACCAAATAATCCAATCAAAAAATGGGGGACAGAGCTAAATAGAGAATTCACAAAGGAGGAATCCCTAATGGTTGAGAGACACTTGAAGAAATGCTCAACATCCTTAATCATCAGAGAAATGCAACTCAAGATGACTCTGAGATTCCATCTCACACCTGTCAGAATGGCTAAGATCAAAAACTCAAATGACAGCACATGCTGGCGAGGGTGTGGAGAAAGGGGTACCCTACTCCATTGCTGGTAGGAATGCAGGCTTCTGCAACCACTATGGAGGTCAGTCTGGTGATATCTTAGAAAACTTGGAATAGCTCTGCCTCAGGACCCAGGCATACCACTTCTGGATATACACCCAAATGCCTCTTCACGGAATCATGAGGAAGTTTCCTCATCTATGTTTATTGCAGCCTTATTTGTAATAGCTAGAAACTGGAAACAACCCAGATGTCCCTCAACCAAAGAATGGGTTAAAAAACTGTGGTACACATACACAATAGAGTAGTACTGAGCTATCAGAAACAATGAAATTATGCAATTTGCAGTCAAATGGATGGAACTAGAAAAGCTCATCCTGAGTGAACTAACCCAGACTCAGAAGGACACATATGGCATGTAT
Source organism: Lophiomys imhausi (assembly GCA_907164525.1). Classification (NCBI taxonomy): domain Eukaryota; kingdom Metazoa; phylum Chordata; class Mammalia; order Rodentia; family Muridae; genus Lophiomys; species Lophiomys imhausi. Next base: position 1,240,901 of record CAJQZJ010032464.1, read on the forward strand.
TCACTTATAGTAAGATTTTAGCTATATAGTAGAAGGTATCGATACTACAACTAACACACCAAAGGGAACTTGGACATAGACTTCTTATTTTTAATTTTTATTTTGTATATATTTGTTATATATATATTTTTTATTTTTTAGTCTTTTTTATCTATTGTATACTTATTGGTTTGTTTCTTTAGTAGTTCTCTCTCCAGGGCAACGAGACAGTTTTCACTGATGGTACTGCTTCGTAGATCCCCAATGAATGAAGAGGCTCTTGGGCCTCATATGACCTCTCAACCGAGATGAGGGAATGTTATATAAGGACACCCCACCCCAGAGAAATGGGATGGAAGGGTTAGGAGTTATAGAAAAAAAAAATGAAATGTGATGTTTCTGCCTTTTACTACTAATTGTCATAAACTGTTTAGGATAATTAAGAAATGCAAACTAATGCTTATGCAAGCCGGTCATTCTGTTAGGTACTATGACAGCCTATTATAGTTACTTTCTAAGCTAATCAGAAATAAACCGGAAAGAGACAAGCAACATCTGCTTATCCTAATATAAGAGATAGATAGGGCCTCTTCAAAAACCTCAAGAGATCTGCAGAATATGGCATTCAAAGATGTTTTCGTAACTTTAGATTTTTTTATATCAAGACATATCAACTCCTGACAGCACCCCCTATTCTCCTCCAAGCAGAAGATGAGCATAGAAGAATCTCCAGTGGGAGATGATTGAATTAGTCGCAAGCCTATCTCTTGGTAAGAAAAGCCAATTGCCCCAACTGTAGACAGAATGCTGTCCAAAAAGGACAAAACCTGGAAGCAGGTATGTCGACAGCCTAGCTCTGCCAAGACAGGGTAGGTAAGTCCTTCATAACCCCTGCTCTACAATCAATGTCTGTCAGAGAAACGGAGCCAAATGACTGAAGATCGATGCTGTAATGTATGGAGAGAAAATGGGAACTGTCCAGGCAGCCACTGGTATGTCATTTCTTAGTTTGGGAAGCTGCAGGCCCTGTACTTCCTATAAAATCCGATATATTTATCCCTCTCAGGTCTCTGAGGTGGTTGAAGAACAGATAGCTAGAGTCTCATAATTAAATTTTGAGTTGTTTAGGAGTCAAGAGAGTGTTATAGATCTAAGAAGATACTTTTAAAATTGTGTTGCAAGTTAGTATGAATGTTGAGTCAGATATAGAACTTTAAACTCATGGAGATGTTTAGATAGTAGAATGTTAAAATCAGGTACCAAATACATATGGACTGGTCATTGGGAATGTAAGTTAAGCCATATAGTCCTCATAACTGTGGCCAATTACCTCTGTTGTACTGTGTTGTATTTATTATTATAAGAGAAAGAGCCATTTGTTGGACTGAAAGGGGAAACTGCAGGGGGAAATAAGATATACCTTAAACTTAAAAGAAAAAAAAAGGGAAGAGGGTGGGGGGTTGAGGGTGGGAGGGTGGGTATGGAGGGGGAATAGGGAAGGGACTGTGATTGAGATGTAACTTGAAGAAATAAAGATAAAGGAAAAAAATAAAGTAGAGCTGGAAACAATGGCTTTTCTCAATGAAATCTGAACAAATTAAACAAAGACACAATTATGGTAATAATATTTAATTTTTAATAGAAAATAAACCAGAACACATTAACATATTATAGTAGCAATACACATTTTCCAATAACATATTAAATTAGAGAAAATGTGTACAGAAATCAATCTAACGTGAAGCTCTAATAAAATAAAATAAATGTTTTTCTCTAACTTCTGTATTTGTGTCTTTCATCAAAAGCTTATGCTAGGTTTTCAAGTTGGTTAATGCCAATAATATATAAAAGAGAATTAATATGCAATTTTAAAGATTTTACAAGGTTGAGTATAGTGTTATCATATTTACATATTAAGTGTAAAGGCAGGTTGTTTTACTTGTAGGAAGTTTTGTGTGTCTTAAAGACTATGAAAATGTAATGAAATGTGATTGTGATTGGAATGCCAACATTTGATTTTGATTTATCATGGGTTGAATGTGTGGGTTGAAAATATTTTAAATATTACATGGATCAATATGGATCAATAAATGCCTGAAATTGACAAGAAAATTCATGAAAATATTAATATTGCAGTTGTACTGAGTTTCCTGGAGTCAGAAAAATGTATGATGGCATGCTAATTCAAAGTATATTATAATGGAATAAATATAGAAAAGAATATCCATTTTTGAAATGATATAAAGGTTCTATACTTAGATCTCAGTTTGTAAGCCTATTGGTGAGACTAAGGATATTCTGAATGTAGTTTTATCCAATGGTAAAGTTTACTTCACAGGATAAACTATCTGTAGAAATATAAAATGTTAACATTATTGTATACCATTCAAAAGTCTTAAGATCAGAACATTTCTAAAGAAAAGCATAGCCTTTTGATATGTAAGCTACATTTAATATGCTTCAAAGTCCAAATAAATAATACAAAGTATTTATTTTGCAACAAGGACAGAAAGCACCTTTATAATTATAGATCTAAAAAATACACATACAACATATATAGATTTAGAATCATTCATAGTAATACAGATTTCTCTTATAATGAGATATAGATTACAATAGAATTACAGACATAATTACTCAATTAAATCATAAGGAAACCTTCTTAGCTACTATTCTACTGCTGTTAAGAAACACTATGATTAAGGTAACATTTTTATTATTAATAATTTATTCATTTACTTTACATTCTGAGTGCATTTCGCCTCTCTCATCTCCTTGCAATTCTTCCCCCTATCCACTGTTTCCCCATGCATATCGAGGAGCCCTGACATATCAAGTTGTAGTAAGACTAGCGTAGTGACATGTCTCTCTTTTTTTAATGTTTATTTATTACTTCAGGTTACATCTCCATCACAGTACCCTCTTTCCACCCCTCCATTTCCTCTCTCCTACCCTCTACCTCCTCTCCCTTCCATCCACACCTCTGGAGTACAGTCCCTACATATTATTCCCCTGCCCCAGTTCAGCAGTCATATGTGGGCCAAGAGCCTCCTTATACACTGGGGTCCTACAGGGCAGCACCACTAGGGCAAAGTGTCTCATTGACGGGTAACAAAGTCTATGTTCTTGTTCCATTTGGTGCATTGTTTGTAGTATAGTTATCCTGTACTATATGGCTAAAATCTGATTATAAGTGAATAGATGCCATTTGCATCCATCTGAGTCTGGGTTAGCTCTCTCAGGATGAACTTCTCTATTTCCTCCATTTGGTGCAAATTGCATGATTTTGTTGTTTCTGATGGCTGAGTAGTAATCCATTGCATAGGTGTACCACAAACAATGCTGCTATGAACATAGATGAGGAAATATTCTTGTGGTTTGGTGAGGAATCATTTGGATGTATACCCAGAAGTTCATAGTCTCTTAATGAGGCTACAGAAAGCAGTCCAGTAGGAGTAGTGATCCTCAATTCAGGCAACAGAGTCAGAGACAGACCATTTTTCCACTGTTAGGAGTCTCATTTGACGACCAAATTACACAAATGCAACATAAGTGCGAAGGGCCCAAGTCAGTCCTATGTAGACTCCCTGGTGGGATGATCATAGTCTGTGAGTCCCTAGGGACCCAGGTTAGTTCATTCTATAGGTTTTCTTGAGGTGTCCTAGACCAAGAAAAGACAAACATGGTGTGTATTCACATATAAGTGGATATTTGCTGTAAAGAATAACCATGCTATAATCAACAGAGCCAAACAAGCTAAGTAATAAGGAGGAATCAAAGGAGAACATGTGAATCTCACTGAGATGGGGAGGTAGAACAGACATCATGAGTAGACAGGGAGAGGGAGTGTGGGGATAACAATAGGGAGACAGTTAGGGGAGGACTCTGGGAGAGAGTACTAAAAGAGACAACTTGAATGGAGAACATCTCTGGGATGAGATAGAAATCCACAACTATGAAAATTCCCAGGAGTCTATTAGTATGACCCTAGCTAAGACTCCTACCAATGAGGAATATGGAATCTGAAACTAACTCTTCCTGTAACCAGGGATGAATTCTAATAGATGGACTGGGATACTGACTGTGCCTCCGAACCTTCAATCTACAATTTATCCTGCTTACAAGATGTGCAAGGGTAAAGATGGAGCAGAAATTGAGAGAGTGGCCAAGTTATGAATGGTCTATCTTTATACCCACGGCCTGAGAGGGAGCCACCCATGACACTTCTAAGGATATTCTGCTATACTTGCAGGCAGGAGCCTAGCATAATTGTCATCAGAGAGGCTTAACATAACAACTGGTAGAAACAGGTACAGAGACCCACAGCCAAACATTAGGAGCAGCCTGGGCAACCCCACAGAAAAGAGGAAGGAAAGATTATAGGATCCAGAAGGATTAAGGCAAATATTATAAAAGAAAACACGTAAGTGGGGGATTGTTACAGCTCAGAGAGTTATTGGGAAGCAGACAGGAATGGCACCACACCAGTAGCTGAGAACTTTCATCCTGGTCTGTTGACAGCAGACACAGAGACACAGAGCCTGTTCTGGGCTTTTGAAACCTCAAAGTCCACCCTGAGAAGCATATTTCCACCAACAGAGCTACACCTACTACAACAAGGACTCATCTACTAATACTTTCCTAAACAGTCCACACTAAGAACCAGACATTCAGATACATGAGCTTATAGAAATCAGAAACAATCTTCGTTCCAAAAATACATGAAAAGCTGCTATGGTACATTAATATATTATTAGTTAAATACAGTGAAATAAATTTTATAATTTTGACTCTCATATGAGTTTAAGTGTTCAAAAGTTTGAAGTTTTAATATACTGTGAAATTTTAATGCTATAGATACACAAACATGAAGTATTAAATATTTGTATTCACTCAGAAAATTAATGCTATATATAATAAATTGTAAATGATCTTGGATTTATTGCTGAAAAATAACATAAACTTCCAAGACTTCTGCCAAAAGCTTGGAATATATTGTTGTACAGAAATAAAAATCAAGGATTTTGCATCATACTAGTACAGTCATAGGCAATAAAATTAAATAAGTTTGCACATCTTAACATAGAGATCCTAATCCTATTATATAACATATAAATATAAACAGGAACATTGAAATACATGTCACAGTTAGGGCTGAACACTAACAATTACCCATTCTCATCACCCTGGCCAGTTGTCAGTCCGTATTATCTGATGACTACTACAAAAAGAAAGTTGAGAGTATCCCAGATGTTCTTCTTGCCTGTTTTTCCATGTAGTTCCTTCTTCTCTTGAGAAGATTGTGCAAATATCTGACTTGAGATGAATAGCTAATTAAAACTTGTTCTGGATATCCTCGACAACCACGTGCATCTACATTTGCCACCCTTCATTGTAAACAGAAATTTCTCTGATTAAGACTCAGAGCAGCAATTTACTATGGGAAAAAACATGGGCATTTTGAAGGCAGCTTGGTGCTTGTGTTCATTTAGCCAACAATAGTAAGGATGCACTAATTAGGCTGAAACCTGTCCAGCCTTAAAAAGTTAACCAGGCTGCAGGCCCTGTACTTCCTATATAATCAGATATATTTATCCTTCTCAGATCTCTGAGGTGGTTGAAGAATAGACAGCTTGAGTATCATAGCTAAATTTTGAGTTGTTTAGGAATCAAGAGGGCGTTCTAGATCTAAGAAGATGGTTATAATAGTGATGCAAGTTAGTATGAAAGCTAAGTCAGTTATAGAACTTTAAACTCATGGAGATGGTTAGAAGGTAGTTAGGAGGTAGAAGGTTAAAGTCAGGGGCCAAATATGTATGAACTGGACATTGGGAAGGTATACTGGGCCATTTAACTCTCATAAATGTGGCATAGTTGATTCTGCTGTTTTGTATAGAATTTACTGTTATAAGAGAAAGAACCATTTGTTGGATTGAAAAGGGAAGCTGTTGGGGGGGAAGAGGGTGGAAGGGTGGGACAGGAAGGGGGAATAGGGAAGGGTTTGTGACTGAGATGTAACTTGAAGAAAAAAAAAATAAAGTACATATATATATATATATATATATATATATATATATATATATATATATATATATATAAAGTTAACCAGGCTTATAGTACCAAGTACCGATTCCCTAGTGTGAAGCCGGCCTTAAAAACAGTCAAAGAGCACATGGGTGCCCATTTATCAGGGGTATCACTGTTGTATGACTAAGCATTCTTTGTCTGGCAGGTAATTTCTACAGTGGTTTCTATGTGAAAGAACTAGGGAAGACCAATGATATCTTTTCTTGCCCAGTATTGTTCACTGCATCCCTAAGAACAATGAACGGAGAGAAGCTTGCGGCTCACCTCTAGTTTGACTCCTTTGTATCTTTTACCCAAAATGACTTGTGCTTTCTGAAATGTATTTATAGTAGATGTCTACTTACAGATAAGTGCACAATGATAAAGTGGTATATATCAACAGTAGAATTTCCTGTGCCACAAATAAAATTAAAGCCATGAGATTTTATGGAGAATATAATGACATCGAAATTATTGTGCAAAATATGATTTCACAGAAAAGAATTTAATTTGTATACATATATGTGTGTGCACATATATAAATTAAGTAAATGTACATATGAACATTTGTTAACGTAATAGTCATGAAACTAGAATGGCTAATACAAATGGTGAAAATTTTTATGGAAAAGAGTCTCAGTAATAGAGGACATGCAACATGAAATCGAAAATAAGACTTCTCTGGCTGGAAGGGTGGTAATTGGGATGGGAACTAGAGTGGAAAAGGATGTGTAATATGAACAATTATGTGTGAAATAGCATAATTTATTGTATTGCTCAGTAGGTCAATTAAAATATAAACATACAAAATTATATTTAACAGGTAAAAGATAAATGTTTGCATATGGCTTATAGATGGATTACCACCTTTAAGTTTTTTAATTTAGAAGTAGCGTTTCATTGTAAAACAAACAAAAATGTATACCGCATAAATAACACAATTGAAAATCTGAAAAAATATATGGGTATATTTAACTATAAACATCAGCAGAAGTATAATGGAGAAAACGTTGTAAGTAACCATTATATCACTATCATTTTCAATTACCTGAATGAATAGAGGAGAGCTAATAGGCGAAAAATAAAAATGAACATTAAAATGCGTGATTTCTCTACCTGTATATTATAAACATGATGCTGTCAAATAAAAGCAAGTAGTGAAGACTGTACTTTATAAATATTCATTATCTTTTAGATGAGAATACCATATTCTTCTTATACTTTCCTCAAGTTGCTTCATAAGCCATGTCCTGAGCAGTTTCAGGTAACAAATGAAGTGGAGGTTGGGACATTCCTTTCCCTTGTCCACTAAATGGGAGTGAGAGTTACAGGCAAGGACCTTCATTATGACCAGTCACCTCCCATTCTTACTATTCTTCCAAAATACATCTTGACTATCTTAGTCAAAGGTTTTTACTACTGCATCAAACACTATGACCAAAAATCAAGTTGGGGAGGAAAGGGTTTATTTCACTTACATTTCCAGGTCATAATTAATCATTGGAGGAACTCAGGACACAAGCAGAAACAGGACTGGTACCCGGAGGCCAGATCTGATGCACAGACCATGGAGGGGTGCTGCTTACTGGCTTGCTTCCCATGGCTTGCTCTGCCTGCTTCCTCCCATCCAAGTATTAACCAGGACCGACCCTGCTTATCTTCTGAGATCAGATGAAATGGTGTGTATCCAAGGTGGTATGTCCATTGACCAACCTGCTTTCTTATAGAAAACCAGTGCCACCAACCCAGGGATGGCAGCACCAATCATGGGCCCTTGCCCATTGATCACTTATTGAGAAAATCTATTAAAAATGAATTTCATGAAGATTTTCTCAACCTAGGCTCCTTTCTCACTGAAGACTCTAACTTGTGTCAAGCTGACACACAAAACCAGTCAGTACATTGGTGTATAAAGAAGAAAATATTTTCCAGCAATAATGAAAATCTATAAAGTGGACTTTATAGAATGGGAGAGCCATGATTGCTACTTTCAGTAGCTCCACTATTATTAACTTTATTAGTTATTGAATAATTTTGAAACAAATAGAAACACCCATGATAATGCTACAGATTGTAACAGCAGGTCATATATTCACAATTGAAAGGTGTTTAACTACACAATGCTATTTCTGGTTTTTTTTTTTTTACATTTATTTACTTCTTCAAGTTAAATTTCAGTCAAAGTCCCCTCCTTCCTAACCCTCATGGTCCCCTCCTCCTACCCTCTTCCCCCCTCACCCTTCTATCTGCTTTGTTGTTGTTGTTTTTCTTGTTTTTTTCATATCATTTTTCTCCCCAACGGCTCCCATTTTTAGTACAATTACAGGCTATTTTTCTTATAACAGTAAATACAATACAAAACAACAAGAATAATTAGGTCACAATTATGAAAATTATTGGGTATAACACACATTTCCAATGTCCAGTCCATACGTATTTGGACTGGAATATTAACTGCTATTAATATTTGCTATTAATATTCTGTTGTCTCTCTATCTTAATGAGTTTAAAGTTCTATACCTAACTCAGTTTCCATCCTAAATTGCATTACCAATTTAAAAACATCTTTTAGACTTAGAACATCCTCTTAATTCCTAAATAACTTAAAATTTAACTGTGATACATTAACCATCTAGTCTTCAACTATATCAGAGACCTGAGAAGGATAAATATATCTGAATAATCAGGAAGTACAGATTTAGCAGCTTCCAAAACTAAGAAATAACTGACAACTAGCTGCCTGGACAGGCCCCAATTTTTCTTTATACATTGGAGCATCTGTCTTCAACCTTCTGGCCAAGTATCTCTGATAGACATTAATTGTAAAGTAGGAATTATAAAGAACTTCTTTACCCTGTCTTAGCAGAGCTAGGCTGTCGACTTACCTGCTTCCAAGTTTTGTCCTTTCTGGACAGCTTTCTGTCTACAGTTGAAGCAAGGGCTATTTCTGTCTTTTAAATACTGCATTGTTTTTACTCGATCTTGTATCACTATAGTGTCCTGACTATTACATTTAGCAGGAGAAAACTAGTCCCACAATGATTATGTGAAGCACACAATTTGCTTCAGGGGTATTTTGTGCACATGTGATAATAGAAAACTTTGTGCACATGTGTACACATGTGATAATAGAAAACTTAAGGCTGCTAGACTGCTTGAATTATTCACAAACAACTTAAGTGACATTTAATTTTTTTTTTACTGAGTTATCATATTGGTCCTATATTTGTGTATGTGAATTTAAAAGGACTTAATGTACATTTATAATACAGCTATGGAATTTTAATTGAGCTTCTTCATCACCATGAACAAATTCCTGAGGGGGGAAAAAACAACCTAAAATAGGAAATGTGTTGATTTCTAGTCCAAGAGTTTCTAGTATTTGTAGTGGAAAAACAATGTGTTGGGATTGGTCTTAATAACAGCATGGTAGGCAGAGCATGATAGGAGGATATAGAATGTATCCAAGGACAAGATACCCAGAAGGTCAGGTTCTTACTGATCTACTGAACTCAGACCACTTACTAAAGTTTCTAAAATCTCTTAAAATGGGCTACCACCCCAGGTCCCTGTTACAAAGGCCTGCAAGGGGCATTTCATGTTCAGACTACTGTGAAGAGAGGAAGTTTCTCATTTCTTGGAAGATTGAAGATTAGAAGAAATTCACATTGACTTTTTTTATAGGAAAGACATATCTCTGGAAAAGACTTCAAAAGGTCAATATTGTCTGTTGTATTTACAATTTATTTTATGGCAGTGGCTTTATTTTATATTTTATGAGATACTATATATCATAATCAATCTTTTATTGAAACATTAAAAGTTAACATTTTATTTTAAGGCAGGATCTATTAAAATAGATAAAAATAGTGATTTAAAATCCTATTATATGAAGACATTGTCCGCATATCATACAAAACTGTCTGAGCATGACATCAAAGAATAACTAAAATAGTAATTTTATTAGTGTAGTAAACTAAACAGAGATTAAAAGTTACTAGTTACAGGTTAAAGGAACTGATATTAGTAAACTTGAAATTATTTTTAATATGTGTGTGTATTGTCTTGTTTCTCAAACATAATTACAACATTAAAAATTAGTTTGAGTCTAATCCCTAGGATCATTTGGGTAATATTTAAAGAACATTGTAACTTATATGTACTTTTCTTACAATGAATCATATTCATTTTCTAGGTTCTTAGAATTTATAGAAATGTAAGAAATAATACCAGAAAGTCCTGTTTTGTTTCTGAAAAATCCAATTTCATTATGGCTTTGCAACTCAGAAAAATACTTTGAAAGGAAATTCATTTAGCTATGTGAACTCAAGACCTCAATTTTCACAGGTAAATAGAAAGGCACATTGACTAATCTTCTGAAGCCAATCCACTTATATTCGACATGTTGATGCTTGTTAGAAAAACTTGCATGGACCAAAAGATCTAGAAATCAGCAATATTTACATTGTCTCTTCAAGTGGAATGTTGAAATAATGATATTAAACAGCCCTTTAAATGATTTTAGTATGAAAGTATAGATATATACATTTCATGAACCATTAAAAGAATCCCAGAGAACAGGATATATTCTTATGTGTTTCTGAAGGATAATAAAAATAAAAATAATAGCTATTTCTTTTCAAATACTGTTACTTATAACAGTATTAAAGGTATTAAATTTGAATGAAGTTTGGATGCATCCATACTTTTAACAAATCAGGAATTTCTAACATGAGAAAAATTCAACACAAAAGCATAACATAATTTGTACTTTTTCTTTTCCACTTTGTGTCACAACTTATCTGGCAAAAATCTCACTAACACTGTCATATGGAGGACATATGAAAGAAACGGTTTGGAATAGAGTGAAAATTATATCATGCTGTGCTGAAAATAACTCTCTTGTAAATCATGAGACTAAAAAGAGAGTTAATGAGTGATCCAACTTGATACATTCTAGTACTAACTTGTATAACGATACAAAATATTTCAATATTAAACATTAAAAAGAAAATAGTCTGTATTATAAAGTACAAGAAAATAATTTTAATGTTAAGTATATAAGAAATAGGTATTAAAATTGGAAACAGTTATAAGTATTTGATACTTTATAAAAAGAAGTGATAAATATGTAACAAAACAATGAAGGAATTACTAAAATGAGCTTCAGTAAAAATATTTTAAATCAGAATAATTAAGTGACCATTATGAAACTAGAAATTAATCAAAATATGGGTTAAAACTATCTGTCAATTTTGTCTGACCCTTGACCCATACAGTACTCTATAACTAGGTTAAGTCTTCGGCTCTTCATAACTGACTCAAAGGGAGAATTTTTTCTTGATTTCCAATGTTTAAAAAAGATGAAGAGTAATTGTATGCAAAATTGTCCTCGGAAGTGTTATCAATTAAAAAAAATATCCAGATTTGCAATAACTGAATGGAGGTCATAGGCACTAGTGAGAAACTTACTATTATTTTGCTAAAAAGACAAAGTATCAAACTGCCTCCTAAATACTTTTTCTAATACACAGATCAGCACAAGTGTTATTATCATTGGAGCAGCTTCTTTGTTCAGTTGATGGTCACCTACATAGGGACTCACAACTGGTCAATGTGTGGAAAATAACTGACTGTGGATACTCAGCCATAGCTGGGACATCAGTAACCCATCCTCCCTAACAAAGTTCAGGGAACATCTCAGAAAATTGTCTTAGAGATTGGATGAGCCAGAGTTCATGGAAAACTGCTATGGAATTGTGTCTTTTGGAGATGATACAGCAGCTGAAAATATACTGTGGTTGCCTAACCATGACCTGCACAACCTTAAGCCTGTAAACATTCCGACATAAATAGGAAAATGGCTCACAAGGTCTTATCTCTAGCTAAGGTGTTTAAGAGGCAGTTTTCGTCAGTGCTGTGACTCATGGTGGATTGCCTATACTCAAATGGGTCTCTCTACCCATGTGCACAAGAACACTACTTGGACACAGTGGGTTATTATTAAAGTAAGAAGAAAAGAAGAAATTATCCTGGGAGGAGGATGGAAGATGGTGTTGGTCCAGGAGTAATTGAAGAGGCAAAGTATAGGCTTGTGTGGATATGCTCCAAATTCACTGAATTCATAAATGACCTGATCAATAATAAAATAATAAACTATCCTGTAATAAATGTTGTTGTCTATTTTCACAAATACACATTGTCTTAGTTAGTTTCTCTGTTGTGATAAGCTCTGTGACCAAAAGCAATGTGGGGAGAAGTGCTTTTTTGCATTTGCATTATAGTATATCATTAAAGGAAGCCAAAGTAGGAGCTCCAGGCAAAAACCTGGGACAAATATTGAACCAACACAACAAATGGATATAGTTTATTGGCTTATTCTTCATGACATTCTTAGGAAAAATTCTTAGGCAATGCAGTATCACCTGACCCCATTGACACATCCTAAAATATCTGGGACCTCCTATATCAATCATCAACCAAGAAAACACCACATAAGCATGCCCACAGACCAGACTGGTAAAGGAGTTCAATTGAGGATTCCTCTTCCCATGCAACACTATTTTGTGTTAAGATAGAGAGACCAAGAAGCATATACAAAGCAATAAAAATATTAAAATTATCAGTTGTTATATTTGTGTTTGAAATGAATAAAGAATAATTTCCTTTATAAATATTGGACTCTAGCCACTAATGGAGGAAGATTTCTAACATCATTCCAGTTTCTTAACTGTCTTAGTTAGAGTTTTCATTGTCATGATAAAACACCATGACAAAAGCAATTGGAGGTTAGGGTTCTTATTTTTCCCAAAAATATCATATTAATATCAGTACCACAATAAAAAACATACTGATTTTTTTAAACTCCAAAGTTATTGAAATTTTAAACTCTTAGAAAATACCATCTCCTCAAAACATGTAAAAGAAAGTGCAATTCAAAGTTCAAAACCATTCATAAAACAAAACAAAACAAAAACAAACAAGCAAACAACAACAAAACCAGCCTCTCTAACAGGTACAAGCTTCTCAACTGTAGTAGGCTTCTGTGAAATCAAAATGAGGTTACATACGTTTTAACTCTAAGAGGGAAGAATTAGAACATATTAATAACCAAATCAAAGCAAAACTAATGACCAGTAGTATAAACTCAGTGTAATACTTCTCAGGCTCCTGATCTCCTGGACTCCAGATGGTCACGGTTAGTTATTCCATTTCTATGGCTCAGTCACAGACAGTATAGCTTGTCTTGTAGTCTCAGGCCAGCTAGCTGTGCTCCTTATCTGCTGAAGTCTTGGTGGTCATCACCTAGTACTGATAATTGCAAAATTCCGGGGTTCCTGATGAAAATGGACTGTAACTTTACCCATAAGCTCCCCGTAGTTCTCTTTAAAGCCTCTGACTCTGCCACATGCTGCCTAGCCTCAACTTCTCTCCATGGCCTCTTCAATCCTCGAGCATCTCTGGAACTGGGATGACACATTTACTAATGGCTTCTCCCGGACTGTGATAGTGTTATTCTCATCTTCTCTCCATGACCCCTTCATGATTCAAAACCAGTATCAGCTGACAGGTTCTTGCACATTACCAAGTTGGGCTGCAGCATGAGGTTAAGTCATTGCTCTCTCATGGAACACAGCTTATATGTGCTAACCATGAGGAACTTCTTCCTAGAAGATTTCACCACAGTGATACTGGTCTCTTCTTAACCAATTCTTCTTCAGTACTAGATGACCATTATTGATTGTCTTAGGAAAGCAAAGATTTCAGCTCGGTGGTTCTGGTCTGTTGCTAATTAGAGTTAGTGTATTTGCCAAAGCTGCTTATAACTGCAGATACAGTTTTTTTGCTTTGCTTTTCTCATACCACCTCTGCCTATACACCTCCCTTGGTCTTTCTCAAGTCCATAGCTTCTGTTTATTTGTTTTACTAGTAATACTTGAAAACTGTTTACAATGCTTTGTAAAACATATATGTAATTGTGTGTGTGTGTGTGTGTGTGTGTGTGAGTGAATGAGTGTGTGTGCTCTTAAATGTATAATACAATCTTCTAAGTACATATAAAGTTACTTGTATGTATTTGATGTCAGGGAAAAGCTATACCCATCAAGTCTCATCAACATGGCTGCCTAAAAAATAATGGAAGTCTAGCAACCCAAATAGATATACTAATGTAGTAGAGGAGAATTTCATGAGACCTTAACTATAGTCACAGAACCACATATTTTAAAATGCAAAACATTCTTCAGTTGCGCGACATCTGGGTTGTTTCCAGTTTCTAGCTATTACAAATAAGGCTGCTATGAACATAGACGAGGAAACTTACTTGTGATTCGGTGAGGAGTCATTTGGATGTATACCCAGAAGTGGTATGGCTGGATCCTGAGGCAGAGCTATACCAAGTTTTCTACCCCAGACTGACCTCCATAGTGGATGCACAAGCCTGCACTCCCACCAGCAATGAAGGAGGGTTCCCCTTTCTCCACACCCTGGCCAGCATGTGTTGTCATTTGAGCTTTTGATCTTAGCCATTCTGACAGGTGTGAGATGGAATCTTAGAATCATCTTGAGTTGCATATCTCTGATAATTAAGGATGCTGAGCATTTCTTCAAGTGTCTCTCAGCCTTTAGGAATTCCTCCTTTGTGAAGTCTCTGTTTAGTTCTTTTCCCCATTTTTTTTTGATTGGATTATTTGGTTTCTTGGCATTTAATTTCTTGAGTTCTTTGTAAATTTTGGATATTAGCCCTCTGTCAGATGGGGGGGGGGGTTGGTGAAGATTTTTTTCCCAGTCTGTAGGCAGCTGTTTTGTTTGAATGACAGTGTTTTTTGCCTTACAGAAGCTTTTCAGTTTCATGAGGCCCCATTTATTGATTGTTGGTCTTAGGTCCTGAGCCTCAACCAAATAATGGATTAAAATACTGTGGTGCATCTACACAATGAAATATTACTCAACTATCAGAAACAATGAAATTATGCGATTTGCAGGCAAATGGATGAAACTAGAGAAGCTCATCCTGAATGAGCAAACCCAGACTCAGAATGAAGCACATAGCATCTATTCACTTATAGTTGGATTTTAGCTATATAGTACATGATATCGACCAACACACCAAAGGGAACATGTACATAGACTTTTTCTCCCTGTCAATGAGACACTTTTCCCTAGTGGTGCTGCCTTGTAGGTCCCCAGTGTATGAGGAGGCTCTTGGCCCTCATATGACTGCTGAACTGGGGCAGGGGACTGTTATGTATGGACACTGCACTCCAGAGGAGTGGGATGGAAGGGTTAGGGGGTAGAGGGTGGGAGGGCAGGACTGGGAGGGGTGGCAACAGGACACTATGATGGAGATGTAACCTGAAGCAATAAATAAATAAATTTAAAAATTAAAAATTTAAAACATTGTATGGGTCTAATTGAGCTTTTAATGGAGTCCCAGACTTTGCTCTGAATTTCGTAAATGAGTTCTTTATCATTTTTATCAACCTCAGCATTATCTTTTAAGGTCCCAACATTGTTCATTATGTTCTGAGTTCAAAATGGCCTTTCTAACTCAGAGTTCCAGGGTCAATCCACAAACTTCTCCAAAGCAAGGTCTGGTCTGTCACATCAGTACTTCATGTGACTCTTACTGATTTTTGTCTTTGTTAGAATTTATTTTGTTGTGATTAAATGTGATGGTCAAAATTAAGTTGGAAAGAAATGAGTTGTTTCAGCTTATACTACTATATCATCATTGAAGAATGTCGAGGCAGGAACTAAAGGTAGGAACTTAAGCAGAAGCCAGGGAAGAACCCTACTTACTGGATTGCTCCTCGTCCTTGCTCAGCCTGCTTTCTCATATAACTGACAATGACCTAACTTATGGCATTACCCATAGTGGCCTGCCCCTCTTGTATCACTCGTTAGTCAAGAAAATATCCTACAGACTTGACTACAAGCAAATCTTGTGTAGGCATTTTCTAAATTGAAAATTTATCTTCCCAGATGACACTACCTAATATCAAAGGGATGTAAAACTGCACAGCACACTAACCTTCAAGTGAGCTTCTGGTTTGCTCTGGGTGTTTGTCATTACAATTCTAGGTTGAACTCATCCAGAGACTGCAAAACTAATGACAATTTGATGCAAAGACTTTGGAGGTAGTTAGATTTAGGTGAAAGTGTTATCATATATCCTACGATTATGACAGTTGGCTTTTAAGGACAAGAAATTACCTGTTATGGGTCTTTATCTGTTTTCCATATGATTCTCTGGATCTTTGGACTAAAATAAAAACCACCATCAGGAAAGATGCAGCCATGAGAAATTGAGTTCTCCTGCTTTTAAGACTATGAATCAAATTATTCTTTATAACTTAGAAAGTTTGTGACATAAGTTTACAAAATGAAAAAGAGACATCAAGTGTGTATGTCAATGTAGATCCATCCACTTATCAGACAACACTGGCTTAGACATCTATAAATAATGAAGACCTATGCTGGATAATGTTGCAATAGAAGGAAACAGAAAACTATTCTCGCCAATGTGATTGAAGCAAGGCCAATGGATTAAATTACCATAAAAATAGAAGTCAATGAAAACTAACTCTGGAAAAAACCATAGTTATGTAGCCCCCACTATTGGTATTCAAAAGCACAAGGTATTTTTACTAGGAATATATTTACTACTGATTTCATGGCACCATTGCTGCTACAAACTTAGTCTCTTAATTGCGAGTCATCATGAATAATTGTGTTTTTGGAAATCAGGGTGGCTCTTTCTGGAGGGCCTTGTATACCATTCTAAGCCAAAACACAACAAAAAAAAATCATAAAACAAAACCAAAAATAAAAAGAGAAGAAGTCTAAACATATATGCTTGATAACGTTCCTATGTTAAATCTTTGTTAAAGTTTTTACATGCAAACCTACAATCAAGCTATCCCTAATATTTCTGTCTTTTCTTAAATGCATCATGCATCATGGAAAATGCCTGATTATAAATATCTTCAAGAAAAAGATTTATGCAGGCTGTGTCAAGGATTGGGAGCCCAGAATCTGTTAAGATGTATAATAACATGGTGAGGGGGGAGGTGTGGATGAAGAAGAAAGCAAGGAGAAATGCTAAGAACAGCATATACTAATAGCTGTAATATCACAACATTGTGTGATTTTATAAATTGCTATATAATTAAGGTGATGAAATACTTTGGAGAATAAATCTAGGGTACTTTGTTTTGCTTTTGGTTCTAATTTTTCCAGATTTTTCAAAATTTATCAGACTTTTTTCCATCTAGAAACCTGATAAATAGTCAGAGATTGATAATCTATTCATTTTCCATAAATTCATAAAAGTGTTAATAAAACTGACAAAATTATGTGACAACAATAAAAGTATCAAGGATTGAAGTTATTCACCATCTTAAACTGAGAAAAGATGTATGTCAAGCTGTTCCTTGAATTTATTTATAGTTTTCTGTAAGTAGCAATTTATTTTCTATATGGCTAATTGTTATGCTACATACAAAATTGGCAATAAACTCTAGAGAATTTTAATATTTGATTTTTAATTAGGGCAATCATTTTCAATTAGCCTCGTGTCAAACCTTTTAAATAAAATATATATTCTGACACTGTCAGGTCTACACCAAATAAGGTGCTACCAGCCTTCCATTGATTTCCTTTATGGATAGTATTCAAAATTACTCATTCACTTCCCTGTTCTTTTCATGTATTTTGGAATTTCTGTCCACGTACCCGAAGCTGTAAGCTGTGGAAAGAAAGGGTTGATCGCTTGTTCTGGAGATCTTCCCCAGTTAAACTTCTTTCAGCCAATCAATTTGTGAGATCAGAGGCATGTCTTTTGTGAGAGCTCCTCTGAACTGAGCTGACAGGGTTAGGCCAGGGTCAGCTGTCTGATAAATCAAATGAAAAGACAACTTCAAGCACTATAGCGGAGAGGACTGGGGATTAGCACAGATGGCATTATCTGCACATTGACATTGATTAAAAACATATTTGTAAGAGTTACCTTCCAAGATCCCCCACAACTCTTTTATTCCCTGTCCTCTCAAATGACATTCAGATTAATTAGAAAAGTTAAAAAGGAAACAATCTCATAATCCATTTATCTACCAATTGGTAAGATTTAAAAATTAAATCTTGATAGTCTTCAAAAAAGAAGCTTAACAAAGATTAAGGGTTATCAATCTTTCTGTAAGCCATGAAAACAGAGTGACCTTAAATGGGATTGCAGTGACAGATGCAGACACACAAGGCACTTCATTGCAGATACATAAATACATCAATGCTAAGTAAATTTACATATTTATTTACAAAGCATAAATCTTACAATGAGAAATAATTGTTTCATAACACATATAATATCAAAACCAAAGTATATTAAACAACTACATATAAATGTATTTAATTAAGGTACAAATTTTTATTATGAGGCTGATAAATTACATGAAAAAGAAAGCAATTAAGGAAGTTTATACTTATAAGTTTAAAATCAATAATAAACATACTCAATATAGACATATATACATAAGATATGTATATTACTTATGTCATTACATGGTCTCAAAATAACAAATGAAATGAATAATTACGTGAAAGTTATTTTTAACCAACAAAACATGATATTCTATGTACCTCAAATAGACACACAAAGGCAATAAAATCACCAACCACAAGTATCTTGAAATTTTACAAAAATAAGAATATTATTAGTGAATGAAGGTGCTGAAAATTATTGAAATGTTTTCCAAAGTACATCAAAAGATATAGGGTAAATAGGGAGGTTCTGGGAGGAGTTTGGGAGGGAAAAATCATAATCAAAACATGTTATATAAAAATTTAAAAATACATAAAAAGAAATAGTATCTGTAGCCTATATATGCTCATAAATGTTAAAGAAGTCAGTTGAGAACTAAATAAAAAGTTAATTTAGCAAAATAGTGATAAAATTGCTAAATGAGATATAAATAATATATATGAAACAGTGCAAATAAGTTTTTCCCTGGAATTTGTTTATTTTTTAATTTGGTAAACTGATTTCTGAAGCAAAATTTCATAAGTAAAATTTCTCTACTATAAAAATTACACCACTGTATAAAAATGAATTACAGTATATTTAATGAAAAGTTCAACAAAGAAAATAGATATTATTGAAAATAACTCTATATTGTGTATATTTTATAATGTTCTCTGTATCATACTTACTAAATGCTCTATAGAATGAAAAGTAGTAATTGCGTTTTCTAAATGCTACAGATTTTTTAAAAAAATGAGATTCAAAGTATTTAAGTGTTTGATTTACATAGACTATAATGAAAATTCTCTCAAGTACAATGTCTTTATCAAACCCCTTCTCTTAAAGCTCAGGGAACTATGTAGAAGAGAAAGACTGTGTAATTTGCAGAGGATGGATGACCCTAAGGAAACTGTGCCTTAGTGACACACTGTACTTAAGCACATATGTACTTAGAGAGACAGTGACAATATGCATACTGTCTACATGAGTTCAAAAGGGAAAAGTCCCAGTTCTGAGAAAGAAAGGTGGACAGGAGCTTTCATGCCTAAACAAGAAAATGTCTTCAATCCACATCCATTTGCATAGGAAAATTAGATTACCACACTGAAATCACACTTGTAACAGTAAATTTTTATTTATACTTATATGTTTATTAATATGTAACAAATCCCTGTAAAGCTCCTAAGTCCTAAAATCCAAACTCTAATTCTAAAACATATAATCTAACTAAGAATATATTAATTACTAAATATTCTAAAATACTGTAATATATATCTATATATAAATAAACTCTTAACACTAACTTAAGTTTCTTAAAAGGATATTAATTCTCTCAAGTTAATTTTGGCATGGATCCGTGCGGGTGGCTGATTTCTGCCAAGTCTTTCAGTCTTAAAGTCTGTGAGTCTTATTTTTCAGATCTTAAACCCAGGTTATAAATTTGATTTATTTCGATCATGGAAGTGAGGTGGTTTTTTAGTCAACCAAGAATTGCCTCTACGGTCCTAGGGCCCAACTGTTTGAGAGATGAAAAGTTTCGTAGGCTCACCTTCTGATGCTCTGGGCCTCCTAGGACTCTGCTCTAGTGTTTTGGCCATCCAAAACTCTGAGGTCAGCGTCTGGAGCACCAGGGAGGGTCTGCCTTTAGTTTCTCCACTAGGGAGGATTCCCAGCAGGTCGGTGCAAAATAGAAATAAGTAGAGGAGCATGGTGAAGTCTCTCCGCACGAGTCTACAGAGGAAACAAGAAGGAAGTAGGGGCCTAACTCAAGCTCAGAAATATGCACATGGCATCTATTCACTTACAATTGGACTCTAGTCCTGTAGTACAGGATAACTAGTGTACAGCCAACATACCAAAAGGATCAGGAACATAGACTTTGTTGATGAGACACTTTGCACTAGTGATGATGCCATATAGATCCCCAGTATATTAGGAGACTCTTGGCCCTCATGTGACTGCTGAACTAGGGAGGGAGACTGATGTTTAGGGACACCCCAGTCTGGAGCAGTAGGATGGAAGGCTGGGAGAGTGGGAATGGGAGGGGTGGAGGGTGGCATTGTGATGGAGATGTGGCTTCAGGTAGGGAATAAACATTGAAAAAATAATTACTGAACGATGAAAAAAAGAATAGGAATCTAATGATAACTGAGTTACTAAATGTAGAAGATACAAATATCAGAACTTCAACTCACTGGCTACAACTATAGGAAGAGCGGGAAGTAGTTTCCTGGTGTCTGATCATTGAGGGTGTTTTTTACTGATTTATATCAAAGTGCCTTTGTGGACAAACTACACATCCTTGCCTTAATTGGAGGCTTCATATGACTGTTACTGTATTTTCTTCAAATATTAGTAAAATTGAATGTCCCTATCTTTTATAATAGTAGTACGGAACTGGATATTTAAAACATGGTTACAAAAGTCATGCATGGTGGCACACGCCTCTAATCCCAGCATTCAGGAGGCAGAGGCAGACAGATCTCTGTGAGGTTGAGGCCAACCTGGTCTACAAAGAGAATTCCAGGACAGTCAGGACTGTTACATAGAGAAACTCTGTCTGAAAAACCAAAAACAACAACAACAACAACAACAAAGATGGCTACAAAATATACATGCAACAATATTTGTCAAAGAAAAGGAGTCTATCAATTTGACAATGGGGGTGGGAGACATAATGTCTGTGTTAGAGGTTGCAGGAAGGGACCTGCAACCTCTAGGTTCTTAGGGGGGGCTGGAGAAGAGAAATGGAAAGGGAAAAGTGGTATACTTATAAGTAAAAACTGTTAAAATTACCATTAAAAGGAACAACAAAAATAATAATATAGACTTTTGCTCATTTATGTAATCTAGCTATAGACATCTTTCTCAAGAGACAGTCATTTTCATGCACCTGGATCACTTCTTATCTTTATATATTTTTAGATAAATCATCAGTGTTTACTTGATGTTTAGTGAATGATGGTGTGTTAATGCAGAAACAACAAAATGAAAAAGACATTTGGTCATCATTCATCAAAACATTAATGTGGCATAGATCCAGAGAAATTTTACTTTCAAATCACTCATGATATTTTAAGAAAATGGAAGGTTTGAGATTTTTCAAAATTTTTCTTCTCTATAATGTTTTATTTGTCTTAAAAAAAACAATCACACTTAAAGCATCAAAATAGCATTACTTATAATGTGAGTTTTAATAGAAAACTCCTAACTGGACTAAGTTAAAAACTATATATTTTTGTAAATAAAATTCAAGACTCAAATACAATCTCTTTTTACTTTTCATTCACAATAAACAATAGAGTTTTCATATTTCTAATTATACTAAATACTCGATTGTTCGTTTCTGTTTGTTTGTTGAGATAGGGTAGCAATGGCTGGCCTAGAACTCTCTGTATAGACAGGCTGGTCTCAAACTCACAGAGATCTGCATACCTCTGCTTCTCAAGTGCTGGAGTAAGGCTATGTTTTACCTAACCTGTCTTAAATGCTTATTTTTTTAAATAAATTTATTTATTTGTTGCTTCAGGTTATATCTCTATCATATTGTCTTCTTTCCCCCATCCCCCTCCCTGCTATCCTACCCTCTACCCCCTAACGCTTCCATCCCACTCCTCTGGATTAGAGTGTCCCTACATAACAGTCCCTCGCCCCAGTTCAGAAGTCATATGAGGGCCAAGAGCCTCCTCATACACTGGGGGCCTACAAGGCAGTACCACCAGTGAAAAATGTCTCATTGCCAGGGAGAGAAAAATAAAAAACAAACAAACAAACAAAAAAAGTTTCCATGTTCCCTTTGGTGCGTTGGTTGTAGTTTAGTTATCCTGTACTATATAGCTAAAATCCAACTATAAGTGAAAGTGAATAGATGCCATGTGCATCCTTCTGAGTCTGGGTTAGCTCACTCAGGATGAGCTTCTCTAGTTCCATCCATTTGTTTGCAAATTGCATAATTTCATTGTTTCTGATAGCCGAGTAGTATTCCATTGTGTAGATGTACAACAGTTTTTTAATCCATTCTTCAGTTGAGGGACATCTGGGTTGTTTCCAGTTTCTACCTATTATAAATAAGGCTGCTATGAACATAGATGAGGAAACTTCCTTATGATTCCGTGAGGAGTCATTGGGGTGTATACCCAGAAGTGGTATGGCTGGGTCCTGAGGCAAAGTTATTCCAACTTTTCTAAGATATCCCCAGACTGACCTCCATGGTGGTTGCACAAGCCTGCACTCCCACCAGCAATGGAGGAGGGTTCCCCTTTCTCCACACCATCGCCAGCATTTTCTGTCATTTGAGCTTTTGAGTTTAGCCATTCTGACAGGTGTGAGATGGAATCTCAGAGTCATCTTGAGTTGCATTTCTCTGATGATTAAGGATGCTCAGCATTTCTTCAAGTGTCTCTCAGCCATTAGGGATTCCTCCTTTGTGAATTCTCTATTTAGCTCTGTTCCCCATTACTTGATTGGATTATTTGGTTTCTTGGCATTTAGTTTCTTGAGTTCTTTGTAGATTTTGGATATTAGCCCTCTGTCAGATGAGGGGTTGGTATATATATTTTTTCTCAGTCTGTAGGCTGCCGTTTTGTTCGAATAACAGTGTCTTTTGCCTTACAGAAGCTTTTCAGTTTCATGAGGTCCCATTTATTGATTGTTGATCTCAAATCCTGAGCTGTTGGTGTTCTGTTCAGGAAGTTGTCACCTGTGCCAATGAGTTTGAGGGTTTTCCCCACTTTTTCTTCTAGTAGATTTAGTGTGACTGACGTTATGTTAAGGTCTTTGATCCACTTGGACTTAAGTTTTGTACAAGGTGATAAGTATGGGTCTAATTTCATTCTTTTACAAGTGGACATCCAGTTGGACCAGCACCATTTGTTGAAGATGCTTTCCTTTTTCCATTGTGCCGTTTTGGCATCTTTGTCAAAAATTAGGTGGTCATAGGTGTGTGGGTCCATTTCTGGGTCTTCAATTCGATTCCATTGATCTATCGGTCTGTTTCTACACCAATACCATGCTGTTTTTACTACTATTGCTCTGTAGTATAGCTTGAAATCCAGAATGGTGATACCTCCAGAAGTTTTTTTTTATTGTACAGGATTGCTTTAGCTATTCTGGGTTTTTTGTTGTTCCATATGAAATCGAGAATAGCTTTTTCCAGGTCTATAAAGAATTGGTTTTGGTATTTTGATAGGAATTGCATTGAATCTATATATTGCTTTTGGTAGGATGGCCATTTTTATTATGTTGATCCTACTTATCAATGAGCATGTGAGATCTTTCCATCTTCTAAAGGCCTCTTCCATTTCTTTCTTTAAGGGCTTGAAGTTCTTGTTGTACAGGTCCTTTACTTGCTTGGTTAGAGTTACCCCCAGGTATTTTATATTGTTTGTGGCTATTGTGAAGGGGGTTGTTTCCCTTATTTCTTTCTCAGCCCATTTGTTTGTTGTGTAAAGAAGGGATTCTGGTTTTTTTTAATTAATTAATTCTAGAATTTTTTTTTATCACCTCTTCATCTGTCTTTGTAATTAGAAGGACAGTGTTGTAAAGGAATTAAGCTTATCTAGCAAAGTGGCTGCAGTAGATGCATTTCTAATATTCATGACCTCACTAGTCCTAGGAAGTTAGCTAAGCTTTAGTACCAGATATGCCTTTTCCTTATGTTGAGTGGCCTTAAGTCCAAATTGTCATTTGCTGGTTGTTAGAGACATGTGAGTGCCTCTTACTGCATCTTTACACATATCTTGCCAAGCTTGCCATTTTTCTAGTGCTGCAACTGGGGTAGAGGGATGTTTAATTGCTGCCCTCCTTTGGTAGCTTACATTAACTGTGTTGGTGTTGAATATTTAAAATAGGTCTTCTAGAAGAGCAGCAAATACTCTTAACCAGAAACAATTATCTTAGCTCAAGTTTCTATAGTTTTAATATTTAAAAAGTCAAAAGAATATTACATTGTTACAAATAAAATATGGTTAATGTAAATATTCATGTCTATGAAAATTCAATTGGAATAAAGATTTATTGACACACAATCAGAATATATTGTTTTCATATTGTCTATGATTGTAGTAGCCATGAAACAGACTCTAGTGTGCTCAAAACCAAAAATATATGCTCATTTTCTCTTTGTAGTTAGTTTGCTGAGTCCTATGTAACTTACTGGCAACTGCCTCAATTTCTAAGGATGTTTTCTTTCTTGAAGAGCAAAATAGTTACAGTCATTTTATTTTATACTGGAAAAATAAATATCTAATCAATTGAGTAAATTCCATTAAGCTGATTGTTTAGTGCTATTGAAACCAATTTGTTTATTTTTTCCTCTGTATAATGTGCTTCATAGTGATCACAGCTTTGCTCATAGATAATTGAGTAACTGACATGATTGCATGTGTCTCCAGAAACCAAACACATAATAAATAGTACTTTTGTCATAAAATTTTTCATTTTTTTCATCATGACAAATAACTTTAAAAACATGTGTTTATAAATAATATACTATTGAACACAATTCTGATCTGTGAAGTCAGGAAAAATAGTGTAATGTCATTCTTAATCAGAGCCAGGTCTCTTGTTTTCCTAGTTGTAGTTGTTTGAAAGGGAGTGTATCCTCCAGGCTCAAATGTTTGAATACTTGGTCCCCATTTGGCAGAACAATTTGGAAGAATTAGAGAATGTCTTGCTGGAGGATATATGTTCAGGAATTGGGCTTGAAAAGCCTCCAATCAATCTCAAAGTGTTTGAGCTCCTTTTCCTGTGTGTGAATATAGAATTGAGCTTTTAACTACTGCTCCAGTAACACACCTGCCTTCCTGTTCCCATGCTCCTCACCATAATGTTATGGATGTCGATTCTTCAACATTAGGCCCAAATTAACTCTTCCTTCTATACTTTGGCTCAGTTATGTTTCTTTTTTATGATAACAATAAATAATACACTCTACTTTGATCTCATGGTCACAAGATCTGAAAACATGCTGAGAAGCTAAAAAGATAAATAAAAATGCAATTGAAACTACACAATGGAATACTATTCAGCCATGAGAAACAATGAAATCATGCAATTTGCAGCCAAATGGAAGGAACCAGAAAAGCTCATCTTGAGTGAGCTTACCCAGGCTCAGAAAGATACACATGGCATCTATTCACTTATAATGGATTCTAAACATATAGTACAGGATAACTATACTAAAACCAATACACCAAAAGTAAAAGGAACATAGACTTTGTTACCTGTTAATGAGACACTTTGCCCTAGTGGTGCTGCCATGTAGGCCCCAGTATATGAGAAAGCTCTTAGCCCTCATATGACTGCTGAACTGGGGTGGGGACTAATATATAGGATATCCTGAGTAGTAGAATAGAAGGGAGAGGGGGTAGAGGTGGGAGGGTTGGAAAGAGGGCACTGTGATGGAGTTATAACTTGAAGTAATAAATAAACATTTTTTTTAAAAAAAAGAATAGTATTGAATACTGTTGTATTTATCAAACACATTTTTGGTATTGTAGAATTATTCTTCCAGTATGGCTTGAGAAAAGGCCTCTTTTGTGTTTATAAATTGTTTTTCTGTTTGTTTCTTTATGTATTTTTTGATAATTTCATATATACTTACTATCGATTTTTATCATATTCCCCTCTCTCAACTTCTCTAGAATACTACTTATTCCAAACATATCCTGGTCTTTTCTTCATGTCTTTTTATTCCTATTTAAACCATTGAGTTTAGATAGGATTGCTTGCATGTTCATGGCTATAGGGTTATTTACTGGATTATGGGCAATCTACGATTGTTTATATCAATTAAGAAAAGTAGGTCCCTTCTCACAGCAGCCATTAAAAATTAGCAGTTAAACAACTTGAGGTGGGAGCTCATATGTTCCTCTTCATTCAAGTTGGGATATTGAGGAACTTGATCTATTACAGTTGATATGTTAGTATCCAGAGCTCTGTGATTTCGTGAACACAGTGGCTTTATCACATGCAGAAGTCAGTGATTCACAACCCTCCTCCCTATCATGGGATTCCTAAAACTTTTAGGTCTTGGACCTTCTTGATATTAACAGTTTGGCTGAATTCTTCTCTATCATCTGGCCTAGGTAGTTACTGCACTTAGTGCAGCATGGAGGGAAAACATCTAGCATGGAGCAATGGAGGTTTCTTCTTGTATTGGCAGAGTGACAAAGTGTAATATAGTCAGAGTTCTTTATCGTCTACACAATAATCTTTTAAATCCGGGTTATTTATTTTTTGAGTTTTGATAATCTTATTGATAAAATACAAAACTACTCAAAAGGATAGAGAAAGTAGAGTTATATTGAATATGCCTGGCACATAATATCACAGTAATTTATATTATATAACGTGTGTGCTGGAAATGTGAGAAAATAAAAATCTATATCTTGATCTGTATTAAAAACAATTTCACCATATTATGATATAAGATTGCAGTAAAAATAACATTTTTATGATTGATTTTGCCATAAATAAGTATCTGTGAACTGTAAACGTGCACATAAGCTCTAAGTCACATTTACTGAGTTTAAATTTTTCTTAAACATTTCCTAGCTGTTTAAATGTGGATGGTTTCCTTTACAGAGCTAAACTTAATTTTTCTTTCATTTATAGAACTGGAAAATATTATGTAACACTTTTATTTATTGGAAAAATTAAATAAAATACTGAACGTGAAAAGTGCTCCAAAAATATGAGATATTCTATTACATAAACAGTGAGATATTTAATAAATTTGTTAAAATTATGGCTAAATATTTGAACAAGAGTATTAGCAACTTGGTATGGTAATTTAGTAAATGATAGTATATATTAAAATAGTGTTTATATAAACCATATATATGTACATATATACATACATACACACGTGCATATATATATATATATATATACACACACATGTATACACACAACACAAACTCATACACACACACATTCCTTGAATGCCTGGCTATTCAGTTTTGTATTACATGAATGGGTAGGTACAATACCCAACAAAGGGCACCACAATAGTTTTCAAACCAAGTAGGTAGCATCTTGGACAAATTGCCATTGTGCTTTGGAATTACTCCTCGAAATTGCAGCATGCATCCTAAAGCTTTGTTGCAAAACAGGCTACCAATAAATGTCATGTTGTTTCTGGTTTGCAATGAGCCTATTCACATACTGCTATGCATTGCTTTCTGATCTCTGAATCATTAACTTGCTTTTTATCTGGTTGCCAGTGTGGGTATTTGATGGTACTCTCTGAAAAATTTCTCAGCTAGAGAGTCTGGCTCTCAATTTTTTGCCAATATCTATCTATACAAGCTGTTCATACTCACTATTCCTGAGTTATGATTTGCCAAATGAATAAACCATCCGGGCAACTAAAGCTTTTATATGACATCAACTTCATGGTATGTCACAATGTCTAGCATTCTAATATATTCCTGTTGTAGACTAATTTTCTCTATAAATGTATATATTATAAGGCAACAGTACAGCTGCCTAAGCAAGACCTGAACAAAGATAATATGCTAACATTGAAGGAAGAACTTTAACTGGGTCCCATTGGTTAAAAAAACTACAAGTAACAAATGACTGCTGAAAGATAGGGAATAAATCATCCAAAAATGAGACCTCCAGTAACCCAATAACAAATGGTCACTCTTGAAGTTACACAGATACAAGCAACACTCTGTGAAATCAGCAGGCTTTGTTTATAGATTCATGCATATATACACGTGTCTGCATGTGTGTGTGTGTTGTGTATGTGTGTGAGTGTGTGTCAGAGAGAGAGAGAGAGAGAGAGAGAGAGAGAGAGAGAATAACTAACAAGGAAAAATAAAACATGAATTAACAGAAGGAATAAGTATAGGAAAAATGATTTTGGAAGGGGACATGGGAGTGATATAAGAGAAGAAAGGAAAGGGAAATGGTGAAATTTTATTTTAATTAAAATAAGAATAAATACTTCTTAATGAATAAAGTCTCAATTATGATCCATATAGCAACAATATCATAATTAAGGTACACAAAAAATTAATTTAAGAATAATTATATTAATAATCAAAAGTGGTCATGTATATAAGTAAAACCCAAAAATATCCTTATAATATCTCTAATTACAAACCTCCAATGAATGAGGAGGCTCTTGGCCCTCATACAACCTCTGAACTGAGATGAGAGATTTTTATATAGGGACATCCCACCCCAGAGAAATGGGATGGAAGGGTTAGGGGGTAAAGAATAAAAATGAAATGTGAAGTTTCAGCCTTTTGCTACTAATTGTCATAAACTGTTTAGGATAATTAAGAAATGCAAACTAATAGTCATGCAAGCCAGTCATTGTGTTAGGTATTATGACAGTCTATTATAGTTATTTTCTAAGCTAATCAGAAATAAAGCTGCTGAGAGACAAGTAACATCTGCTTATCCTATTATAAGAGATAGATAGGGCCTCTTCAAAAACCTCAAGAGATCCGCAGAATATGGCATTCAAAGATGTTTTCGTAACTTTAGATTTTTTTTATATCGAGACATATCAACTCCTGACATCACCCCCTATTCTACTCCAAGTAGAAGATGAGCATCGAAGAATCTCCAGTGGGAGATGATTGAATTAGTCGCAAGCCTATCTCTTGGTAGGAAAAGCCCCTTGCTCCAACTGTAGACAGAATGCTGTCCAAAAAGGACAAAACCTGGAAGCAGGTAAGTTGACAGCCTAGCTCTGCCAAGACAGGGTAGGTAAGTCCTTCATAACCCCTGCTCTACAATCAATGTCTGTCAGAGAAGCAGGGCCAAACGACTGAAGAGCGATGCTGTAATGTATGGAGAGAAAATGGGAACTGTCCAGGCAGCCACTGGTATGTCATTTCTTAGTTTGGGAAGCTGCAAGCCCTGTACTTCCTATAAAATCAGATATATTTATCCGTCTCAGGTATCTGAGGTGGTTGAAGAACAGATAGCTAGAGTCTCATAATTAAATTTTGAGTTGTTTAGGAGTCAAGAGACTGTTATAGATCTAGGAAGATGCTTTTAAAATCGTGTTGCAATTTAGAATGAATGTTGAGTTAGATATAGAACTTTAAACTCATGGAGATAGTTAGACAGTAGAATGTTAAAGTCAGGTGCCAAATACATATGGACTGGACATTGGGAATGTACACTAAGCCATATAACCCTCATAACTGTGGCCTAATTACCTCTGTTGTTTTGTATTGTATTTAGTATTATAAGAGAAAAAGCCGTTTGTTGGACTGAAAGGGGGAGCTGTTGGGGGAAATAAAGATATACCTTAAACTTAAAAAAAAAAAAAAAAAGGAAAAGGATGGGGGTTGAGGGTGAGAGGGTGGGACTGGAGGAGGGAGTAGGGAGGGGACTGCGATTGAGATGTAACTTGAGAGCTTGTTTGGAGGTTGTAGCAGGGGAGCGCAGCTACTTGTATACCCTTGACCGAAGACCAGTCCTCCTCTATTCGGGGAAGGTCGTCCTCTTCGACCGAGCGCGCTGAGATGTAACTTGAAGAAAAAAAAAAAAATGACTACAGAAAGTGCAGGGAGTGGCATCTGTAGTGGTGATACTTTCTGTAGCCTCGTCATTCTGTTACTTTCATCACTTTTCCCTGATAATAAATTCTGTATATTCACAGCCTATTTTAAAATAAATTTAATTTTAGATGTAAAAAATAAATTAAATAATTAACAATAAAAAACAAATAACTTATAGTGAATCAAAATACATTTAAATCAATTAAATAAAAAAAAACCAAATCAACCAAAAAAGCAAGTAAGAGTGTCAGTTATCATGAGAATTGTCTAGGTACATTCTCTCTATGCCTGATAATCAGAGTTTTTACTGCTATGATAAATAAGATAACTTCATGAAACTTGGGAAGGAAAGGAATTACTTCGTATTACAACTCTCAGATCCTACTCCAGCTTAGAAAGAGACCAGGACAGGAACTTTAGGCAGAAACTGGAGCAGTGTCCATGGAGAAATTGCATGCTCCCATGGCTTGTTAAGTCTTCCTTTTCACACAACTTAGGAGAAAATACTCTGGGGTGACATCCACTCCCCACCCCATGGACTGGGCTCACCTACATGAATCATTTCAACCCAGAAAATGCCCTACAGACTTGTTTACAGACAATCTGGATGAAGACATTTTTCCCACTTAAGTTTCTTTTTCCTAGATATCTCTAACTTCTGTCAAGTTGAAAACAAACAAACAAAAGCAACAACAAAACTAAACAAACAAACAAAAAAAAAACCCAATGAGACAATTGGTCAAATTCAACATGACACACAAACACATAACTATTAAAACTTAACCTTTCATTTATTTTTGTCCAAAGATGTCATATTATCATTATTAATATGAGAACATAAAACATTTCATCAGCTAAATGTACCACAGTCTTTTAAAAATTGAATTAGTTTCAAAGTACAGTCTTTTAAAAATCTCTTTCAAACATCAAAACCTCTCTAAACTATTCAAAGTTTCAAAACTCTGGGCTCCTGTAAAAAATCAAAATCTTTATTTCTTCAAGAGAGAAGAAGAAAACAGCCACAGTCCTAAACAAAACTAAAATTCAACATTGTAAAAAGTTTGTTGTTTCTTCTCTGGGATTCACTCAAGACCCTGTGGGCTCCAAGGGGGCCAGGGCAGTTCCACTTTCCTAGCTCTCCCATCCACAGCACAGACAGCTCCTAGGAGGCTTAGGCTGACTCCACTCAACAGCTGCTAGTGTCTTTTATGATCACCCTTATTATCTCTAACATGCTGGAGTCTCTGCTGCCATTGTGCTGTACCTTAACCAGTAGCTTCTCCAAGGGTCCCTTCGGGGACTCTGATCCTAATGTATGATGTCAAGACTCAAATTCTTTCCACTGCCTCTTTATTCATGAAACTTCCACCGCAGCTGAAGCTTCAACAATGGCCTCCAATGGTACCAATCTTCAGCTCATGCCTTCCAGACCTATACTTTCTGCAAGAATCTTACACATTACCTAATTCAGCCACAGCATGAATTACAGCCCTGGCCCCTTAGTACTACATATTCTGTATGCTTACTCTGAGAAAACACTTCCTAGAGGACTTCAGCTATGTGATGCCAGTCTCCTTAATTGCCTCTAATTTCTCAGCTCCTGCTAATCAGCATCAATTGTCCCAGTAAGCAAGGGTTTCAATTCAGTGGTGCTGGTGTCTTGTTAATTACACTTGCTTCTTTAGCCTGAGCTAACAAGAAACACATATTTTTAATTCAACCTTTCATTGAAACAGCCGAATTAGTGTCTTTACATCTTCTGAAACTTCCCAAGTCAAGTCTCCATTTTCTGCATGGCAGTCTGTAATCCTTAGGACTCAAAATCAATGGTCAATTTTATCTGTTGTTCTTTACCAGGCAGACAACTCTGAAATGCATTTTATAAGGTTACTTAGGTGTTATCAATTGGAATAAACACCCATCACCCTAAAAAGTGGTCAAACTATCATAAACTTTATAGGGTTTTTCTAAAACCTTTTCTTCCCTTCCCATTCCATTTATCTTAGTTACTTATGCCTATTACTCACTGTTATTTTTATAAATTCCTTTTAGGTGAGGCCTTTCTTCAAGCTCTCATCTTATGTAAATGTCATGGAACACTTTCTACAGTGTACAAAATGGGTGTGTCTTTTCAATAGCTTCTCCTGAGAGTACTGATAAGTGACTGGCAGGGGAGTAGGGTAATTCCATGATTAAGGAAACAAAGGATCAAAATGCCAAGAAATGGTATTTCTTTGTGTGTGTGTGTGTGTGTCCGTCCATATGTGTGTGAAATTTCCTTATGTATGTATGGAAAGTTAACTGTTTTTTACTGTGGAGGTGACCAAGACTTCCCTCCCTGTCGTGTCCCCCTCGACCAGCAAGGACGACGCAACTCACAAAAGCTCTTCTCAAGCAGTTTATTCAGGTCCCTTGAAAACAGTCTTCCGAATGCCCGGGCAGACCCAACCCACAGGCTAAATACTATATGAACAGCCAATCAAGTAAAGCCACGTGGTGCTATCTTAGAGGCCCACGTATGTGGAAGCAAGCCAGATCAGC
The DNA here is from genome assembly GCA_907164525.1 of Lophiomys imhausi. Taxonomy (NCBI): domain Eukaryota; kingdom Metazoa; phylum Chordata; class Mammalia; order Rodentia; family Muridae; genus Lophiomys; species Lophiomys imhausi. Next base: position 1,273,538 of record CAJQZJ010032464.1, read on the forward strand.
TGTCTTAACCAAATATGGACTTGTTTACCACCGAGAGCGCTCACCGTCGGGCTGGTGGAAGGCGGAAACCGGCGCCATCTTTAGGGCACAGCACATCGTAGCTCTCTACAGTTCCCCCTTTTTTATTTTTTCTAAAGTTGGTAGAAGTCCCTGGAAAGGCTTTGTAATCCCCCTATCTGGGGATCTCACGGTGGGCCTGAGCCTGTAGGAGGGCAGTGCTCAAACTCTTACCCGTCTCTGGGTCAGCCTCCCCACTCGGGACTGCCCTGTCTTAGGTGGCCGAGACTTACCCGTCTACTCCGTCATTGACTTGCCAGACCCTAATATCCGTGGAACGAATACCTCAGTGGGCAGGAACTATGCTCAGTGAAGATTTAAGGCTTCATGGCAGTGAGCCATGCCTGAGGGGAATGGCCCGCCTCAATGGCGACAATGGCCTGTATAATCATGGCTGCATTACGCTTTTGTGTGGCTCTCATCTTGTAGATGAACCATAGGCAAACCAGAGAGGCTAGTATCATCAGTATCGCCAAAGAGCCTATACCCGCCCACTCCTTAAGATGATCCATAGCCGTCTGTATCCAGGAAGTCAAACCAGTAGCCAGGCTCAGATCCACCCGAGTGGAATTGATGTGGACAATTGTCGCTCTCAACTCTCTCATCAAATTTTCAAATTCAGCCGACCAATCCTGTAAGAGGAACTTTGACAATTGTCTAGACAAATTAGCAGCCTCTGTAAAATTTTGATACTGCACGGAAGTAACACACAAACCTTGCATTTTCCACTCACACCCCAATTGTGCTAGTTGCCAAAGAGAATCAATCTGTTCTTGTATTAAATCTATGCGTTGATTAACTATCATAAGGCCTCCTTTGAGATGAGAATTCATAGAGGTCTGAGTATCCAATGCCTGTGCCACAGTGGCTGAGATGTTATTCAGGGCATTGGCAGTCTGTATAGAACTAGACAAGGCAATAGCTGAGGCAGTAGCTCCCACAGCAGCAATAGTGATGGCAGTAACAATAGCTGCAGTGATGCCAAAATCTCTTTTAAACCTGAATAGCATCATGGTATTAGGGGCCTCTACAGGAACTGGTACATATCGAGGCATTCTAGTCACCACAGCCACAGGAAAGGCTGTGGCATTCCAGCACAGGGCATAAAAACATATGCCCGGAGTGCATACTAATTTTTCTTCACCCAAGGATGCACTCCCATTACTTACAATCCACAGAAAAGGACGCCAGAGACACACTGGCGAAGCTGAAAAGGTCTTATTGCGGTAAGAATGAAACGAAGATTTCCAAGTACCAGAGCCACTACCGCTAGAAAGATCCAATTTGGTAGCGGACCCTAGGGAAAAATTACCTCTTTGATAAACTCCTCCCCCAAGCATAATGACAGGTCCCAAGTCCATGCAACTTCCATTTACCCCACACAAAAGCCACAAATCAAAAGGATTGGTGGCAGTCTGCTGAGGATCCCTAGTAGATATATCAAGCATTCCTGTACAAGATTTATTCACTATATTACTAATCATGGGGCTAAAGGAAAAATAATCTTGTTGAACCCAAAATGCTCTGCGCTTCTGACATCCAGTCCAGGGAAAAGGTCCTTCCTCTCCTGTGGATCCTCTACAAAAAGGTGCCCAGCGTGGCTGTCTGGGGGGGTCCTGGTCAGAGACTCATGTGGGCCACCATCCTTTAAGGCGAGAACCGTTGCCTGAAAACAAACCACCACTCCTACCCCCAAACCTCAGTTGTGGTAAAAAATCTGCTGACTGCTGAGACAATTTAATGCATTCTGTATCATCTGACCTATTGAAGCTCATTAAAAAGCACAGACTACCCTTCAAGCTGACATTTCTATTACCCTCTATAGGGCTTTTTTGATCATCAAAGGGAAGGTAGGGTAAGCCTAGGCTTCTATTACTGCTAAATAAGCATGGAAACACAGTTGCATCATGTCTGACCGGCATCGGCTTTGGGAATATCGACAGGATCCCCCATCTCGGCTCGGTCATTCCTGACATACTCACTGCTACTATCACCAGGATCCTTAGGAAGGTCTTCATGACGAATCTTCCTCACAAGGCGTTCAGGCACCCACACCGGATCTTGTTGATCCTGAGGAAAAACACAAACAGACCCTCTCGCCCACGTTAGCACGGGGTCAGGTCCCCGCCAAGAGCCTGTCAAAATATCCTTCCACTTCACCATGCATTTAGGTGGACCATGGGAATCCTGATGTCTGTCCGCTGCTGAGCGGCCTTGAGCATCCAAATTGAAAAAGTTTAAAGTAAATAAGGCTAAAGACATTCTCTCCTTGGGTGTACGGCCTTGGCCTATTCCCCCTTTCTGTTTTTGCAAACATTCTTTCAAGGTGCGATGAGCACACTCCACAATTCCTTGTCCTTGAGTATCATATGGTAATCCGTGATTAAGCTGTACCTCCATCTGGTTGCAGAAGGAGACAAAGGACTGTGCCGTATAGGCTGGTCCATTGTCCGTTTTCAGCTGCTGCGGTTTTCCCCATGCAGCCCAGGCTTCTAAGCAATGCCCTATGACATTGCGAGCCTTTTCTCCACTCATAGGTGTAGCATGTATGATACCTGAGCAGGTATCCACAGATACATGAATATATTTTAAGGTTCCAAACTCTGAAATGTGGGTAACATCCATTTGCCAGATTTTGAGTGGCATCAACCCTCTAGGGTTCACTCCCACACTGGGAGGATGATGATGAATCACACACTGAGGACAGTCCAAAACCACTTGTCTAGCATCTGCTCTAGACAAATGGAAGTTTTGCTGTAGAGTTTTTGCATTTACATGAAATAATTGGTGAAACTGTCCGGCTTGGTCCAGGAATGAGCTCCAAAAAATGCATGTCATCCTAGTCCATTGATCAACTTTATCATTACCCTCACTTAATGGTCCAGGTAATCCTGTATGTGCTCTGATATGTTGAATATAAAAACACCTTTTTCTCTGCCAGATTAAAACTTGTAACTCTTGTAATAAGGCACATACAGTACTACTATTCTTAATAGGACCTGCTAATTCTAATACTTTCACTGCGTTGACAACATAGACTGAATCTGAGATCAAATTGAATGCAAATTGACATCTTTTAAACACCTCAATCACTATTTTCAACTCTACTATTTGGGGGGGAGCCCGGTTGAAATTGACATAACATGGGCTCTTGTCTTTCTATCAAATAGGCTCCACAGCCTGTCTTTGAGCCATCAGTAAACACATTTGGTGACCCTTGAAGTGGTACTGCTGAAGTAACCTTAGGGAATATCACAGGGTGCTCCTTAAAAAATGATAGTAATGGATGCTTAGGATAATGGTTATCACTCCTTCAAAGCTACATTGTAATATTGCCCAGTCATCTATAGTGCCACACAAAATCTTAATTTGATGACTGGAATAGGGAACTATTATACTGGCAGGAGCAACTCCAAAAGACTGCAAGCATTGTTGGATACCATTCAAGGCTAAAGCAGCAACTGCAGTGGGATAATGTTCTATGGAATTTTTTGGAGAAATCTTTGAATAGGTCCATAATAATGGTCCGTCCTGCCATAACAATCCTGTAGGTTGACAATAGGTGGCAAATATGCACAATGCAATGGGCTGTCCTTCCTGCCATCTTTTTAGGAAGGCACTCTGTAACCTTTCTTCCACTTTACATAAAGCTTTTCTTGCTTCTACTGTTAATTGCCTAGGAGAATTAAGTGCTGAATCACCTTTCAAAATATCATATAGGAGTCTTATTTCATAATTTGGTAGCTTTAAATAGCCTCTCAACCAATTGATATCTCCTAACAACCTTTGAAAATCATTTAAAGTCTTTAAATTATCTTTTCTTATCTCAATCTTTTGAGGTATTATCTTTTCAGGTCCAACCTTTGCTCCTAAATAATCTACCACATTTTCCTTTTGAACCTTATCAGGAGCAATAAACAACCTTTTCTTTTTTAATAATTGAACTAATTCTTCATAGGCCCGATCTAACATTTGTTCACTCTTAGCTGCCAATAAGATATCATCCATATAATGAACACATCTCAAATCTGGAAAATTCTTTCTCAAGGGAGCAATGGCCTCCCCCACATACAGTTGGAACATAGTGGGGCTGTTTGCCATGCCCTGAGGTAATACTACCCATTCAAACCCCTGATCAGGTTCCTCATGGTTACAGGATGGAACAGTAAATGCAAATCTCTCACTATCTTTGGCACACAAAGGGATGGAGAAAAAACAATCTCTTATATCTATAACTATAATGGGCCATGAGGCTGGCAAAGATGATAAAAGCGGCAAGCCGTGTTGCACTGGGCCCATGATCTGCATTTGTTGATTTATGGCACGCAGGTCATGCAATAATCTCCATTTTCCAGATTTCTTTTTAATGACAAAGATAGGTGTATTCCAGGGAGATACAGATGGTTTTATATGCTTTAAAGACATCTGTTCATCCACCAACTCTTTGGCCGCATTCAATTTTACAGAGGAAAGTGGCCACTGAGGAACCCATACTGGATCCTCCGTCTTCCAAGTTATGGGAATGCCCTCCTCAGTGGCCCCTAGGAAAAACCCAGGCCCTGTCTCTTTTGTCTTTGCTGCATAGATATGGGACTCTTCCGCCCCTGCAAATATTTTCCTATTCCAAAGCCTGGAGCATATCCCATATCTTGCATCATACGTTGGGCTGAATCAGAATAATCATTACTCAATTTAAATCCCATATCTTTTTAAAGGTCTCTTCCCCAAAGGGAGATAGGGAGCTCAAGTACATATGGCTGCATTTCTCCTGAGTGGTTTTCTTGGTCCTGCCACTTTAATAATCGTGCACTCATATCTGGAGTCTTTGCATAACCCAGGCCTTGAAGTGTTTGAGAAGAGGCTTGTACGGGCCAACCTGAAGGCCCGTCTTTCTTTGCTATGATACTCCTATCAGCCCCAGTATCCAAAAGGCCCAGGATCTTTTTACCATCAACTTTTAACTCCAAGACGGGGCGTTGGTCCAAATCCAAGGAGAGAAAAGTCAGATCCGTGCCTGTGGACCCAAAACCATCTTTTCCTCTCTCTCGATCCTTTGCTGCATAGCAATCATGTAAGCTCGGCAACATGATCAACTGAGCAATTCTATCTCCAGGAGAGATAGCTGTTATACCACGGGGAGAGGCTACCATGATCTTAACCACTCCTGTACAATCTGGATCTATAACCCCAGGATGGACAATAAGTCCTCTCAAGGCTGATGATGACCTCCCTAACAGCAAACCAACTGTACCAGGTTCAAGGGGTCCTTTAAAATCTGTTTCAATTAACTGGACCCCCATTTGGGGCGTTAATACGAGTCTGGTGGTGGAGCAGAGGTCCAATCCTGCTGAGCCTGCAGTGGCTCTCCGTGGTCTCTTGGATGGCGGAGGGTTGGCCATCTCTCTTGATTCTGTTCTTTGTCCTGATTCTCTACTGCCCCATATATTTGTGGGCCCTGGGGTCGTGGGCCCCGCTGTCCGTTTTTTTGGACGAGCGCCACCATAACCTTGAGTTAAAGGCTGGCCATGGATGTCTGTCACTGAACAGCATTCATTAGCCCAATGGTTCCCTTTTTTACATCTTGGGCATAACCCCGGCCACCTGGGGCGTTGTACACTTCCTGTACTTTCTGTACTCCTTCCCCTGGGGCACTGTCTTTTAAAGTGTCCCATCTTGCCACACTTAAAACAAACTCCTGAACTTTCTCCACCTTTTCTGGTCAATTGTACTACTGCGGCAGCAAGACCACCATTAGTTAATGGCCCTCCAAGTTCTCTACACACTTTCATCCAGACTTCTAGCCCTTTACTCTTGTAAGGGGTGATAGCGGCTCTACACTCTTTGGTGCATTGCTCATAAACTAACTGTTTTATTAGTGGCAAGGCAGCATCCGGGTCACCAAAAATCTTCCCTGCTGCTTCTACCAATCATGCCACAAAGTCTGAAAAGGGTTCCATGGGGCCCTGTAGATTCTTAGTTAAGTTCCCACTCACCTCCCCTTTGTTAGGAAGGGATTTCCAAGCCTTGATAGCTATCTGGTTTATTTGTTCATAAACCTGATTGGGATATCCTGTCTGCTGGTTGGCAAATCTCCCCTGCCCAAGCAGCATATCTCTATCCCAGGCTGGATTTCCATCTCTCTGATTAATGGCTGCTTGCTCAGTGGCATACTCAATCAAGAAAGCTTTCCAGTCTAAATATTGCCCTGGACTTAAGCAGGCGCGGGCCAGGCCACTCCAATCACTCGGAGTCATACAATGTCTGCTTAATGCTTCTACTTGAGCCAATGTAAAAGAAGCGGTAATTCCATAGGTATGAACCGACTCTGCAAGGGATTTAACTACTTTAAAATCGTGCGGTTCCTCGTACCTGTTCCCTTGTGGGTCTTGGTATACCAGATAGGCAAACTGTAATTCTGTTCTTACTTGTGTCCACATCCCCGGGCAGAAAGATCTCCCTACTTTCAGGGACTGAACAGGCTGATCTATCTGAACGGCTTCTGGGTATGGAGGGGGAGTTGAAGGCGCCGCGGCAACAGCTTTACTTACACCGACCACCGCCAACGTGGCTGAAGGCGCTGCGGCAACGGTTTCACTTACACCGACTGCCGCCAACGTGTCTTTCTCTTTTACCCTTTTCTTTTCCCTTTTTCTAATAGCAGTCCTCTCCAACTGTTCTATTAGAGCGTGTAGCTCCTCTTCAGAATCCGTGCCCTCTGAGTCTTCAAAATCTCTAAAATCTCTAAGATCGGGATAGAGAGGGACCTTCCTTTTGCTTCCCTTTTCACTGTCTGCCTGCTCAGGTCTTTCGCCTTTGTTACTTTCCTTTTCACTGTCTGCCTGCTCAGATCTTTCCCCTTGCAGCAGTTCCAAGGCTGATTTCCCTCCTTGATTGCGTTACAGCATCTCTGATCTTCTAAACAACTCCTCACCATCTTCCAAATCGGTCTTACTCCATGCTTCAGAGTACCTTGTTCCCAAGCAAAATCCAAGTCCCTGCCTAATTTATCCCAGCAGGATACCGTAAGATTACCGGACACAGCAAACCACGGAGCCACGGAGTCGCATTCATTCAAAAATCTCTCTAGGGTAGACTTCTTAAGTTTCAAATTCCTAGCTAAAAGTAGCTCCTGAAGAGCCAGAAAAATTGGATGTGACTGAGACAATCCCATGATTAAAAATTTACTTTCGGTTCACAGTTTCCTGCGAAACTTTACCTTTTGTTCACTATTTCCGCGAAACTTGACCTTTTGTTCGCTATTTCCGCGAAACTTTACCTTTTGTTCACTATTTCCGTGAAACTTTATTGTCCCAATTTATCCCAGGAACTTACCAGTGCACTGCCCCTGACTGCAGGAGTTCTGAGTCTTTTCTGGTTCCCCGTACGGGCTACCACTTGTCGCGTCCCCCTCGACCAGCAAGGATGACACAACTCGCAAAAGCTCTTCTCAAGCAGTTTATTCAGGTCCCTTGAAAACAGTCTTCCAAATGCCCGGGCAGACCCAACCCACAGGCTAAATACTATATGAACAGCCAATCAAGTAAAGCTACGTGGTGCTATCTTAGAGGCCCACGTATGTGGAAGCAAGCCAGATCAGCTGTCTTAACCAAATATGGACTTGTTTACCACCGAGAGCGCTCACCGTCGGGCTGGTGGAAGGTGGAAACCGGCGCCATCTTTAGGGCGCGGCACGTCGCAGCTCTCTACACCTCCCATCATCCAAGGTTCATAATTGTTTATTGTTGCTGGGAGAGAAATTGCATTCAATAATGTAGTCACTTGTATGTTGTCCATGCTGATGTAAGTAACAGTAGTTAGAAAACATTGTCATACATGCTAGACATAGGTATAATTGTTTTAGTGTTCTGCCTGTCTTTGCTCCCCTGTCTAATATGAACACACTATTCATTTTCTTTGCTTCTTATTTCCTTTTTTCATGTCCATGAAAATGCTGTTCGTTAATGTTAGGGGTAAAATATAGGTGGAATTTAGTTAGCTATATGATAATTTCCCTTCCCTTGATCACAAAACTTAGAAACCTTGGCAAGAATTGGGGGGGAATAGAGGGAGAAGGTGAGGTAGAAATTATAAAAGTATCCATATAATCTGAATTTTAATACAGATTAAGAGAAACTCCATGGTACAACATGGGAGCCCAATACAGGAAACTATGATAATCTGGGGATATTATTCATTTGAACTGTTTGAATTAGAAAATACTTTTAAACAGGAAGTTAGCAATTTCTTACATCCTGGCTTATCAGGCTGTGCAATATGTGACAAGATGCTCTGGTTCTACATTTTGTGGAAGCAGAGAAATATAATAATTACATGTAATTCATGCCATATGAAAAAATTTCCCCATTCTGGCCCAGCACTGAGGATGTAATTATGAATAGAAAAACCTCTATCCATATCTGTTAATATGCATATTATGTAGTCTTGATGCTGACATTTTCCTTCACTCATAGTTGCTGTAAAATGTATAAATAATATGCCACAGACTATTATATTATTATTACAAGTTACAATATGTTCCAATAGAACTTTCATACACAAATCTATTTCTTCCTTCTGAAGTAAAGTTTTATATTCTGCATTATTTAAGCATGCTAAATTCTATGTCTAATTTTTGTCTATTTTTTCAACACACAATCCTTAAATCAATGAAAATGATGTTCAGACATATTCTAATCTTTATCTTACATCTCACCAAACAGATACCACCTTCTCCTATGCCTCTGTAGGAATTAGACTTTGTCTTCTCTCTTTTGAGCCATTACAGTTCTCTTTGATGGTACTCCTCATAAACAATGTTCTAAGCCAAAAAATACTATTGACCCTGTATATTAGAATAAACTTGCAGATATATTTAACTTAATTGATTTAAAAGAATGCTAAGCTAAAGATTTTACTTGCAACTACTTTCTTCCAATCCATATAAAACAAAGTATATTTCATTTTTCCTTTTGAAGCAGTTAGAAATATATTTCAGTTACATTTTTTCATTTCAAAATACTTATTTATGTTTATCAGTATTCTCTTAGGACTCATAGTAAACACACAAGATTATTTTCTAGAGTGGTCACAAAAGTGAACCAATGTTTTCTTTATTCCAGATATAAGTATCCATAACCCACCCAAGTTAGAAATACCATGCAAAATAAATCAGAAACACCTTTTGCTCTAACAGAACTTGAAAATTCCAATGAATTAATTTAATATACAAATTATATCATTGTATGAACAACACACATAGAGGATTAATTTGTAAGAGTTTCATATTGTTGGGAAGAACTTGAGTATGTTTCCTGATCTCTGCTTACAAGATTAACCAATATCTACTCATTTTTGTTTGCATTAAAGCACATATAGCACAACCCTCTCTAACTTTCTCATTTTGCTCACAGTTTTGGTTTATTTTATTTTTGTATATGTTTTTATTGATATTTATAAAGATTTTTACAACATCTAACTCATAGTGTTTATTTTAAGATAATGGTTTTTCTCATTACATTTTCTCCACCTTCCATGAAAATGTTACAGTATCTCCAGGTGGAATACTTTCAATACTTTCTTCCATTCAGAAGGCAAGAATCATTCTATAAAGCAATTCTAAATGCTTTCTTTTAACACGTTTGCTTATTACTTCAAATTACATCTCCATCATAGTACCCTCTTTCCCACTCCTCCCAGTTCAACCCTCCCACTCTCTCTTCCCTCTCCCACCCATCCCACTCCTCTGATGTGGAGTGTTCCTACATATCAGCCCTTCTCGGTTCAACAGTCATATGAGGGCCAAGAGCTTCCTCTTGCACTGGGGGACTATATGGTAGCACCTTTAGGGCAAATTGTCTCATTGACAGGTAACAAAGTCTATGTTCCTGATCCTTGTGGTGTGTTGGTTGTAGGATAGTTATCCTGTACTATATGGCTAAAATCCAATTATTATAAATGAATAGATGCCATGTGCATCTTTGTGAGTCTGGGTTAGCTCACTAAGGATGAGCTTTACTAGTTCCATCCATTTTGGTTGTGAATTGCATAATTTCCTTGTCTCTGATGGCTGAGTAGTATTCCATTGTGTAAATTTACCACAATTTTTTATCCATTTGTCAGTTGAGGGATATCTAGGTTGTTTCTCTTTTCTAATTATTACAAATTGGCTGCTATTAACAAAGATGAGGACATGTCCTTGTGGCTTGGTGGGGAATAATTTGGGTGGATACCCAGAAGTGGTATGGCAGAGTCTCAAAGTAGGGCTATTCCAAGTTTTCTAAGATATCATCAGACTGATTTCGATAGTGGTTGTACAAGTTTGCACTCCCACCAGCAATGGAGGAGTGTTCCCACCTCTCCACAACCTTGCCAGCATGTGCTGTCATTTGAGTTTTTGATCTTAGCCATCTGACAGGTGTGAGATGAAATCCCAGAGTCATTTTGAGTTTCATTTCTCTGATGATTAAGAATGCTGAGCATTTCTTCAAGTGTCACATGGCCATTAGAGATTCCTTCTTTGTAAATTCTTGGTTTAGCTCTGTTTCCCATTTTTTTGGATTATTTGGTTTCTTGGTGTTCAATTTCTTGAGTTCTTTATAAATTTTACATATTAGCCCTGTGTCTCATGTGGGGTTGGTATGTTGGTAAAGATCTTTTCGCAGTCAGTAGGTTGCCATTTTCTTCCAATGTCAGTGTCCTTTGCCTTACAGAATCTTCTCAGTTTCATAAGGTCCCATTTAGTGGTTGATGATCCCAGAGCCTGAATTGTTGGTGTTCTGTTCAGGAAGCTGTCACTGTGCCCATGAGTTCGAGGCTTTTCCCCACTTTATCTTCTATTAGATTTAGCTTGCTAGGCTTTATGTTAAGGTCTTAGATCCATTTGGACTTAATTTTTGTGCAAGGTGATAAGTATGCATGTAATTTCATTATTTTACATGTCAACATCCAGTTAGACCAGCACCATTTGTTGAAATTGCTGTCCTTTTTCCATTGTACGGTTTTGGCTTCTTTGTCAAACATTAGATGACCATAGGTGTGTGGGTTCATTTCTGGGTCTTTAATTCGATTCCATTGATCCACTGGACTGTTTCTATACCAGTACTATGCTGTTTTTATTATTATTGCTCTGTTCTGTAGTACAGCTTGAGATCTGGGATGATGATACTTCCAGATATATATATATTTAATTGCACAGGATTGATTTAGTTATTCTGTTTTTTTTTTTTTTTTTTTGTTATTCCATGTAAGGTTGAGAATTGTGTTATTCAGGGTCTGTAAAGAATTGTGTTGGCATTTTGATTGGAATTGCTTTCAATCTGTACATTGCTTTGACAGGATGGCCATTTTAAGTACTTATTCTATGAACCAAATTGAAGTCCTTAATTGGGAAGTAAGGACCAAAGTTTGATTCCAACTACCAACAAATGTATTGTCAGTGATTTGGTATTTACAAAGGTTTCTGTTCTATCATACTTATGAAAATGGCCTTTAAATTGAAGACATTTACCTTCATGATTTTTGTGAAGCTTAAATTGGATAACACTTATTAAATAGCTAACATGTGGCATGGAAAGACAGTTGGTTATGTTATTATTTATTGTATTCTTCCACTTATAAAATTCAATTCTTCATCATGTATAGAACCCCTAAGCAGAACCCCAGCCAGTATCTGCCTGGATAGATTCATTTCTGTTGCTAACACTTACTACATCCCAGGAATTGTGAGTTAAGAATAGTTTTTTACTAAATCATTTTGGTACATGTTTCCTTGTTTTCATACAGATATAATCACATACAGTAGAAAAAATAACACATTTCATGAGGTCAAATAAATATTAGTTCCTCAACAACGGTTTTCTTCAGTAATTTTGTATTTCTCTCACTTTTTTAATCTGTTTTTTTCTTCATATCACCACATACAATAGTCCTGTTTGCAAAGACATTTAAATCAATTCCAGATGAGTGAAACATTAAATAAAAAAACTCAGAGAATACCTGATCTGGAAATAAAAGTAGCACCATTTGACAACGACAAAAATATACCACCATTGTCAATATCCCACATAGATTTGTGATATTTTATATGCTAATTATTTCTTCTAATTTTTGCATTACTCATACAGAAAATATATACTATGCTATATTTCTATAAATTTCTGCTCACTTTTTAACTTTTTCTATGTTGAATATTTATTTATGTGGCCTTTCTACCTATGGATCCACCCTTGTCATATATAAGTGATACCCTTATAATTTATAACTTCTATTAGAAGATTGCACACAGTTCATGAACTACTGATTTTTTCCTCCTCTTAGGCTTTTTAGGTTTCTTAAAAAATATTTGTAACTACATTTACCAAATGAAACCTGCTTCTCTCTTTGTTTCTCCAGGCTGATAACTAATACCTACCGGTGACATTCTTGGATGCATACAGTCTAAGTTGATAAAAGTAAGGGAAGTTGATACCTAACAGAAAACAAGTGCTTCCTACAGCAAATTTCAATTTTTTTCATAGAATTGGTTTTAATTCATGTATATTGTGATTGGCTTATATTTTTGTAGTGCATGTGGTATATACCATGGGCACGTGGTGCCTATAGAGGCCAGAAGAGGGCACCAGGTCCTCTGGAGCTAGAGTTACAGGTGGTTATTAACTGTCAGGTAAGTGATGGAAACCAAACCCTAAATTTGATCTTAACTGTTAAAGTGTCTCTGAATTATGTCAGAGTTTTGTTTTTAAATCCTAACAATTTATAACATCTTAGTAACATAGTAATATGTGTGGTGAGTATTTAACAGCATAGAAAGCTAATTCCTTCAAAGTGAAAATTCAAAGAACATCATTGCTATCATATGTTATCACATCTGAGATCATAAAATTACTTATATACTTTCCATGTGCAGAAAAGATACTCTTTCAGAATATTGTTCTCTTCAAATTCTTTTTTTAAATATTTATTTATTGCTTCAGGTTACATCTCTATCACAGTGTCCTCTTTCCACACCTCCCAGTCCTGCCCTCCCACCCTCTACCCCCTATCCCCTCCATTCCCCTCCTCTGGAGTGGAGTGTCCCTACATAACAGTCCCCCACCCCACTTCAGCAGAAATATGAGGACCAAGAGCCTTCTCATACACTGGGGGGGCTTACAAGGCAGCACCACCAGGGTAAAGTGTCTCATCGACAGGAAAAAAGTCTATGTTCATGTTTCCTTTGGTGCATTGGTTTTAATATAGTTATCCTGTACTATATGGCTAAAATGTGACTATAAGTGAATAGATGCCATGTGCATCCTTCTGAGTCTGGGTTAGCTCACTCAGGATGAACTTCTCTAGTTCCATTCATTTGGCTGCAAATTGCATGATTTTGTTGTTTCTGATAGATGAGTAGTAATCCATTGTGTAGATGTACCACAGTGTTTTAATCCATTTTTCAGTTGAGGGACATCTGGGTTGTTTCCAGTTTCTAGCTATTACAAATAAGGCTGCTATGAATATAGATGAGTAAACTTCCTTGTGATTTGATGAGTAGTCATTTGGATGTATACCCAGAAGCTGTATGGCAGAGCTATTCCAAGTTTTCTAAGATATCTCCATGCTGACCTCCATAGTGGTTCCACAAGTATGCACTTACACCAGCAATGGAGAAGGGTTCCCTTTCTCCACACTCTGGCCAGCATGTGGTGTCATTTGAACTTTTGATCTTAGCCATTCTGACAGGTGTGTGATGGAATCTCAGAGTCCTCTTGAGTTGCAATTCTCTGATGATTAAGGATGCTGAGTATTTCTTCAAGTGTCTCTCAGCCACTAGGGATTCCTCCTTTGTGAATTCCCTGTTTAGCTCTGTTCCCCATTTTTTTTTTTTGATTGGATTGCTTGGTTTCTGGGCGTTTTAGAACTTGAGTTCTTTGTAAATTTTGGATATTAGCCCTCTGTCAGTTGTGGGGTTGGTGAAGATTTTTTTCACATTCTGTGTGCTGCTGGTTTGTTCGAATGACAGTGACTTTTGCCTTACAGAAGCTTTTCAGTTTCATGAGGTCCCATTTATTGATTGTTGGTCTTAGATCCTGAGCTGTTGGTATTCTATTCAGGAAGTTGTCACCTGTGCCAATGATCTCAATGGTTTCCCCCACTTTCTCTTCTAGTAGATTTAGTGTGTCTGGCCTTATGTTAAGGTCTTTGAGACACTTGGACTTAAGTTTTGTACAAGGTGATAAGTATGGGTTTAATTTCATTCTTTGACATGTTGACATCCAGTTGAACCAGCACCATTTGTTGCAAAATAAAATCAAGATATGAAGTTGCAATAGAATATATTTGTAGATGCTCCTGTAATAAACATTGGTCCTCATGGTATAGTTAGTCTTCATGCAGTTCTAGGCACAAAGTATCACCAAAATGATGAAGGTAAGACTGGATATTAGGTGATATTTCATTACAGTAGAGAGGGATCACTGGACTTGTTAATTGATCAGAAGTTAGTGGAATAATGGGATGGGGAAATGAAAAGACAGGGAGAAGTTTAAACAAACTGAAATGCTTGTGAAAATACTTTGAGGCTTATGCTCTTGCAACTGATATGAAAAATATAGTAAGATAGTGTCTTAGTCACTGTCCTATTTCTGTGAGAATATGGTGTGACCAATAAAATAATTTAATTGAGGGTTTGCTTACAGTTTCAGAGATTTACTCCATTATTGTCATGGCAAGGAACATAACAGTATGCAGGTATATATGGTCCTAGAGAAGTTTCTGAGAGCTTCACATCCTGATTGTAGTATGTAAGCAGAGAGAAAGAGAGAGAGAGACAAAGACACACACACACACACACACACACACACACACACAGAGAGAGAGAGAGAGAGAGAGAGAGAGAGAGAGAGAGAGAGAGAGAGATTGGGCTAAGCATGAGCTTTTGAAACCACAAAGTCCACACAGACCAAGGAAACATTCCTTCCAACAAGGCTACACTTGCTTCAACAAAGCATACACCTAATCCTTCCAATCCTTTCAAGTAGTTCCACTCTCTAGTTACTAAGTATTTACATATATAAGCCTATGTGGGCCACTCCTATTAGATTACCAAAGACAGTAGGCCGTATGTGTTACGAAAGAATGAGGGGGAGTATGAAGAGCAAAATGTTTAAAGGAGATGGAGGGGATCAAAGATGGCAGCAGCCCGTGCGGATGCATTATGAACTTGGGGAAAACAGCCACAGAGTTGTTGGATGCTGTACAAAAATCTGAGGGACTAGACACACCCTGGGTCTCACCCAGTTCCCAAGGGACTTCAACACCTCACTCACAATAATGGACAGTTCATCAAGACAGAAGCCAAACAGAGAAATATTGAGTCTAACAGAGATCATGAACCAAATGGACCTAACAGATATCTACAGAACATTTAACCCAAACACAAAGGAACACATCTTCTTCTCAGCACCTCATGGAACCTTCTCCAAAATCAACCAAATAGTTGGACATAAAGATAGTCTCAATAGATACCAGAAAATTGAAATAACCCCTTGTATCTTATCAGACCACCATGGAATAAAGCTGGACTTCAACAGCAAAAGAATCAACAGAAAGCCTACAAACACACATGGAAATTGAACAACTCTTTACTAGATGACTACTGGGTCAGGAAAGAAATAAAGAAGGAAATCAAAGACTTCTTAAAATCCAACAACAATGGAGGCACAACATACCCAAACCTATGGGACACAATGAAAGCTGTGCTACGAGGAAAGTTCATACCACTAAGTGCCTTCAAAAAGAAAATTGTGACAGTTCATATTAGTGAATTAAGAGCTAAACTGAGTGAATTGGAAAAAAAAAGAAGCAAACACTCCCAAGAGGAGCAGAAGGCAGGAGATCATCAAACTTAGGGCTGAAATCAACAACTTAGAAACAAACAAACAAAAAAAAAACTATACAAAGAATCAATGAAACCAAGAGTTGGTTCTTCGAGAAAATCAACAAAATAGACAGACCCTTAGCCAAATTAACTAAAAGGCAGAAGGAAATAACCCAAATCAACAAAATCAGAAACGAAAAGGGAGAAAAAACAACAGACATTGAGGAGATCCAGAGAATATTTGGGTCCTACTTTAAAAATCTATATTCCACCCAATTTGAAAACCTAAGTGCAATGGACAATTTTCTCAATAGATTCCACCTAGAAAAACTAAATCAAGATCAGATTAATAGCTTAAACAGCCCAATAACCCCTAAGGAAATAGAAACAGTCATTAAAAATCTCCCAACCAAAAAAAGCCCAGGGCCACATGGCTTTAACACAGCATTCTACCAGACCTTCAAAGAGGAACTAACACCAATACTTTTCACTCTTCCACCAAATAGAATCAGAAAGAACACTGCCAAACTCATTCTATGAGGCCACAATCACCATGATTCCTAAACCACACAAAGACCCAACAAAGAAAGAGAACTTCAGAACAATCTCCCTCATGAACATAGATGCAAAAATAATTAATAAAATACTAGCAAACACAATTCAAGAACACATCAAAAGTATCATACACCATGATCAAGTAAGGTTCATCCCAGGAATGCAGGGATGGTTCAACATACGAAAGTCTATCAAGGTCATTCACCATATAAACAAGATGAAAGAAAAAAAAAACACATGATAATCTCACTAGATGCAGAAAAAGCATTTGACAAAATCCAACACCCCTTCATGCTAAAAGTTCTGGAGAGAACGGGCATACAAGGACCATAACTAAAAATAATAAAGGCAATATACAGCAAGCCAGTGCCCAAGATAAAATTAAATGGAGAGAAATTGAAGCATTTCTTCTAAACTCAGAGACACTACAAGGATGCCCACTTTCACTATATCTCTTCAATATAGTACTTGAAGTTCTTGCTAGAGCAATAAGACAACGAAAACAGATAAAAGGGATACAAATTTGAAACGAAGAAGTCAAATTATCCCTATTTGCAGAAGATATGATAGTATACATAAGTGACCCCACACATTCCACCAGAGAACTCTTACAGTTGATAAACACCTTCAGCAAGGTGGCTGGATACAAAATTATCTCAAAAAAATCAGAAGGCCTTCTATATACAAAAAACAAATGGACTCAGAAAGAAATAAGGGAAACAACCCCCTTCACAATAGCCGCAAACAATATAAAATACCTGGTGGTAACTCTAACAAAGCAAATAAAGGACCTGTACAACAAGAAATTCAAGCCCTTGAAGAAAGAAATGGAAGAGGCCTTTAGAAGTTGGAAAAATCTCCCATGCTCATGGATAGGTAGGATCAACATAATAAAAATGGCTATCCTACCAAAATCAATATATAGATTCAATGCTATTCCTATCATAATACCAACACAATTCTTTATAGACCTGGAAATAACTATTTTCAATTTCATATGGAACAACAACAACAACACCAAAAACCAGAATAGCTAAATCAATTTTGTAAAAAAAAAAAAAAATCTGGAGGTATCACCATCCCAGATTTCAAGCTGTACTACAGAGTAATAGTAGTAAAAACAGCATGGTATTGGTATAGAAACAGACCAGTAGATCAATGGAATCGAATTGAAGACCCAGAAATGGACCCACACACCTCTGGCCACCTAATTTTTGACAAAGAAGCCAAAACTGCACATTGCAAGACGGACAGCATCTTCAACAAATGTTGCTGGTCCAACTGGTTGCCCATTTGCAAAAGAATGAAATTAGACCCATACTTATCACCTTGTACAAAACATAAGTCCAAGTGGATCAAAGACCTTAACATAAGGCTGGTCACACTAAATCTACTAGAAGAAAAAGTGGAAACAACCCTTGAACTCATTGGCACAGGTGACAACTTCCTGAACAGAACACCAACAGCTCAGGACCTGAGACCAACAATCAATAAATGGAACCTCATGAAACTGAAAGCTTCTGTAACACAAAAGACACGGTCATTCGAACAAAAAGGCAGGTTAGAGACTGGGAGAAAATCCCCACCAACCCCATTCTGACAGAGCTCTAATATCTAAAATCTACAAAGAACTCATGAAATTATATGCCAAGGAACCAAATAATCCAATCAAGAAATGGGGAACAGAGTTAAATAGAGAATTCACAAAGGAGGAATCCCTAATGACTGAGAGACACTTGAAGAAATGTTCAATATACTTAATCATCAGAGAAATGCAACTCAAGACTACTCTGAGATTCCATCTCACACCTGTCAGAATGGCTAAGATCAAAAGCTCAAATGACAGTACATGCTGGTGAGGGTGTGGAGAAAGGGGAACCCTCCTCCATTGCTGGTGGGAGTGCAGGCTTGTACAACCCCTATGGAGGTCAGTATGGTGATATCTTAGAAATCGTGGAATAGCTTTGCCTCAGGACCCAGCCATACCACTTCTGGGTATATATCCAAATGACTCCTCATGGAAACATAAGGAAGTCCCCTCATCTATGTTCATGGCAGCCTTATTTGTAATAGCTAGAAACTGGAAATAACACAGATGTCCCTCAACCGAAGAATGGATTAAAAAACTGTGGTACATCTTTACAAAGGAATATTACTCAGCTATCAGAAACAATGAAATTATGCAAATTGCAGCCAAATGGATGGAACTAGAGAAGCTCATCCTGAGTGAGCTAACCCAGACTCAGAAGGATGCACATGGCATCTATTCACTTATAGTAGGATTTTAGCTATATAGTACAGGATAAATGTACTACAACCAACATACCAAATGGAACATGGTCATAGACTATTTTTTTCTGTCTTTTTTTTTTTTTTTTGCTGTTGTTGTTTGTTTTTGTTGGTTTGTTTGTTGATTGGTCTGCTTTTTTTAATTTTCCCTTCCTAACAATTGGATACTTTTCACTGGTGGTACTGCCTTGTAGGCTCCCAGTGTATGAAGAGGCTCTTGGCCCTCAGATGACTTCTGAACTGGGGCGAGAAATGTTATGTAGGGACACTCCACTCCAGAGGAGCAAGAGGGAAGGGTTAGAGGGTACAGGATGGGATGGCGGGGCTGGGAAGGCGGGAAAGAAGACAATATGTTGGAGATGTAACCTGAAGCAACAAATAAATAAATTTATTAATTAAAAAAAAAGCAGGGAACAGGTCTAAAACACTGTAAATAAATTAAAGTTTACAGCTGTTCAACCTGGTTTTATAAACGTCCAAGAGTTAAAAAAACTTAGAGCTAAAGTAAAATACATGAAACGTGTAGTGTTTTAACTTCAGCAGAGACGGGAGGAGCACTATAGAGTTAGTTGACTTATAAATTCTAGAGTTACAAGGAACAGGGTGGTGATGGTGCACACCCTTAATCCTATCATTCAAGAACAATACATCCTTAATCCCAACACACTAGAGACAGAAACAGACAGATCTCAGAGCTTAACGTAAGCCTGATACAAAACAACCTCTAAATAGAGAAAAACTTCAATGAGGCGTGGTGGAACACATCTTTAATCCCTTCAGTTGGGAACAACAGGTCTTTTATCCCAATTCTTAGAATGCAGAGACAGGCACATAGGATTTGGAAGGATTTAAGTTTAAAAGCTACTTACAAAAGACATGCTCAATGCAAACAAATTGTCCTTTGAGATCTCAAAATATATACACTAATGGTTTGTTTAGCTCCAAAATAACAAAATAATTTCTTCTTAATCCAGACTGAAAGATAATACTTTATATATTGTCAAAAAAAAAAAAAACAAATTTGCCCAAAGGACAATCTGCCTGCATCGAGAAGGCCTTTTGTAAGTAGCCTCCAAACCTAGGTCCCTCCAAATCCCATGTGTGTGTCTCTGAACTCTAATTATTGGGATCAGAGACCTGTGGTTCCCATCTGAAGGGGTCAAAGATGTGTTCCACCACTCCTGGATCGAAGTCTTTCTCTATTTAGAGTTTGCCCTGCATCAGGCTGACCCTGAGCTCCGAGATCTGCCTGTTTCTGTCTCCAGCGTGCTGGGACCAAGGGTGTACTCTTCTTGAATGGTGGGACCAAGGGTGTGCACCCTCACCACCCCGCTCTGTATGACTCCAGAATACATAAGACAACCAACTCTACGGTGCTCCCCCCGTCTCCACTGAAGTCAAAGGCATGGGCCAACACCACATTTCTCTTGTATGTTACCTTAGCTCCACGTCTTCTCGACACCTGGAGGTCTGCAAAACCAGGCCGAATGGCTGTATCCTCTATTCCATTCACAGTGTTTCAGCCCTGCCACCTGCCCTTTTTTTTTTTTTTTAATCGAGACATATCAGCTCCTGACAGCACCCCCTATTCTACTCCAAGTAGAAGATAAGCATCGAAGAATCTCCAGTGTGAGATGGTTGAATTAGTGGCAAGCCTATCTCTTGGCATGAAAAAACTCCTTGCTCCAACTGCAGACAGACTGCTGTCCAAAAAGGACAAAACTTGGTGGCAGGGAAGTCGACAGCCTGGCTCTGCCAAGACAGGGTGGGTAGGTCCTTCATAATCCCTGCTCTAAAACAAATGTCTGTCAGAGAAACAGGACCCAAAGGCTGAAGACTGATGCAGGAATGTATGGAGAGAAAATGGGAACTATCCAGGCAGTCACTGGTATGTCATTTCTTGGATTTGGAGGCTGCAGGCCCTGTACTTCCTATATAAGCAGATATATTTATCCCTCTCAGGTCTATGAGGTGGTTGAAGAATAGACAGCTAGAGTCTCATGGTTAAATTTTGAGTTGTTTAGGAATCAAGAGGCTGTTATAGATCTAAGAAGTTACTCTTAAAATTGTGTTGCAAGTTGGTGTGAATGTTGAGTCAGATATAGACCTTTAAACTCATGGAGATGGTTAGATAGTAGAATGTTAAAGTCAGGGGCCAAATATGTATGGACTGGACATTGGGAAGGTATGCTGGGCCATTTAAATCTCATAAATGTGACATATTTATATCTGTTGTTTTGTATAGTATTTACTGTTATAGGAGAAGGAACCATCTGTTGGACTGAGAGGGGAAGCTGCTGAGGGGAAGAGGGTGGAAGGGCGGGATAGGAAGGGGGAATAGGGAAGGGTTTGTGACTGAGATGTAACTTGAAGAAAAAAAAATAAAGTATTTAAAAAAAAAACAAATTTGCTTCAGGAGAAATTTTACCTGACCCCCCCACCCCCAAAAAAAGGTAATTGTCCCAGAGTTAGGATTAGGGCAGGGCTCTGTTCTTATCTTTCCAAGAGATTTAAAGCATCCATTCAAGTAATCCAGGGACAACTGGACAACGGAAACCTCAGCAGAAAACAGATCAGACACTAAAGAATACAAGTGGCCCAGACCATCCAGCCTTGCAGACTTCCTCAACAGCTATTTCCTCAAAAGTCTACAACCACAACAACTCAGAATCGCTAAGATCTTTCAGCTCCACAGACTGCTCCAGCCAGAACTTCAGTAAAGCCCTGAAGATCAGCTTCTATCTACAAACTTCTTAGGACATCTAAATAGCTGAGCACAAAAGGAGTGAACATCAAATGATTCTATAAATATTTTAAACCATTTTTTCCATTCTTATTTGGGCCCCAAACAGGTTTACTATGCCCCAAGTCAAAAGGAAGTCATTTTAAGAGAGAGCGTCCCCTACCCAGAAGGTGGGGAGGGTCTTTCCTCCCCCTTTGGTTATTTGATGAACAACAGAAAATTTTGTTATTTAGGGGAAGAGACTACAAGCTGTTAAATGGTCTTGTTAAATGGGTTTTGGAGGTTAGACCCAGGGACTTCTCTCTTTTTCTTTTCTGTATCCTTCTTTCTCTCCTATGTAGGAGTGGATAGACTTGAGAAAAAAATGGGACATAGACATAGTATGGGAAAGATCAAGAAAGAAGGACAGATTATTGAATATGCCCATATACCTTTGTATATTGATACACAATTAATATTATATTTGGCTAAATTGGTATTGATTATTGTATAGTAATGTAAAATTAAGATTGTATTGGACTACATTGGTATTGATCTTTGTATATTGCTACAAAATTAAGATAAAATTTGGCCACCATGGTATTGACCCTTGTATGTTGATGCAAAATTAAGTTTGTATTGGGCTACATAGGTATTGATCTTTGTATATCAATACAAAATTCAGAGTATTTGGCCACATTGGTATTGATCTTTGTATATTGATACTAAATTAAGGGTAATGCTTCTTAAAGGTATTGTACCTAGTAAAGCTTAAAAAATGAAATGTGGAGTTTTGGCCTTTTGATACCAACCATCATAAATTGTTTAGGATAATTAAGAAATGCAAACTCATAATCATGCAAGAGTGTCATTTTGTTAGTTACTATGACGGTCTATCACAGTTATTCTCTAATGTACTCAGAAATCAAGTTGTTAAGAGACAAGCAACATTTGCTTATCTAAATACAAGAGATAGATAGGGAGTCTTCAAAAACCCCAAGAGATGTGCAGAATATGGCATTCAAAATGTTTTCTTAAATTAAGATTTTTTTTTGATATCGAGACATGTCTGCTCCTGACAGCACCCCCTATTCTACTCCAAGTAGAAGATGAGCATCGAAGAATCTCCCATGTGAGATGGTTGAATTAGTGGCAAGCCTATCTCTTGGCAAGAAAAACCCCTTGCTTCAACTGTAGACAGACTGCTGTCCAAAAAGTACAAAACTTGGAAGCAGGTAAGTCAACAGCCTAGCCCTGTCAAGACAGGGTAGGGAAGTCCTTCATAATTCCTGCTCTACAATCAAAGTCTGTCAGAGAAACAGGGCCAAACGGCTGAACATTGATGTTGTAGTATATGGAGAGAGAATGGGAACTGTCCAGGCAGCCACTGGTAGGTCATTTCTTAGTTTTGGAAGCTGCGGGCCTTGCACTTCCTACATAATCAAATATATTTATCCCTCTCAGGTCTCTGAGGTGGTTGAAGAATAGATAGCTAGAGTCTCTTTGTTAAATTTTGAGTTGTTTAGGAATCAAGAGGGTGTTCTGGACCTAAGAAGATGTTTTTAAAATTGTGATGCAAGTTAGAATGAAAACTGAGTTAGATATAGAACTTTAAACTCATGTAGATGTTTATATAGTAGAATGTTAAAGTCAGGGGCAAATACATATGGACTGGACATTGGGAATGTATGCTAAGCCATGTAACTCTCATAATTGTGGCCTATTTATTTCTGTTGTTTTGTATTGTATTTATTGTTATAAGAGAAAGAACCATTTGTTGAACTGAAAGGGGGAGCTGTTGGGGGGAAAAAAGATCTACCTTCAACTAAAAAAAAAGGGTAGAGGATGTGGGTGTTGAAAGGGAAGAGAGTGGAAGGGTGGGACAGGAGGGGGGAGTAGGGAAGGGATTGTGACTGAGATGTAACTTGAAGGAATAAAAAATAAATTATTAAAAAAATAGCCATAAATAAGACAAAGAAAGTTCCATCTTTAAGGAAATTTCTCAAGACAACATGTGGCAAAACCTTTCCCACAAAGCATTTTTCTCAGATCAGACTAAATGAGAATGTGAGACCAAGCTCTGACCACTCAGAGTGAGGTACGGGCATAAACCCTGGAGGACCATCTTGGTGTGTTTGCTTTATTACTGCTGAGCACCCTTCTACAGAAGTAAAAATTTTGACCTTTCTCAAATTAAAAAAAAAAAAAAGAAAGAAAGAAAAGTCTACCCCTGGATCAGTAGAGCAATGATGTGTATTTAGTTCTTGGGCCTAAGAATGGAAGGAGCCTCTGGGGAGGGGGGGATGGAAGGGGTAGCTGGCGTAGGGTGGGGTGAGGGGAGTACTTGAGTACTTGGTTTGGCCCATTCTAGTAGAATTTCGATCTCATTGTCCTCTCTTAGCAACCTGAGAAACCCCCAGAAAACAATCTGCTGAGGCTGGGGCAGTTGCCTCAGATCTAGGGGCACCATGGGAGAGCAGTGGCTGCCATGGAATCGCCCCCGGCAAGTACTTCATCCAGTGCCTCTGGGCATGACTTGCAAGCCCTGGTTCAAGGCCAGGCTGCCTTCTAAGTGTTTTGCGAAGCACAAACAGGAACAAATGAAGTTCCCTACCTCACTGGATGGGCGAAGCTGGGTGTTTGTGAAGGAAGGGCTGGATGATTTCAGGAAGGGCTGCCCACCTTGTGAAGGTATGATCCTGCGTGGGCCCAGAGACGGCTTTCTGCCCACAATTTCTCCTGGAGCCCGCCGTGGCTCCAGAAAGCGACACTAAAAGCGATGCCAGGACTTAGGCCTGCTTTCCACGCTATCTCTGGCCCAGCAAGCACGCAAGAACTTCGTGGAGAGAGTGGAAGCAAACCTGATCCAAAATCGCTTGGCTTTCTGGCCTGTGGAGGAAGGAGTTCCTGAAGAGCTGATGTTAATTGTGCTGCAGGTTATTGACCTTAACCAGAAGATGGAGGACACATGGGATTACTGTGAGGATCAGAGAAAGTCTGCTAGTCTGCCTACTGAAGACGAGGAATACCTTTACGAAATAGTCGACTTGGACCCTCCCAGGTTTCCTGAGGAACGTAAATATGGCCCGCTTGTTGGAACCGAGTCTGAAGAATTAAAAGAAGAGGAGTCCGAAGAGTCTCTTTATTACTGGTGCGTACCCAAAGGAGCCTATGATTTCTTTGACTGGGTCGAGTCACTTGGAGTCTTGGAAATTGACGAAGATTTCATGGTGAACCAATTTGACCTTGCCTATGAGTGCAGACCGATGTATACTGACAGTGCAATCAGGAAAATCAGCCTGCTTCATCCTGACCTCAGGTTCTGCAGGAGGCTGAGCAGATTGAAGAAGATCCGATTCTCCTTGCAGGAGGCAAACTTTGAAAAGAAATTCCGAAAACCACCAGATCCTTACGAGCCCTCCAGGGATAAGATTAGATACGGAGCATGGTACCTGAAGCCAGCTCTGTGGAAAAAGCTAGTGAACGATGAGCCTTTGATGGATCCTGAAGAGTTACTAGAATTTGAAGGAGGATGGCCTGCCGAACCAGACATCATTGAAGACCTTTATGGAACAACTGCCTTTAAAGATTACGTCTTAAGCAAAGGCTACACTATGCCAGCCATCCTGGAGAAACTGTTTGTGAGGAAAGGATGGGATTACGACACTGTAAAGACTCCAATACCAAGAGTACTCAGAGCACATGAATTGATCATGCAGCAAAGGGATGAAAATTATGATGATGAAGACGACTAGCTGGTTTCCCATTTTACTTGACTTTATTCTGCTCTCATTTCAAACACTGAACAGAATATATATGATGAAGATATTCCCCTATGTGAGCATGTGTTTGGACAACATCTATGAATGCTATACTTAATATTTATGAACATTTCTCAATGAACTCAAATGAACTTCTTCTATGCCTGCACCGATATTTCATCTACTACAGGATCGACACTCATGTACAGTTCTCACATTTATACACTATTGAGAATACAGCGTGGCTACATCAGTCACTTACAAGAATACATAGAAACATTAATAAAAGCAGAATTACTGCTCTTTAAAAAAATAAAGGACATGGAGACAGGAGTGTGAGGGAGAGAAGTGAGGAAGTGTAGAAGATGGGCCAACAAAAAATAAGAATGTATGAAAAATCCTTTTCAATATCCACTAGCTTATAAGCTAGTTAGAACAACAATGGTTTTGCCCAATGCTGGACTCTAAAACTGCAATATGAATCAGACAAGAAAACAAACTAGACAATTGGTACCTAGCACAGGAAACATGATCAATAATCATGGCTGGGGAATTTATATTCCCTAGGGGTAACCTAATGATGTTGTTTTGTAATTGATCATGTATACTACCAAAATCTCCTCTACGTATTTCTTTACAAATATATATATATATATATATATATATATATATATATATATATACACACACACACACACACACACATATATTTGTATTTGTGTCCTTTCTATTCAATCCCACATCAATCAAAGAAGCTTCCTGTTGGAGTGAGTAGTGCTTAATGCAAAGATACATTAGTGTTCAAAATGCTCAAAGTAAGTAACTATGCACACATATGTCTGCAAATGGGGCTACTATATCAACTCCAACCCGCACTCTTGGGCTCAGGAAACATCCTGAAAGGAGAAGTAGAAAGAATATAATAGCAGAGGATTAGAGGAGTGCTGTGAAATGCTGTCATTAGATATAACAAACCTGTTGCACACATGAATTCATAGCAGCTATGGTTACATATATAAGATATACACAAGATTAAGTCAATCTAAAATTCCACTATGCGTTTATGGCCATACGACCTTTAATGCACCAGATCTTATATGATCTCAGAAGCTAATCTGGGTTGGGCTGAATTATTCCTCAGATGAGAGATGTCATGGGAATACCAGGTGTTATAGCTTTAGCTGGGTGGTGGTGTCACATTCATTTAATTCCAGCACTATGAAGACAGAGACAGGTAGTTCTCTGAGTTCAAGACCAGACTTGTCTAAAGAGTGTGTTCCAGGACAGTCATGGTTACACACACACACACACACACACACACACACACACACAAACACGAAAAGAAAAGAAAAGAAATAAATAGCATGGATTTCAGAAAGGTTCTAAGACACTACCACTAGCTGATGTATTATTGTCTGTTTATGAGTACAAAACAGAGACAGTCACTTCCTTAAGCAGTATTAACCACTGCTATGTTAAGTATGTTTTTCATGTCCTACCTCATGAAGATCTTGACCCATTTGTATACAGGCTGGATTGGTAGCATTCAGTGTGCTAAAAAGTAAATAGATAAATAAATTTTTTAAAAGGTAAGGAAATTGGAGGGAGATTGATTGGGAAGCTCTGGGGAAAATTAAGTGGGGGGAAAGGGTAGATACAATCAAGATATATTGAATACTTTAATAAAATTGTCAAAATGGTATGAAAATTAATAAAAGTACTAAATGGAAAGAATTTTTAAAGGAGTAAAATAAAAGATCTCAATTTTTATTTCTTTGTGTAAATGCCCAGAAAAGGAATAGCTGAATGTGTTAATTGTACATTTAATATTTCAAGGACCATCTACTCTGATTATCACAAAAATAAGTCAGGTTTTGTGATATTTTGCATTTCTGTGAACATATATTATAGTTTGGTTAATCCTGGTCAAAAATTGCCTAACATTTTTGTTATTGTTTTATATGATAACAGTAATTATTTTAACAGTCGCAAAATGATACTTCATTGTATTTTTAAATACTTTCTTTTCCTTGTTTCTGTTTCTCTTCCACTCTCTCCTCTCCTCCCCCTCTCTTGAACTTGTGTATGTGTATGTGTGTGTGTGTGTGTGTGTATGTGTATGTGTGTGTGTTTGTATGTGTGTGCATATGCACATTTATGAATATTGGTGAGGTGATGATTTGGGTATCCTTTGCCAACACACTCCAGCTTATTTTCCTAAAATATCTCAATAAACCTGAGCTCACTGTCTTGAACAGTTCAACTGGCCAGAAACGCCTGGCAGTCTTCAGTCTTTGCCTATGTCATGAGAATCACAGTATTGTTAAGTTGGTCCTGGGGTCTAATTCAGGTCCTTCGACTCTCCAAGCAAGCACACTACTGACTGAGCCATCTTCATAGACACATGCCATGTGATTTGTGAAGATACAAAGTAATAAATTATGCAGAGGCAAAATCCAGTAAACTATTTCTACATCTACATCATCTAAGTTATGGACACCACCATTGTTTTCTGTGTATTTATTACAGATGCCATATTGTTCATGATTTTCTATAGCTCTCAGAAAGAATGCATTCAAAGCTTTCCATTTGATCACTTCACCTTCTAATAAGTAAAGATTTTACTGCAAAGGTACACAAAATAATCTAGTTTTTTTAATAACAAGTGAATTGCCATTATATGTTTCAGGGATAGAGAATATGAAGAGTAACTATACATGTAACAAGTTAGGTGGTAAGAGGCTATGGACTCTCACCCCTCAGACTTGGCTTAAGGCTGTTTCTGGCTGAGTTTCCTGCTCACAGGACAAACAATGAAGAACAAAGCATTTTTATGTCCACTGTAAAAGTTCTGCTTATTTTCAGGAGTTGGTATATAAAACAGAATGTCCTTTACTGTTTGCCTGCAATCCCAATGCTGTCTAGGAAGATATGTCATGAATGTTAAGCTCTCTATAAACAACAATGATTTTCTGGTTTAAGTTTCAAGACCTTATGCTGGAGATCTATTGGTCCCCAAACACTTTCTGAGAATAAAGTCATCATGCAAATATTAACATTAGAAAAAAAAATCACGTGTTTAGATTTTTTGGGAAAAGAGAGAGACGATAGGGAAATGTGAATTTTTAGTTAGCCACCTTCTACTGTGAAATACAAACTATTTCAACTGGATCTACCTTATAACTAGTGAAAAATTCACATAGGCATCAGAAGCTTTAAGCAATAAATCCTTTTGGTCACATAATGGCTACTCATGGGGTGCATTTTTCCTCATAACCTTCCTGTCACACAAGAAATATAAAATTTCAACTTTTGTTTCAAGTTCCTGATGTGAGTTGATGTGCCTGGGCAGATTGGTGCAGAATGGGGGAATGGATGGGGAGTAGTGGTGAGGGGTTTCCCCTTCTCTGAGGAGAAGGGGATGGGGGATTAGAGTAGAAGGGGGAGCAGAATGCTATTGGGATGTAAAGTGAATACATTAATTATTGAAGGGAAAAGGGGGGGAGAGAGAAAAAGGTAGACATTAACATTGAAATTTGAATTGATTTGTACTCAGCAGAAGTGATAGGAAGGGCAAAATTCCTTGGTAGGTGTCTGAATTATGTTTTCGATTTAAGGTTGCAAAGAAAAATATGTTCATACAATTATTCTTCTGTAGATTATAAAACTGTAAGTAAATTGGTTAACACTTTCTGTAATCTATTAGTAAGTGGTGGAAATGTGATGAATATAAAGAACAAATGTGTGCACTTGGAGCAAGTGCTATTTCAATTGGTTTTCACAATGCAAAATAAATGTCCATGGTAATTACAAATTAAAAATTAATAGGGTTGTGTCACAGGGTAAATGTTAAAGTGCATTGTTATGAATGGAAAAGCCAGCTGATCAGAAGCAGCTGGTGAATAATGTATTCCTTGAACACAAAAGACAATAGGAAGGATTGATTTTCTTTTCTGTTACTTGAGTATTCTTTAAAACCATCAGGTTTCTGAAAAGCAGAAAATGTGCATTGTGTTTATCAAAGCAGACAGTTCCCTTTGCTTTTAGATAAATTGCTACAGCAATATTAGCATGTTTGAACATTTCACTGAAATATAATGCTTCATATTTCTCAGTTTTCTTTGTGATGGGATACTACTCTTTCAGTTGACAAATTGCATATGTCTTAGAGAAATATAAGTAATTCTGTGATAATTTGGGTGTTTTAAATATATGAACATACTTAATGAATCAATAATATATTAGTATTAGTTTTGGTATATTCAAAAGCCAATACGAATAAAATTGTTTTCTTATTTTGATGACACTTATGTTAAAAATGTTTAAGGTTATTTCTTTATACAATAGCTTTTAGTTCTGTTCTTTGATTTGATATTTTGTAAGTTATAACATGCCAATTTTTAAAAATGAAAATATATGAGTGATTTTAGTGATAGTGTTGGTCATATAAATCTATACTAATTTATGATAGGTTTTTTTGAATATACGTCTTAGTCTTACTTCTTCACCTCAGCATGACTCTATGTAAAGTATGATTTTAATTATAATGAGTTCTGACATTTACTATAGTGCTATTCTCAACATATAGAACTAGTTGTATTTGTGCTATATCATTTCATAGTACTACTCATATCTCCACTAATTCATATGAAACACTTCAAATCTAAATTTCTAAATCTATGTACAATAGAGCTTGCATTTTATTGTTTACATCAGAATATTTGTTAGAAATAAATGACTACCAAATTTTAAAGTCCTATCTAACCTGCCATTGTCCTTTTAATATCTACTTTTCCTTTATTGATCAGCATTAATTTTTTTAGTTTTTTTTGTTTTGTTTTGTTTTTGTTTTGAGACAGGGTTTCTCTGTGTATCCCTGACTGTCCTGGACTCGCTTTGTAGATCATGCTGGGCTTGATCTCACAGAGATCCTCCTGCCTCTGCCTCCTGTGTGCTGGGATTAAAGGCGTGTGCCACCATGACCAGCTAATTTTAAGCTTAATTTGATTTGTTTTCTTTATAATATCAAAGTTTCTTTTAGTATATTAAGAGGGATAAGTTCTCATGTTTTCAATGTTATTTTCCTTGTATTTTCTGTGAGGGAGAGTAAAAGGGTCTTCTGAAACTCAAGGGACCACTCTATCATAGGGAACAGTATATGTCTATAAATGTTCAGAAGGCAGCTTGGTACCATGATACTCTACCTAAACAGTTGTAAATCTTCCACTAAGACACTAAGCTTGGGGTTTTTTTCCAGTTTGCACTACATAGCATAAACTCCTTCTTGTGGAGAAAACCTCATATCTTATCTGAAAATGGTTGCATTATCTTTATAACTATTATACTACTGTTGCACCATGGATCACATCTTGCCTGGTATGTTATTATTGTGATTTTTAGGGTTCTCATCTAGAAAAGTCTTTTGATTGCTTTGTCCCTCAGAGCAACTGTTAACACTATGACTTCTAAACATCAGAGCAGGGAAAGTTTATCCAATGTAGGTCCAGCTTTATTTTGATGTATCTTGCAAAGTATAGGACGGCTTCAAAACTAATGTTTTATCAGCTAGATATGGTGCACAATTAAGAGGAAGGCAGAAGACTATATTGCTTTAGAGGCCTCTACTGTCCGACTAAACAATTACTATAATATAATGAAATATTCAACATCTCGCAATGGGATTATTAACTCCTGACTTTTAGGACCAAGAGCATCTAGTGTTTTTGGACCTTTCCTATCTTTATTTATTTATTTATATTACAAATTACAAAGCTCCACATGGCATTTTTGCTCATGTTTCTTTTACTAAACTTTCTTCACTGTATACTCAACTTATTCAGCTCTGTTTCTCATCTCTACTTAAATATTCCACTCATAGTATTCCATGTCTCAGTTTTCCTATCACCTATACTATGTTGTATCCTATCCCTTTGGTACCCTCTACATACTCACAATTGTCTACATTCATGTCATCTGCAATTTGAAGATACATTGTCTATATATATGATAAAGAAGGAAAGGGAGAGTTGTGGTATAAATGAAACCTACAAACTAAAATTATGTAATTTCTTAAGGACACAGAATTTGTGAGAATATTCTAAGGAAGTGAGAAACAAAAATGCCATACTTTTAATCCCTTTTCAATTGATTAGTTATAAAGAGTAAAAAGATTAGTTTGGATGGCTTTATGTGGATAAATTTAAGAATCCTGATTTAATGACTTGAATAATAATAATCTACATCATAAACTGCAGGAAGGCACGAAGTTGGCCTAGATGCCGCAAGAGCCATGTGTTGTAGGGTCTTCAGGTTAGAGTCTATGGCACCTGTGGCATAATGTGCCTTCCAGTTCCTAAGAGACGGATGCACTCTGTCAGGCAAAAGCCTTTGGGCTACTTTGTGTTCCTCTGTGTGTTCCCTTAGTTGTTAAATAAGACTGTATTCTTCCTGTATTCAGACAATTCACAGGACTATCCAGTGTAAATAATCCCTCATTGATCTCTCTTCCTAGTTAATGTCAGTTTGTTTTAAATGGACCACTTAAACTACTGTGGAATATGTATAATTTTCAGTATTAGTAAATAATAATGTAAAATATAATACATATTATCATATAATATGTAACATATGCAAGCCTTTAACATAATATTCTTTAATTCTACCCGTCCCAGTCCCACCCTCCCACTGTGCAGAAATATTAAACTCAAAGGTACAAAAATCAGTCAAAAATAAAAGGTAATTTCATCTAGTGATCTTATATTCTTATATTAAATCATGCTCCTTCAAGCACACAGTATTTACTATAACAGCATAATGTATGTATTTATTTGAAATATATCTCTTTCAATTTCTCTGCTCTTTTCTTTTTCACACATATAGATAGGACTTGAGATATGCAGTACTGTAATCTTATTTTATTCACAGCCTCAGCGATATTGATTCGTCCTGATTAAAGGAAAAAGGCAGGATGAATACTCACGTTAATAAATCCACCTAACTAGTAAGAAAATGTGTGCTGTCAGAAAGCTAAGCATCACATCTGTGGCTTCAGTGCTGTCTAAACTAATAGGGCTTGAATACATCTAATGGAATAATCAACATCTTCTTTGAAAATTAGGTTCCTTATGGCATGTTTGGATTGATGTCAATGAGTGGTAGGGCAGCGTCTATGTTACTGGGAAATGTGCAGTTCTGTCACTCAGCTAATCCATTAAAAACAATGAAAAGCAGAAGCTCCATCTCTTAGTCTATTCTACTGGATATTATACATCCAGGTTTCTGCTAAGTGCTGCAACACTTGAGTTACTCATTTCAATTCCCAAATGCCAACACAAACTTTCAACTAGCAATGCATTTCAGCATTGAAATGGAAAGGCTTCATTAGTCATCTGAGAGAGTTCTTCCTTCTTATGATTGTTTTAAAGATAGTAATTTATCATGGATTTTAGTGCACAACCCTTATTTTTTTTTATCTGTAGTTAATCTCACATTTTGTTGTGATTTATATAATAGTGCTATTATGACAAAAAATGCCACCTTTTGGACCCAAATAATATATCCCACAGTAACCTAGCATCATAAAACAAGTAAGGTTAAAATGTAGCACTAAAGCTGAAGATTCCTCCTTTTCTGTGAGACTATTCTTGAGGAGACTTGAAGTAGTATCTTCCTGCGCCAAATAGGTAACTGACTACAGGCCAAAGTAAGGATATCAGTAAACTTAAACTTAGTGAACCAGTAAGTTGTTTTAAAAATTTGTTCAAACTCATTTTCCTTTAATAAATTCCAAGTTAGTACTACATGGTTTGATACTCAAAGGAGATTTTGTATCAATATAACATTTCCAGGTGACTATTTCAATCAGTAGTAATATCAATAAATTTTTCTAAGAACCTCATCAAGGGGTATTTATACATTGCCAAGACAGAATTCCTCCGGAATAGAGAATCACAGTTCATTTAATATTGGTCTATGGTTATGGATGGTAGAGTGTTACATTTCCTTTTTTTATTTTTATTTTAATTACTTCAAGGTACATCTCCATCACAGTACCCTCATTCTACCCCTCCCAGTCCCACTCTCTCACCGTCTCTCCCCTCTCCTGCTTATCCTACTCCTCTGGAGTGGGGGGTCCCTACATATCAGCCCTCCCCCCAGTTGAGCAGTCATATGAGGGCTAAGAGCTTCCTCATGTACTGAGGGCCTACGTGACAGCACCAGTAGGGCAAAGTGTCCCACTAACAGGTAACAAAGTCTATGTTGCTGTTCCTTCTGGTGTGTTGGTGATTTCCTTATGTGATCTAGCTTTGACCTTTACATCCTCCCAACGTGACAAGCACAAGTGAAATCACGTAATGCTTTTAACTCTGACAAAGCAGCATCAGTGATTTGGGGATCAGAAACCAGATCATACCTAAAATATGTGTAATTCAACCTTATGCAATTCCTAGGCATCCATGTCTGGATTGTTGAAATAAGTCACCAGGGAGCGTTATATTCTTCATTCACTTCATGTAATGAGTGAGAATAGCAGTAAGTGGACTGGACAGCACAGGTGGGCCCGGGGCCTGAGGCTGGATGCAAAAAGGTCCTAGCAGCCTAGGCTGAAGGGCACCTACAGTGGGGGATGGGGGGCATAATTACTGATGCAGAGTTTGAAGAAACCAGTGAATTTTATTGCTTTCCTATACAGGAGTATGAGTGAGGGATTTTTTATAAGAGTAGAAATGACTCAAAGATAACTTCATTATCAAAACCCACCCCAGCATGAGTAATGGTTCACCAAAATTTTAAACCTGGAATGCACTTCACAACTTTAAGGCAACTGGGCAATGTCTTTTTTTTTTTTAGGCAGGTAAATCCCACATTTGTCTTCACATTTGTCTCTGAATCCTGCAGGCAACTCCACTGGTCTGACATTTTTCCAGGCTATATGAGCGATCCTCAGCCATCCTTACTGACTATTGTTTGAGGACATAGTGTTTAACCTCCCTTAGAGCATCTTGCTGCTTCACATTTTTTGACACCCTGTATCTTAAGAAACTTCCCTTCAAGACATACTCTTTTCATCCAAGAGAAAATTTGTACAAGAAACTGTAACTAGTTTTCTGTCTATTGTATTTATGATTACATGAAATTTCTCTTTATTATTCAATAGACATTCTTACTGAGTGATATGTATCACCAAATACAATGAAATACCAGGAGAAAAATATCAAACTGCAACAGGAGCCTTGTAGGTAAGAAGAAAACTTTTAATGTCCTAAAATACCTTACAGCTTATTGAAGGGCATTCTATAGTTTCTGTGGGAAATATTCTTTCATTTTATAGCAGAGAATATATAAAAATAGTAATAAGAGTTCATAGTTAAATCAACATTCGATTTCACTGATATTGATACTTTGACTTGGAAGTTTTTTCTTATTATAAATAATTTGTAATCTCTGAAATCTGTGCATTAAAAATATCATTCTCAGTAGTATCACAATGTTTTAAAAGGTAAAAAGCTCCTGAGATCAGACAAGATCAGGAGCATTTAGGGTGGTATGGCTGTAGACAAAAAGGTAAAAAAAAAAATACTTTATCAGATACATTAACATTTTCAATTTGAAGACACCAAAGTGCGAGACAAAGGAATAGTTGTCAATGTTTTCTACATTTAAGAACACCTGACAAAAGATACACAGTGAAGACATTCAAAATTATGCAGAGAAATAAAATGTCAAAAAAAGGTTTACAAGGTTTGATTCAAAGTTATTCACTTTGCTGTATGTGTCTGAGGAATATGGGAATATTGTGGAAGATTTTATAAAATGTATCCAATATGCCAATCTGATTCTTCACATTTCAAATAATTTGATTACCATGTAAACACCTTATCCTAGAAGTTATTGCATTAATAGCATATAATTATATTGATAACAATTACAGGATTGACTTATCATCATACAAGCATTTCCCAAAATACTGATTCAAACATGTTTTTTTTATTCAGCTACCTTTATCTCAAATGTTAATTATCTTTGTTGGGGGACAAGTAAATTAGTTAATCCAGCTTGAAATTTCACTAGAGAATGCTCTGCATTTTTGACCTTCAGCTACTAAGGTTTATGTGATTAGTGATTTCACACATCAATGATCCATAATCTTCTTTATTTTAGAAACAGACAAGTAGGTCTTTTTTCTTTGCTGCCTCATGGTACTTGTTCATGCTAACAGGACCTTTGGCAGTCAAAATAAAAGCCGTTTCACTGCTTTGTTTATGGTTCAAAATTGAGATGCTTCAATATGTGTCTTGTCGAATTGTAAGGTATTTATTTGTCTTTTCTGTGTGTCTTACCTCTGCCTTGACTTTAAATTGTCCATCACACAGTATTTTTCAAATGAATCATGAAAACATATATAAACACATTTATGTGTACTCAGATTATAAACTACCAGTCTGTTATACATGAAATAGAGGCTAGTACTTTTTATATAATTTTGTATTTATATTTCATGTTTCTGTGTATGTGTCATATGAAGTATGAAATAAAAGCTGAATAAAAAATAGGGATTTTTTTCTGAAACTTTGATCATTCTACTTAGAAAGAAAGTCTATTTTTTACCAGTGTTCAAATGTTTTTACACTCAAAACATACAATATGTTGCTTTGTATTGATGGTAGATTAATATTTGCTGCTACTAAATGTTACTGTTAATATACTCCTCAAATGTAAGATCTTCCTGCACTTAACTCTAAATAACTATAAATAATTATTTATAAAATATGATGTTTATATGGAGTAATGGAATCTAAGTTATTGAAGCAACTAATTAATTTATTACCAGTATTTGTATTACAGTTGATTGACAATGTTAATCTTTACAGCCATTAAAAATGATCAAACAGATAACTGATGGATTTCAACAAGCCTTATCTTGGGTTGTGTAACCTTAGCCCATCTTAAGCTAGCTTTTATTTTTATCCCCAAATAATACCCCATAACATACATATGTCCCCTGGGTTATTTTTGTTCAGGTTATGCTGATGTTCCTTGCCACGTGGAATGATGTTCTTCCATCTAACCCACGGCATGTCTTACTTCTTTCTCCTCTGACTTCTTTTTCCCATCGTCTTCCCTGATCTTGCAAAGCCTACCAACCTTTTCCATACCTACCTCTCTCTCTACCCAATCATAAGCCTCAGCATTAGTAAAAGGCACTACTATTTCTGCCAGATCCATTCTTGATAGTTGATGCAGTATTATTCTACCTTTTATAATTAATTCAGATAATTTTTCTATGTATCTCTTTATTTTTTTACTTTGTTTATGTGGTAATAAAATCCATTCCATAATTCTGACCTCCCATTGAATAATGAGGAGAGTGAGTTGAAATGACCAAAATACAGTCAAGTTTAGGATTAGTTTGATCTATATTTGCATCTTGCCATCTTTGTTCTGCCACACTAAATGAAGCAGATTTTCATATTTCCTTGTAGATTAATACAATAGCATATTTCCACTTATATCAAATTCCTAAGTCATCGATATCTGGACACATCTACTATGAAACAAGAAGTTATAGGATAGAGAAGAGAGAAAAAAAATGAAAAGGTCTGCTACTGGTAGATATCTCCTGTAAACAAGTAAAAGGGGATGGCTAACACTTGAGGAACATTCATTATGATGCCTGACCACGAATGTACCCCAAAAAACCAGAGAAAATCTGGTAACTAGTTCTTTGACTGCAAGCATACACTGGAATATTGAATTCCACACAGTTATTAGATAGGCGTCTGTAAAATATGCAGTGGTAATAAAGGAATGGAAGACTATCACTTATTGTTCTGAGTCAACAAAATACCTAGCAATTTAAAACTTAATAAATAAAAATAACAAATTTAGTAATATTATCCTTTAGTAAAAGTCACATCATCCACAGCAGAAAAGCCAACTTGCTTGATTTTCAACAACAAACAATTGCTGCAATAAATTATGAGGATTAATAGAGATGAACAAACATTTAAATGCATAAAACCTTCTTCTGCCCTAATCATTTTAATGTATAATGTTTAATGTATAATGATATTCTAAAACAACTTCTAATGGACTACAATTAAGTTTATATTAATTATTAACATTAATTTAATGCTAATGTTTAAAATTTTAAAAATTGACTGACTTCTGAAATTTACCCTTGATAATGGATAGAGATAATTAATGAAGCTAACCACCTCATTGAGCTACACTAATTTTGCCTTTAAAAACACTATTATACATAATAACATTAAAAAGATTCAATAAACATTTTAAAATTAAAATCTTATTTCCTAGATAGTTACTTTTATATATAACAGTGAAGTTGCTTGCCAAAATCTCAACAATAAAGGAGACTAAAGAATTCTTGCATAAAGAAAGCAGCAGCAGTTGGAGAGAAAATGGGAACTGTCCAGGCAGCCACTGGTATGTCATTTTTTAGTTTTGGAAGCTGCAGGCCCTGCACTTCCTACATAATCAGATATATTTATCCCTCTCAGGTCTCTGAGGTGGTTGAAGAATAGATACCTAGAGTGTCATAGTTAAATTTTGAGTTGTTTAGGAATCAAGAGGGTGTTCTGGATCTAAGAAGATATTTTTAAAATTATGAGGCAAGTTAGTATGAAAGCTGAGTTAGATATAGAACTTTAAACTCATGGAGATGGTTAGATAGTAGAATGTTAAAGTCAGGTGCCAAATACATATGGACTGGACATTGGGAATGTATGCTAAGCCATATAACTCTTATAATTGTGGCCTATTTATTTCTGTTGTTTTGTATTGTATTTATAGTTATAAGAAAAAGAACCATTATTTGGACTGAAAGGGAGAGCTGTTGGGGGGAAAAATAAATACCTTAAACTAAAAAAAAAAGAAGGGAAGAGGATGGTGGGGCTGAGGGGGAGGAAGGTGGAAGGGTGGGACTGGAGGGGGGAGTAGGGAGGGGATTGCGATTGAGATGTAACTTGAAGAAATAAAAAATAAATTATTAAAAAAAAAAGAAAGCAGCAGTTGTCCTGACAATCTGAATAAGAAAACTATCACAAACCCCAGAGCTATCTGAGGAGCCACAAGACTGTTTATAGATGGTAAGAGATAAAGAATTAGTGCTTCCCAGAAAAAAAGGTTATCCAATCCTAAGTAGTCAGCCCATAAAAATAATTATCAAATCAAAATTACATAAGATGAAAATATAAATGCAATAGATAAAATGTTTATTGAGTATAATAATGTAAAAACAGTGTGGAAATTTTCCCTTCAATTAATGTGCCTTAGCCAATGCTTTGAAATAGTAAGTTTTCATCTGTGATTTTTTTGACATCACCACAGAAGACACTTGGGAAAGAACAAGTGATATTGCAATTTCTGTAACTAAGAGGTGGTTGTTACTGTCATCCCATAGGTAGACATTAAGAATACACTAAATAGCATAATTTCATTGTTCCTAATAGCTGAATAATATTCCATTGTATAGATGTACCACAGTTTTTTGACCCATTCTTCGGTTGAGGGACATCTGGGTTGTTTCCAGTTTCTAGCTCTTACAAATAAGGCTGCTATAAACATAGATGAGGAAACTTCCTTATGATTCCGTGAAGAGGCATTTGGGTGTATACCCAGAAGTGGTATGGCTGGGTCCTGAGGCAGAGCTATACCAAGTTTTTTAAGATATCGCCAGACTGACCTCCATAGTGGTTGCACACTAGAAAAGCTCATCCTGAGTGAACTAACCCAGACTCAGAAGGACACATATGGCGTCTATTCACTTATAGTAGGATTTTAGCTATATAGTAGAAGGTATCGATACTACAACTAACACACCAAAGGGAACTTGGACATAGACTTCTTATTTTTAATTTTTATTCTTTATCTACTTTTTATATATTAGTTAGATTTTTTCTATTTTTTAGTCTTTTTTATCTATTGTATGCTTATTGGTTTGTTTGTTTAGTAGTTCTCTCTCCCGGGCAATGAGACACTTTTCACTGATGGTACTGCTTCGTAGATCCCCAATGAATGAAGAGGCTCTTGGCCCTCATAGGACCTCTCAACTGAGATGAGGGACTGTTATATAAGGACACCCCACCCCAGAGAAATGGGATGGAAGGGTTAGGAGGTAAAGAAAAAAAAATGAAATGTGATGTTTCGGCCTTTTCCTACTAATTGTCATAAACTGTTTAGGGTAATTAAGAAATGCAAATTAATGGTTATGCAAGCTGGTCATTCAGTTAGGTACTATGACAGCCTATTATAGTTACTTTCTAAGCTAATCAGAAATAAACCGGAAAGAGACAAGCAACATCTGCTTACCCTAATATAAGAGATAGATAGGGCCTCTTCAAAAACCTCAAGAGATCTGCAGAATATGGCATTCAAAGATGTTTTCGTAACTTTAGATTTTTTTTATATCAAGACATATCAACTCCTGACAGCACCCCCTATTCTCCTCCAAGTAGAAGATGAGCATCGAAGAATCTCTAGTGGGAGATGATTGAATTAGTCGCAAGCCTATCTCTTGGTAGGAAAAGCCCCTTGCTCCAACTGTAGACAGAATGGTGTCCAAAAAGGACAAAACCTGGAAGCAGGTAAGTCGACAGCCTAGCTCTGGAAAGACAGGGTAGGTAAGTCCTTCATAACCCCTGCTCTACAATCAATGTCTGTCAGAGAAACGGGGCCAAATGACTGAAGATCAATGCTGTAATGTATGGAGAGAAAATGGAAACTGTCCAGGCAGCCACAGGTATGTCATTTCTTAGTTTGGGAAGCTGTAGGCCCTGTACTTCCTATAAAATCAGATATATTTATCCCTCTCAGGTCTCTGAGGTGGTTGAAGAACAGATAGCTAGAGTCTCATAATTAAATTTTGAGTTGTTTAGGAGTCAAGAGAGTGTTATAGATCTAAGAAGATACTTTTAAAATTGTGTTGCAAGTTAGTATGAATGTTGAGTCAGATATAGACCTTTAAACTCATGGAGATGTTTAGATAGTAGAATGTTAAAGTCAAGTACCAAATACATATGGACTGGTCATTGGGAATGTA
This sequence comes from Lophiomys imhausi, assembly GCA_907164525.1. Classification (NCBI taxonomy): domain Eukaryota; kingdom Metazoa; phylum Chordata; class Mammalia; order Rodentia; family Muridae; genus Lophiomys; species Lophiomys imhausi. The sequence continues at coordinate 1,313,839 of CAJQZJ010032464.1, forward strand.
CGTTAAGCCATATAACCCTCATAACTGTGGCCTAATTACCTCTGTTGTACTGTATTGTATTTGTTATTATAAGAGAAAGAGCCATTTGTTGGACTGAAAGGGGAAACTGTAGGGGGAAATAAGATATACCTTAAACTTAAAAGAAAAAAAAAAAGAGAAGAGGATGGGGGGTTGAGGGTGGGACTGGAGGGGGAATAGGGAGGGGAGTGCGATTGAGATGTAACTTGAAGAAATAAAAAATAAAGGAAAAAAAATGGGGTCAAGACAGAAGTAAGAATCAAACTAAAACTGGAGAGATCTCATACAGGCAATTTAGCAGTACAAATGAAAAGTAAATACAAAAAAAAGCAATCACACCCAAGAGGAGCAGACAGAAAGAAATAATCAAACTCAGAGATGAAATCAATAAAATAGAAACACAGAGAACACAACGAATCAATAAAGCAAAGTTGGTTCTTTGAAAAAATAAAAGAATTAGGGTTTGAGTTTTAGGATTTGGGAACTTTATAGGTGATTGTTAAATATTAATAAATATATGCGTTATAAATAAAACATTTCTGTTACAAAAAAAAGAATACCCTAAATAGCTCAACATACTTAAGACAGTCCCCAACCTACACACCCAAAAAGGATTTGAGGTGCCCATAATAATAACAGTCAGGAGGTGGAGCATAACTACAGGGAATCCTTTTAATCTATTTGTTATATAATTATCTTTGTCTGATCTATGTAATTTTTTGGATGACAAAATAAATTAAATTCTCTACAATTTCCATCTGTTCAAGAAGAATAAACAAATATGCATGAAATAGCAAGAACAGCACTACTTATAAGGCAAATTATTATATTAAATCAATAACAAAGATATGCTTTTCAGGAATCAGAAAACCAGATTGAGATACTTAACAGTACTTGAAAATATGTTTTTCCTTAGAAAGGACTGCAGAAGTAATCATCTCCAATGTTAGAGTCATGACTCCACGGTATTAGCATTACATTATAGAACCTTGTGGCTTCACATGTACGAGCTTTGTACTCCACATGGAACAAAACTCATGGAAGAGTGAACACAAAAATGTAAACCAAAAATGCAAGGCTAGGGGTGGTCTTGTATCTGTAATAACCATTCTCTTGTTTTGTTTTGCTTTGGTTTTAGTTTTGTTTTTTAAAGACAGGGTTTCTCTGTGTAGCCCTGGCTGTCCTGGAACTCACTCTTAGAACAGGCTGGCCTAAAACTCCTGCGTGCTGGAATTAAAGACATGTGTCACCATGCCAGACCCAATCATTTTTGTTTTATGAAGACAAGTATGTTATTAGCAAGAGGTTTTACACACTAATGGGCTGACAAGCAATCACTTAGATTTTAAATTTAAATACTGAGGTGCAATTAGTCTTCTTTGAGTTATCACTAAGATATTATGCTACAAATGCATGCAGTTGAAATGCAGTTTACAGAGGAACCAAGCATGGTGATTACAACTACAATAAGAAACTAGATTTGGATTATATTCAAATTATTTTCTAAAGTAGATAAAAAAATTGATTTAATTGTTGCAGAGTTGAAGATTGGCATATTTATAATCCAAAGCAAATGGGTATGTAAGAAATTAAATATATGTTTAAATGCCACACAAATACTCTTAAATTAACCTTTTAAATTTTTATATTTGTATATTTTGTGTAAGTAATTCTTTTGTTTTTTCCATTATAAGCTAAACAGACCAAATATTACATAAAAATACATTTGAATGTATGACCTAGCTCATTATCTTGATTTAAATCTAATAAACCCACAAATTATAATAACAGTATTTATTAGAGTAGTTAGCATGTAGACCATAGCAGCACTGCTCCTTTATTTTGTTCCTAGATTTTTTTTTTATCTGAAAGGAAGAAAAATCATCTCAGCATCCTACTGTTTTGGGTGAGTATTCAGTGGAAAAGTAGCTGTAAGGACTAGAAAGAAACAACAACAAGGCAGCAATAAGGTCACAGGCACTGTTGTAAATGTTACTCCAAGTGGCAGTACAGGGTCTATAATATCAAAGTTTCCTGAGGTGACTGCTGATGCTCCTTTGGATCTCTGGAACTACCTGTGTTGGTAGGGAACTACCTAGTCAAAGCCATTTCCTGGAAGAATGGTATAGTAGTAGTGCTGAATCATGACCAGAGACAAGGAGAAATATTATATAATTCTTCTTACAGGCTACTAGGCCTTGTCCTTCTTTTGGTTCAGTGAAAATAAAGACAGAGATATGGAGAGAGACAGAGAAAGGAAGTTTTACAAGGGTAGAAGTTAACTGACAATGGCAGTAATTAGGGATTTTCTAAGCCATGATGTTAAAAGATTTCATATTTTTAGCACTGTCAATCTCTAAATCATATAAAAATACAAAATTCACTGACTTTTTCACATAACACTTATATCAAGAATGTAAAGCCCTGCCCTTAGAGGCATTGCAGATGTGGCTTCTGTGTCACATGTGCATCAGTAGGTGGCAGAGAGCAGAGAGACTATGTCTACATTTCAGTGTTCTGACCTGTGAACATCTGAATGAATTGTAACCTAATATTCCCTGAAAACAACAAGCCTGAGACCACCACCAGTTTGTTAGGCCCAGACAGTTAGAACAGAGATAGAAATGCTTTGGGCTCAGCCCAAGCCACACCTTTGTAAAACTTGGTATGGCTCAAATCTTATCTTTTCATCTTAGGAAATAAAATAAAAATAACATTTACAGTGGTGCACACTGCTTCTAGAAATTATAGGCTTTCTAAGCAAAATTGAAATACCAAGTGACTAATACATTTCCATGGATTATTGGGCAGTGAGGTTTCAGAGGTCCTCCCCAGGAATTACATGCTATTGCCATTGCTCCTGAATGTTAATCATCGGAATATTCTTATTGCTGAAGATTTCACACACTCTGGATGTAGAATATAGTAAAACTAGCTGGAACTGAGCTGGAAGCATTCTTCCTGATGGCTAGGGTTTATAATGTCAAAAAGGGCTAAGAAAGGTGTCAAAGGTGATCACACTCAACTACATATGCTGGAAGCTACAATACTGAATATACTGGAAAGATATAGCCACTGGTGAATTGCTATGCAAGTTTGCAGAGCAATAAACCACTTACAAATTAGATTTTATTTTTTTACAAAGGGGAGCATGCATGTATATTACTGTAAAGTTAGTTAAAAGTCTCCATAGGCCTTATGGAGAGCCTACTACTAATTTCATACCAAACTTATAGTTAAACTGCCTCCTAAACATTTATGTTTATGCCCATAGACTAGTGTAGTTATTAACTTTAGAGAAGCTTCTTGGCATTGAGTATGGTAATTACCAGACTTACAACTGGCCAAATATTCAGAATAAATAACTACTTCATGCTTATCTATAAATGAGACATTTTATTACCTCCCTACAAGGACCTGGAAATATTGCAGCCAAGAACTATTTGTAATTGATATCTTCTAGGAGAGGAAGAGTAAATTTTCTTCAAGAGTTGTCATCATGGGTATATTTACTAGGCTCCAGTAGAAGGCCACACACCTAGAAAATGATGGGAAGCACAACTTAGAGTTCATGGGTAAAACTAATAAGAGGGCACAAATTTGGGTAGGTAGGGAAGAGGAGGTGGATGTTTGGGGACATAACAACAAGACCCTCGTGTGAACACACTGCACACCTCAAACACAACATTTAGAGGGATGGAGTTAGGACTTACCTTATAATCCTTCCTTCCTGAGGACAAGATCTCATTGTGGCCAAGATGCTATGTAAGCTTCTAAGGGAGAAAGACAAAAAAAGAGTCCTACTCAGCTATATAACTATGAACCACAATGATCAGAAATACCCAAGGGACTAGTACTATCACTTACATTGTGAGAGAGGAAACATCAGCTGTCTAATTGAAACTAAAGCCCTTTAAAACAAAGCTATTCATGCTGGGTACTGTAAAGATACCCATGCCTTCTACATCATACAAGACCATGCATTCATGCTAGATTATGCCTTCTGGGAAAGAGCATATCACTGAACCTTTGCTAACTATATAGTTTCCGACTGCATTCTTAATATATGTTTTTATACTCAAAGTTAAGTGTATGTCATATCCCTCAACAAAAAAGTTTCTTTATGCAACAGATGGAGACTAGCACACAAATTTACAACTAGTTACAGAGCAGAGAACTGATCCTGAGGTTCCCAACACCAGTTGATACATGTACAACACAACCCCTGCTCCTAAGGCTCATGGAAGAGAGATAAAAAGATTTTAAGAGCCACAGCCTGAATTTCCATATAAAAGACCTTCCTAACATTGTGACTACATGAAATCTCTTCCTATAGAACTTTGCTTACTCCCATGAGAAGAATGTCCTCTTCCAAGGAATACTGTGGAGAACAAGTTCTCTATGGCCTCCTTAGCAATGCAGTTTTGTATGTTCAAGGGATTTATGCAAAAAAGTCCCCAATTCAGCTATGAGACCTCTTGCCTCCTAAGAACATCTGGGCTACCTAGAAGAAATACTGTGTATGTTTTTCATTGTGTCTCTTTCTCTGCTGTGTACTGTGAGCTATCCAGTATAAGTTCCTCAGAATACTCAAATGTAACTCTAGTTCAGCATAGCTTTGAGTCCGCTGAGTCCACTGAGTATGCATTTGATTTCAGTTTATCTACACTTGTAATTGGCAGGTCCTTTTAGGAGGCCCAGGAAATTTTCAGTGAGAAAATATCTCCTAGAAACAGCATGGAAGTCACATACATGAAATCTCAACAGTATGGTTGCTTATTTTAAGTGTAATTTATTTAGAATTAAAAATATTTTGCAATAAATATAAAGGATAATATTAAGGAAACAAGTAGTTTCCTACTTCACCGGTTGTCAGTGAAGAATGCTAAATCATTTAAGAGTCATTACTGCATGTCAAAAGACTAGATAAAATAATTGAAGTTTTACATTTATTTTTAAAATAAATATCTTTGATGATTATTACTAAATACATTTCAGGAAGTATATATAAAATTTTAATGAACATGGTATAATAGATTTTTTATCAACATGACAAACTAGGGTGATCAAGGAAGAGGGAATGTCTTTTGAGGACTTGTTTCCTTTAGACCCATCTGTAAGAAAGAATGTGAGGCATTTTCTTGATTAATCACTAATGTTAATGGCCAGTCCACTGTGTGCTATACCACCCTTGGGCAGGTAGACCTGGGATGTGTAAAAATGTAAACTGAATGAGCTATGGAGAACAAGCCTATACACAACGCTTTTGCAGTTCTTGCTTTCAAGTCTCGCCTTGAGTTCCAGCTCTGTTTTCCTTAGGTTATGGACTGAAACTTGTATGCTAAATAAATTATTGTATTCCTCCAAGTTGCTTTGGTTAATGGTTTTATCATAGCAACAAGAATCAAACTAGTTCAACTGTATACAGGAGATTGGTCAATTTGCACTGTACATTTGTAAATACACTGAAAACCCTAACAGAGGTTAAGTATTTGGTACAATCTGACCAGTTGTACCATATAACTTATAGGAACTCCTTTCTTGCATCTGTGGCTTTTTTTCCCCTACCATAGGTACCTTCCTACACTTAAAATATTTTTTATTCACCTTATTAATGTATACAGATTCTTGTTTCTGCTCCCAAATGTGCTGAGCTCACAACTTGTTTTATCTGTTCTTCCAAGGAACATGACTTTTGGTATATGAAAGACGAAATCGAGTATGCACCAGGTCAAACCACACTTTCACAAATCTGTGAGGGCATAAGAATGCATAGATAGATAACTTAAACCTACACAAGAAGAAGTCTTTGAAAGTGTATAAGATACTGATAAGAACACCCAAATGGTAATGTTAATCAATTACAAGAGGCTGAGTGTGGCCATATTTTTAGTGCAAATTGTTTCTCAGAAAATCTTCGTACTCACTTAGCTTCCCCTCTTTCAAAATGACATGGTAATAATAATGAATAACTAAGTCAATCTTCTATTGGTTATGTCAGGGAAAGAAGAAAAGAAACAAATATTAAACACATATATTCTTGTAGGTAAGAAAAAGTTATATGCCTATGAAAATGAAAATTTTCAGAGCATCACTATCTTCTTCCTCCTTACCCCAAGTCACTTCAATTACTCCCATAAGTAGATGAGGATGAAAAAGCAAGGGCAAGGTGGTCTCAGCTGCATGAATATAAATTATAAAAAAGGAATTAGTCAGGGAAGGGAGAAAGCAGGGTACAAGAAAATATTCTTCTGAGATGCATTTATGAATGTCACAGCTCAGAGGGACACATGGTTATGAGTTTTGTGATTTACCAGACTTAATTAGATGATTATAATATGCTTCTCTCCTGTAATTTACCACTCTATATCATGTCATTAGAATATTAACAGTTGTTTGAAGCTGAAGAACCTACAGGACACAAATTATCTTTGAGTTATTTTATATTTGGTATGATGCTATGCATACTTTTCTTTTTTATCTTAATTAAAATATAATCACATTATTTCCCCCTTCTTTCCAACCCCATACAACCTCTCCTGTTTCTTCCCACTCTAAGAACTCCAAAGACCTCTACCTTTAATTTCCTCTCAATACAACATGCTGAATTTATTTAGTGCTGTGTATGTATGTGAATTTAGGGCTTATTACTTGGCATTGCATACCAATTTGGTATGTTAAGTTCCTGGGGAAGATTAATTCCCCAATCTCTCAGCAGTTGTTAATTACCTATAGTTCTTTATCTATGGGTGGGGTCTCATAATATTTCCACCTTCCAAGTTAGCATATCTATAAATGTCATCATTATTTGGTTCTTGTTTAGGCAGTCATACAGTTACAGGTTAGGAGGATAATTCCCCGTCAAATCTAGGAGACACAATCTACAGCAGACTTTCTTTTCTTCTGATTCTTACAATCTTTGCTCCTCTTCCATAATATTCTCTGAGTCCTAAGTACAGTAGTTTTATTGTTGATATCTCTGCTAGGGTTGAGTACCCAACAATCTGTTATTCTCTCTATTTGACCTGTTGTGGTTCTCTTTAATGATCTCCATTTATGTACAGAGAAACTTATTAGATGAGGAATGAAGTATATGAATGTAATGTTAAGTATGAGTAATTATGCTAGTCTACTAGAGTGGTAGTATTAGCGTCTTCTCTTCTAACATACTGGACATTACTAGCCACATGTAGTTAACTAGTACCTAGTAGGTTAACTAGTTGGTTTCTAGTACCAGGCATGATATCCCTACTGTTGAGCAGGACTTAAGTCCAATTAAAGAACTCTTGTTTACCACCAAGATATGAATGACACTATTGAACTTTTAGAGTATCACCCATGTCTTGTTGTTGCTAACTTCACTGACATCAGACTTGAGTAGGACTATTGAATTTCTTCCCCATTAGCAGCTTGCATAGTGATATGAGAGCTGTTCCTCCGGAAGGATGTTTTCAGATCATATCTACCCTGAATCTTCCTAGACCTGTGTCAGAAATTAATGTTGTCTTAAGAACCTCCAAGTTCTGAAGAATAAACAAGGGCAACAGAATAGTTTATATTGCTTTGGGAGCCTCTTGGACTCTCTTGAATAATAACTTGGAAACAATTTTCTCATTTTTGATGCTTGGATATTTCATCAGAGTAAAGATTATTATTTTTTTATTAACACTACCACCACCACCACCACCACCACCATCACCACCACAATCATTATCACAACATAGTACATTAAACATATCTTTGAATATTTTAATTATGTATCAAGGTGCAAGAAAGATAACTATATACTCTTTACATATTAACTGTAGTAATATATATTATAAAGTATAAGCTGTTCATCTGTGCTGTTTATTTAATAGTACCTTTCCCTAATTGTGACAGGTTATGAAGATCTAAACTCTCTGCTTTAAACTTTAAGCATGAACTAATCTTTTATGATTACAGGTTGTTTTACTCCTTTTTTATACAATAATTATATCATTTTCTTTTTATCTAAAACTCTCACAGACTATTCTCTTTCTTTAATCATATTCTTGGTTGCATATTTTTCATTAATTGTTGTTGAATAATCAGCTTCTCTCTTCTTTGTTTTGAAAGTTGACTCCTTTGGATGCTGAAAAAGGAAGGTATTTTAAAAGAATTTCTTTGTTTTCCTCTGTGTTTCATATATATTTGTAGAAGTTTACCAGTTACTCCATATTGTTCTGAAGGTCACACAAATATTCTAGACTTTATTTGTATACTTGGTCTCAAATCCATTTTCAGGTTTTCCAATTCTTATAGTCACCTATGTCAGACATCAGCCCTGATCTAAAGGCATCTCTCAAATAGCCCATTTTGATGGTGTCTTCTCTCTAGACTCTTCACTAAAGGACCCAGTTTTACCCTAAGAACAAGATTTTAAGTTCATACACCATGTCTGTAAGTTGCTGTTTTCATATCTTCCCATTTTTCTTCATGTCCAGAACAATAGATATTCCCTGTACATATTATGCCTCAAGGCCTTAAGCTGTTCTTAATATTTCTGAGCAACTTACTTAACAAATTTGTTAAAATAACAAATTCAAAGTTTAAATCCAACCAGCTAAATTGATGGTGTGGACTCTGTTTTCTTCCTGGAAACTCATTTAATACATTCAAATCCCTAGAGACTCCAAATATCTCCACAGCGAGATATTATAGAACTGAGCATTCCAGTGAGTTATGTCTCATCCTAAAAGTGATGTTCTGCAGTCAAACTTTTGGCTGCTTTATTTGGTTCTTTTTTTCTACTTCCCTACACCACCCCTATACATTCCAAACCCCAAATTCTAGGTAGGAGAGTAAGAAGGTTATGGAGAAAAGTGGGCATCAATATTGCGATACTACTTCCTGCTGATTAGGGGCTCCAAGTTCCTTGGGGCAAATTTAATCTTCATTGTCAGCATGTCTCCAAGCAGCAATCAGCAAACAGAAACAGTAATCCTGAAAACAGCAACAAACAGGAACCAAAAATAGCAGCAGGAACAAACAGCAATCAGAAACAGGAACAAACAGAAATCAGCAGCAGCAGGAGCAACAGCAGGGGGAGCAGCAGCCACCTCTCTGGGCTCTGACATTACATACCCTTTCAAGAGTCCCAAGAATTCCAAACATAAACTACACTCAGCTAGCAAAATCATACCCATGCTAGAGCACGAGGGAAATCATAGTCAGCTGCTGCAGAAAATCTGAAACAGCCCCATATCCCACACCTGGGATTAAAATAATAATAATAATTCACATAAATTTTCTATGTTAAAAAATTCTTACTACAATGCTCCTTCAAACATATGTTGCTAAAACGAATAATGCACTGGCATGACATCTAAACAGACAATGTTCAGAGGAAAATAGAATCTGACATTATTGGGGTTTAGTCCCAGATTTCTTAAACTATTTCAATGGAAAGAGAAGGAAATTAACATAATATTATTCCACTACAATCCCAATGAAAGAACTTCATAAGGAAGGGATAGCAGCAATGAATTTATTCCAGGCCAGTGCATGGGGAAAAAAAAAAAAAAACAAAACACTTCTTTTCCTTCAAAGTATGTACGAATTAAATTGAAAACTCGTATCCTGAATTGTGGGATTACAGGGGACTAAGTCCTTACCATTTAAATAAAAACTACTATGAAAACCTAGAGATGAGATGGTGAGTGGAGTCAGGGAATGATACAAACTCTTAGTCTGGCAGTTTCTGAAAATATGGCTTTCTGGGAGTCTGAAATTGCTGTTGGAAATCTGAAGAGGAATTAGTTAACTCACTTCTATAACTCAAGACTTCAAATCAATTGATTTGTTTTGTACACTTTTTATGTGAAGGAAATAGTTTCATTGTCAAAAATTTAAGGTATATACATATCACATCTTACTGTGCACATGTATACATGTGCTGATACAAAATGGCTTAAGCAACAGTATTTATTAATATTCTACATATCAGGAAATAGCAAAACTAGACATATGAGAATGAATTCTATTTGCATTCAGATAATCAAGCAAATAAACACCAAAAGCTGGAAGGTGTTTTGAAACTCTCTGACTGGATTTTACTTTTCTGTCTCCTGAAGTAGATCCTTTCACTGAAACAGTACTTAATTTCCTTAGGACAAATGTTACATAACTTAGTTGAACTATAAAGAGAGTGATGAGCTAGTGGCACTTCTATAATTTGACATAACTCTAATTATTCCATAGTTTATATATTTACCAACACTTGTGTTTTTGTATATAGTTTATAAGTATTTGATCTATAATTCATACTGCAATTAATCATAAAAATCCAAGTTCCCTCTGATATTCAAATAAGCACAGGTAAATGCTTTGATATGAAACCACGATATTTCAAAATATTTGCTTTATATCAATTATACTTTAAATATTAATGAGTATCATCATATTATGCCCTTCAAAGTTTTCCTTGGCATAATTTTATGAAAAAATATTTAGAGAGATTAATTTGAAATGCAGTAATTTGTTTGGAACAACAATTACCCTTATTGAACACTGTGAACCATATTAGATAGTAGTTTAAGAAGATATAGCATCTAGTTAGTAGATGTAAAATTACTGAGGCTGGAATGCTGGCTCAGAAGGTAAAGGTGGTTGTTACCCAAATGATGACCCAAGGTCCTTTGGACCATTAATATTAGGCATCGCTGGTCATTTTCTTTATAACATACAATTTTTTATATAAAAATATGTGATAAAAATAAATATGTAATAAAAATTCAATAAATACTAAACTTCCAGTCTTAATAATTAATACCCTTATATTTACTTGTTGTCTATAAATGGCCTCTCCTATTATTGTCTTTGAGTTCTCAGTTTTTCTCAGGCTACAAATATGTTTATTACATCACCTAATTTTTAAATTTTCTAACTTCATAAATCTTCTTTCTATCTAATGCTTGAATTCATTTGTATAAATCTCTTGTGAGTTATTTGAACTTCCTTGCTTTTCCTAGTTTCTTTCCTCCAATAGATCTCTGTAAACTCAAAGTTAGCCTGTTCTCCATGGTGAGCTTCAAGGCAAGACAGAACTATACACTCTTAGTGTATACCCGTCTTAAACAGTAATACTAGAATAATAATTATTAAATTATAACTATATAACTATAAGTATTTAATTATAGTTAAATAACAATTGATAACTATAGTGCAAGAAATTTTATTTTGTATACACACAAATTTATTGTGTAAAACATGTCGAAAGGCACATGCCCAAGAAAAGCTAAGGGTGTTGAGTTGGATGGATGGGATCCCTGTGAGGTGGACCTGCATACTTGAAGAGAGGTGTGGGAAGGGTACAGGCAGGAAGATGCAGCACAAGTGCTCTTTAGGCAGGTCATGCAAGTGGGTGAACTTCCCAGTGTGTGTCCACCACCCCTCAATGGAGAGAGGCAGTCCTTTGTTCTCAGGCTTATAATTCTTGTGAGTTTCATGTACATTTAGTGCCTGGTAACTTCATAAACTTTCAGGCATGAGAAATTTCTCATTTCTTTACTTGAAATGTTTCATTTCAGAAGTAGCTAACATAATACCATTATGTGAGGCAGTACATTTTACTAGCTTATTGACATAAATATTAAGCATGTATAAGAGAACAGTAGTTCCATATAGACTAGAATCTAATCAATACTTATAAATGGTGGTATTGCCAAAGTGACCCATGAAATACCCTATTATACATAATATCACTATATTTGTTATTTAGATTATTGTCTTTTCTTAAATATGCATTCATGATTTATACATTTACAGACATTTCAAATTTTATAAAAAAAGGAAGTCACACGTACTTCAAAGACATTTCTGAATATTTCCAATCAAGTGTACATTCCAAAAGACAATTGTAATACTCAGGAAGATATTTCGCCAGAACTGTATGTAAAATAAAATGAAGACTTTTAAGTGATGAATAACTTCCTTAGTTTGATAAGACTCTTTACTTCCAACACTTCACCTTTCACACAAAACTCAATTAACACAATCCCAGGAGCAAGGATCATTTAAAGTGACATGTACAGGGGTGACAGTATTGCATAAATGGTTCAGAAAGAAAAGTAACATCAAAGGATCCCATGGAGAAGCAGCAGACTTTTTTCAGGGTGATGATTTATTTATTATCCAACTGTGAAGGATATTTGGACCACCTTCCTTCTGGTCTAAGCAGGAGACTACTACAGAAAAGAGATCCTTACTTTAACAAGTGCCTAGTAAAGTAACACAATTAATACATTATTGAATACTAAGTAATAGGAAAACATATTTACAAAGCGACTATTTTATATTCTTCTTTCTTGTAGGAGGAACAAGGCCTGGCATTGAGCACGAACAGCACACGTGCATGGCTGGGCTTCCACGTGGAGCCAGCCTGAGACATACATGCCCAACCTGAGAGCTGCTCAAACCTGCCTGGAGACTGAGGACACCGGTGACACCAAGTAATGAGACAGGAGTCAAGGAGGAAGAGCTCCAGCCACAGACTCCAGTTCCGGAGCCAATGGGACTCTGGGCAGAGGGTATAATTTACCTGTCTTACAGGGTCTTAGTCGTTGACTCTTCACTAGCTCACCCCTGCCCCCAAGAGTCCTGGGCATGGGTCTCAGCAACACTTTATTTATTCCAAGGGTGTAAAAAACACACTGCATTTTTTTTTTTTTTTACAGAAAACAGAACTGTGGTAATAAATATTTCTCAAAGGAATTTAGCCAAAATATTCTCATTTTGATGTTACAAGTAGCTACAAAATTAAAGGAAAAAGTGTGTTTTAGCAGAGCATTTTGCCTATTCACAACAAGGGATTTACTTCACACCAAATTAATTTTCTTCTTTCATTAACTAGGGTAACCCTTCAATTTAAAATAAAGAAATAGATACAGCATTGCATATAACTTGTCTTTTTGTATGAAAACCTTGTTCATCAATCATTCCTTTTAATGCTAGGGCAACTTAATCTTCTCTTGCACAGGCTGTGCCTATTTCAACCACCAACATGGCAAAAATGTCATAAAGATAAAATAAATGTGAAAGATAATAAACATCCAAACACTTCTCTATTCAGCTAGACACATTTGAGTTGTATTACTACAGGGACAACAGAATTCTTATTTTGTTTCATTTTATTTATTTTATTTTTTGAATGAGTAGAAAAGTACTATCAGTTTTCTGCTGGATAATATGACAATGAACAATCACACACACACACACACACACACACACACACACACACACATTCTTTAATTCAGTGAGAGCTAGGAATTTGGGCTTACAAGCATAGATCATAGATTGGTTTTTTTTTTTGCCAGATTATACACACTTAGATTGAGAGGACTTTATGTTAGACATTATATTTTGAATAAAAGGCTGGTAACTCATAAATACTGTATATGGAGTGGTTAAAATGGGAGTAACAGGTAAACTAAGAAATCGAAGTCATTGGGATTTTTTTCTATTTTTTAAAATTATGGTAAAGTTATATAATGTGAACATGTAGCAGAATTTGAATACTGATAGAGCAGTTAAGCTTTACTAGAGAACTTTTCCTCATTCTAATATTTTACATTGGTTTATTATTTAGAATTCATAATGTGTAACATCTGTACATTTATTTTAAATTTCAGGTCATTTTAAATGTAAGTTTTTCAAGATTTCTGATTCTGGGCCTGGAGAGATTGCTCAATGGTTAAGGGTATATTTGGTTCCTAGAACCTATATTGGGTGACTCACAACTGTCTGTTACTGAAGCTTAGAGATCTCTTCTGGCCTCCTAGGGCATCTGCACTTGTTTGTGCATAGATCCACTCACAGATTCACACATAGATACATAATTAAAAATAAAACAAATTATTTTTAAAATGTTTGAAATTTCTGAGTCCATTTTTCAGAGGACAATAAGCTTGAAGGAAGTAAAATATCAATTAGCATCTTATAGTTTGTAGCTAGAAAGACAAAAATAAAATTCAGTTTTTCTAATCATTGAAACTTGAGCACAGTGCTACATAAAATGAGTGTCCATAACACTTATAATAGGCATAAATTTATTATATCATAAATATTTTTAAAATATTAGGTATTTATGTGAAGTTAAAATTTCATGGAAATCTAATAACTTAGTTTATATTGTACCTATCCATTGATAGGAAGGACTCAAACACAATAACACTCATATCAAAGTAAATTAGAGAGCTTGTTTTGAAACCAATATGAATGATTATGGCCTGGTATTATAGATTCACATTTGGCCAAGTACCGCGTTCCAAGGTGGCAGTAGTTTGTGATGATTTTGTAACTCCAAAACAAAAGATGTTATGAAATAAGACATGTTTTCAAATGCTTTGGTACAAGAATCAGTAACACAGTATACAGCAAACAGATGGAAATCCCTACTCCAAGGCTTCACTTGTTATCTCATGACACTCCTAGCTTTTGATGCAAGGTTGATGTCTGTGAGTACATTTCAAAGGGAATTCTCCATATTTGTCTCCAAGCTGTTGAAACTAATATAGACACAGACTATAAGTAACCCTCAAGGAGGCTAAAGATGGCACAAGATAATGTTTCTTGACATGCAAAATTCTAACTTCCTAAGAGCATGGAAGTTCTAATCAGTAGCCTTGTATAAACATTAATGGCAGTTAGGGTTTATTTTATATTGTTTTATTTTAATATTTCTTTCACATATATCATGCTGACCATAAATTCTCCTCCCTCTTCTCAGTCTCTCCCCTACAACCCGTCTCACCTTTATCCACTCCTCTTCCATTTCCCTTCATGAAAGGGAAGGCCTCCAAGGTATAACAATCAAATACAGCATATCAAGTTATAATAAGTACAACCATACTCCCTCACATTAAGGCTGGATGAGACAATCCAATAGAAGAAAAAGGGTCCAAAGGGGGCAAAGGAGTCAGAGACAGCTCCCACTCTAACTGGTAGACAACAACCATAACATAGATGCAGAGGTCCTAGGTGAGACCCATGCAGGCTCCCTGATTGTTGATTTAGTCTCTGTGAGCCCCAATGAGACCCACAAGTTCTTATTTTATGTTTTTTTAGCAACTATAGTTCACAAAGAAAACAAAAACTCTAGCATTCATGGTGGTTTCTTAAACTGAGACTCACTGTAATGAACTGATGCCAAGTGCCAAATTACATACAACCTATAAGGTAGAGAGATCATGGTTACACATTCCAGTTCCTAAGTTAAATTGGACTACTCTATGTAAAATCTAAGTTCAACAATAAGAATGGATAACAGGAAGAAAATTGAAGATTAATATAAATGATAACATCAATCTCGGTTTGAGAAACAAAATGATAACGTTAAGTTATGTAAATCATTAACATTTTAGATTTTAGTTTGCCATAGAGAAACTATAACATTTAATTTTTTTACTCATGAACTCAAGGCATATGATCAGGTGTTAAAGAGCATCAATTTGGAATTGTGGTTGGATAAGTGATTTTAATTTGGTTTGCCTGTTTTGAGAACAATATGTGATGGCAGACCTCCATAATCTTACCTACTTGTAGCAAGCATACACTAATGGTTTTAATGCTAATGTTTTAATTGAGTGAGATCAGTATTGTGTGACTTTAATACAGAAGTGGAAGCTATTTAGGATGTTGTGTTTCTGTAGTCCCATCACTCAGGAGGCCAAGATATAAAACTCAACAGGCAAATACTAGCTTGAGTTACAAAGTAAGACCCTGCTTTAAACATCAAGCAAAATGGAAAATTAGTGTAAAACTAGGTCCCCAAGCAAGATGGATTTCACAGCTTTAGTTTACCAGACTTACCATGTTGAGAAGATATGACTTTACAGAAAGCAAGACAGGTTCTCTAGATAGCTTTCTCTCTGAAGTAGTATTATGAATATTTATCAACCCATGAAAATGCCATGACAAGAATCAAATTAGGAAGTGAGGGATCAAAACATCCACATTTAGTATAATAGTAAGAAAATATGAGTTAGTGAGTTTAGAAAGGATAATTTCATATCATTTCTCTTACTGCCTTGCTGACCATTGGCAGGTATCCTTGAGAGAGAGAAATTCTACATGGGATAAAAAGAGATATGGGTATAATATTTTGCCTTGGGCCTATTTTGTCTAGCAACAAACCCAAAATGCAGCATATGGAAGATTTTGACAGCCACATATCATAGCAATAATCACAAATAAACCCTTGTTCTTATTTAATATTAGTCTCTTGATATTTTGCTAACACTTATTTTTGATAAAATTAATGTTCCTTCCCAACTATTCCTCATCTACCTCCTTTCTCTACCGGTGAAATTTGTGTCTTAAAAAAGCATTAATATTAATTCATGCTTCCAATTTGTTATTGGATGTGTGGCATGTTTTGCTGTTTTTAGGATTTATTTAAAGCAGTATCCTAAAGTTAAATGCTATTGTTGTAAAAGTTTTACCATAACTAGATCTAAAACAAATTAAACCATGAGCCAAAATATACCTATAGCAATAATCAGTAGTTGAAGAATATAAAAATTGAGCAAAGGGGTTATATAGAAGAACTTCTGTAAAATACATTCAATCCCTACCACCATCAAAGATATAATTAAATAGGAAATTTGAAAATTTAAAATATAAACTAAACAATTTTAATAGTAAGTCTTTGATTATCAATATTTATCTTGAGTGTAAATGTATTAAATTATGCAACTTAATAGAAAAAACCCTTTACTGAATTAGAACACCACATGAAGATCAATAGAACCAATGAATCTAGGCCCCTAGAGGCTTACACAGACTGAAAGGCTAAACCAAAAAAAAAAAAGGTATATATAGATCATACTTGGTATATATAGACCAGATCTAGGCCCCCCATACATACATATACATATACATATATATATGATAGGCAACTTGACCTTCATATATATCCCTTAGCAAGTGGTGGTGGTGGGTACAGGGTCTGACAGGGTTTATGTTGTCTGTTAGTGGAACACCTTACTCTGCCACATTAAGAAAAAGGAAGTACAAAAGGAAGCTCTTACACATCATGTGACTATTGAACTGAGGGGTTTGATAGGAGTGGGACCTATTCAAGGAGAAGAAGAGGAGTGTCAGGAAGAGGAGAGTGGGAGGGTAGAACTGGAAGGGATAGAGGGAGGAGGCTGTGATTGAGATGTAACTATAAATAAATAAATAAAAGTTAATTTAAAAATTAACCCTCAAGACTAACTATATTGCCTATAAGATGCACATTTTACTTGTAATATATAAACACTGAGACTTAAGAAATGGAAAGATATTTTACACTAACAGAAAATGAAAGAAGGCAGAGATAGCTGTATGTATTTCAGGTCAAGCAGATTTCAATTAAAGTACTTTAGAAGGTGACAAAGAAAAATCTTTATAGTACTTTATAGTACTTATAGGCTTTACTTCTTGAAGAATACATACCAATTATAAGTAAATATGTAACCAATATCAAAACACACAAGTATATAAAGTAAGCCTCAATTATATCTTCAGAGAGGAATAGAATGTAGTTCAATTGCAGTGAGCGATTCACTACCTCACCATTTTATTAGTAGATAGATCATGCAGACAGAAAATCAATAGGGAAGAATCAAATTTAAACTAAACTCTAGATCAAATGAACCAAACAGACACTTATAGAACTTCCCTTTCAAATGCTGCAGACCACACATTCTTCTCAAGGATCCAGTTTAGAGAACTGGCATTGATAAACTGGCAAACACAGATGCTGCAGACAGGAACTGTGTATTGAATGTAAGCAATGTACCTTGAGATTTTGAATTAGACAGATGACTATCCTCATGGGTTGTCTGCATAGCTACCTGTCAGCCTCCCTTAAGTTCTTTTGTTTTCAAGGTAAATATACCAAAGACTACAAGAACATGTGATATCTGATCTGAAAATTAAGTTTTGATCAGATACACACATTTTGATATGCATAGTTAAAAGGCAGAATTTGCTTCTATTAAAATCATGGTCACCAGTAGACATATCAAACTATGTAAATAATGTCTGTTCATCATCCCTCATTGCTTTCTTCCTTTCTTATTTATTTCCTTCCTTCCTTCCTTCTTTTCTTCCATACTTTTGTTTTGTTTTCTTGCTTTCTTATTTCCTTTTCCTTTTGAAATTTGAGGTAGAGTTTCACTAAAGTACATAGGTTGGTCTTGAACATGTGAATCTCCTGCCTCCACTCTCTCAATAACTAACATCATGAAACCAGGTCCAGTTGCATTTTAACAATTATATTCAATATAAATTTAAGTATTTTATTTTACAGCACATATATGCCTATTGTAGTTGGTAATCCTATATTGTTTGTAACACAGCATTTAATTTCCTTTTTTTTCTCCTGAAGTTTAGAAACACACACACACATACATGCCTGCATACATACATACACACACACATACACACACACACACATACACACACATATATATCAACAACAAATGCCACTAAATATTTTTTTAGGTAGTGATAGGAGAATAAACTGGCACATTGCTTTAGGATAGTAATATCTTCCAGAGGATATTAAAGAGAAAAGAGTCTTCACTGAGCCTATAAATTTTTATTTTCTTAATTAAATATAATTATGTTGTTTAAATTAAATGGAAAATAGCTGGAAATGATTATTCAAAGGTACCATAATGGTAAATATTAGAGCCTTGGAAAATCTGAAGTAATATGAAGTAAATTTAGGGAGCTCCCAGGGTTGAAGTAAATTAATATTATGAAATCATGCTGTCTCTCTATCATAGAATACAAATAAACAGAAATAATTCTGGTATGGTTATTTGTGTATACTAAGAATAGTTGAATATGTATGAAGGCCATTTTTCCATCAAACTAAAATGACACTTAACATTCCCAAAGTTATGAAATTGCAGCTTTTTAGAAGTTATGAAATTGCAGTGTTTTACTTTATTGTTTTGTTTATAAATTTAATTTATTGGAAATAATAAATTTCCAATATAAATATAAACTCAAATTTAATTTATTGGAAAACTAAAAATAAGCATATTATGTGGAATCTATATATTTTATCAAAACTAGCAAGAATGACATGAAAAGTAGCTAACTTTTAGTGAATGAATGACTCATGCCTGTAATTCAATCACTTATGAGGTTGAAACAGGAGGATATTAGTTTTAAGGCCAACCTGGGACAGATAATAAAATAAGGATACATTCTCATAGAAAATCAAGCAAACCAAAAACAAAATCATTATTTTAGAACTTCATGTCATACTAATTAACAAAAAAAGGTATTTAAGTGTGTTGTTATTTCTAACTAAAATTGTTTAACAATCAATAGTTGCTTTTAATTTTATTGTGTAATAAAAATTATCTCAGATAAAAGTCTTTTCTTGTACTAGATGCGTAATTAGCTCTAAATGCCTGTTGTGACTTTGTCTAATAATTACTTGCTTGACATTTATTTCACTGTTTTTATACAAAACATTTCCTAACAGGTTCTTGTCTTTAGAAACTACAGTTGTAGGAGGCTATATTTACATTCCTGTGTTTTGTTGTATGGTCAAAAATACTACTAAAAATAATTGCAATACTGATACTATGAGTAAATAAAAACAACACAAGCAGTTGCCTTAGAATGTTTTGGTTTTTCTTAATGTGTGTAACTAATACTGGGTTATAAATGAAGAAAATTGGTTTCAACATCTCAAGACTCTGGTGCCTAGAAAGTATAAACACCATGGATTCTGGACAGAGACCCTGATAGGTGTTAAAACAAGGTATTTGACATATGGAGAGGGCTTCTCTGAGCATAGATCAGATGAACGCAGAAAACAGTGTGAGAAGTGGCAGGGTTCCCTTTGTGACAATGCAGCCAGTCCACAACTGTCACAGGGAAAGGCATTCCTATGAGCAATCTACCGGTAAAAGCCCCAGCATCTCAGAAATAACTATCTTCAAGTTATCGTACTGATAGGAATTTTGTTGGGATGAAACTATATTCAAACAAACTAACATGCTTAATATCATGAATACATATGTATGCTTGATTTATATTTTAAATAATATCACTCAGTTTTTGGAGAGATGTATTGATATACAATTAGTCAAAACTAATGAATTCAAAATAAAGCATCTTTGCTCCCCATTAAGCCTGGTTTTCATAGTTACTGCCAATACTCACTAGCATTGTATTTACCCAAGTACTTTTTGAAACTTTTAGTATCAACAAATTACTGAACTCTGTGAAAAATAATTTTCTTATCATATAAAAATAGTAGTACTTCTAGCTTCACCAACATCATTCATACATGATTAGTAGACAGAGCAACACAACTGCATCATTAGCACAAACCATTTTCACAGTTAAGTAACTTAGTGTAATAATCCTAGCCATTTTAAGTTCTTTCAAAAATATTAAGTATAGTAGTAATTTTCTAATGTTAACAAATATGTTCATAAAGAATGCCTGTAGAATATGAAATTTTTTTATCAGTCTATGCATATTTTATGATAATTGGAATACTTTTAATTTCTCATTTACCAAAGAGCAGGTTAGAAAATGTATTAATTAAATATCTACAATATATTTTGAAGGTATTAAATATTCAGTAACATATATATACAAAGCTGTGGGAACATATAGGATAAAGCTTGGTTTTCCTAAAATATTTGTTAACATGAAGATTTATGCTTCATATGTCAAATATAATGGCCATTTGAGAAACAGGCACATGGGAAGTGAGAGAACAAAGCAGTAGCAAAATTCTAGTCTTCTGACATCAAAATGTCCAACCAGTATCACCAAGGCCACAAAGTTCTATAACAGTTCTGTGATCCTGATACTATGAATAACGCCAGCATCACATCACACCAATCAATACACGGTGTAGTTCCAGTAGCATCCATTCCTCATTTTAAACTCTGAAGATTTTCATTTTTCTATGCCAATCAATGATATGATCAAATGCAACATCAGATCAACATGTTGGCAGCATGTTGAAAGTTTCTCATTCAATATCATGTCTCTATCATAAACATATGTGGTTAAATGCTGAAACTGTAAATTAGAGATCATAGAATAAGGGAGGCAAGCACAAGTGCAGTTGAAAACCTGAAATTAGAGAATAAGTCACAGTGATTATAGCAAAATTAATGACCTTGTTGAGAAATGTTTCTTGCTTCCAGTGAGCGCAGAGGCCTCACACAAGACCCTCCAGAGAAACTGTAAAGAGAAGCTTTTTGTTTCCTTGAGTCTTCTAAAAGATAGAGTATCAACTTTGAATTTAAAGACAGATCAATTATTCAGCAACAGCATGAGGTGTTCTTTTCACTCAGGCTAGTTCATTTGCCCAGCACCTTTGGCCAACTTCATATATAAAAGCAGACGCTCACACTGACAGGGTATCCTCCTATTTTGTATCTATTGTCAGTTCTAATTAAAATAATCAAGATTTCTACTGAACAAATAGCTAATGACCAAGTAATGTTTTATATTAAAATTAAATAGGAATGCTGATAGATTCAACTTATTAGTTCATTGGGGCCTTTAATTGATCTAATCTGGGAAGAACTAAAAAAACATTAAAAACTGGAATGATTTAAAGACAAGAAGGAATCTTATGCTTCAAATTCCACTTATTTGGAAAAACATTAAAATTTTAACCAAACAAAATTAAGTGTGCAAGTGATAGTTTAAAGCACAATCCATATTTAAATTTGGAGAAGCAGATATGAGATTATCCTTTTAGGAAAATAAATTATTTGTGCTAGTGAGTTTACTTGACAGCCTCAGTAAAAATGCTAAGCTTACATTTACATGTTTTATGCTATTAGAGAGAAATGAATTAATTTCTAAAATATATAACACAGAGAAAGTGGTATATTTTAAGTACATGAAATCATAGCCAATAATACAACTATATAAATTTCAGAATATATATATATATATGACTAATGTCTCATATCTTCAAATAATTGACTTTTTGACATCTTGTCACAATTTCAAACCTTGCAATATTGTACTGTTGCTATGGATGACACTTGTTCAATTTGTAATTCTCTGAATCGCCATATACCTTAGCCTCACTTGTCATGTTATATGTGCATCCATATGCATGCTGTGATGTTTTCCTTCCACTTGAACTTATATTTTAATATTTTTCTTAATTTTCACTTCTTTCTGGATTGCTTTTGTCTGTAGTATAGACAATATTTCTCAAATTCAAGATTTGTAACTGACTCAACAGGCAACATTTTTTGAAGTTAGTCTAAACAAAGTCTCTATAGCTTCACCAGTAGTGTATGTGACTCATATTGAGAAGATTATTATTTTATCTTAGATTTTTTTATTTGATAGAGTTTTATGGATTACTGTAAGTTCAAATATATTAGGCATTCTTAAAAGTCTGGCCAACAGCATTTTTAAACATTGCATGTATATAACCCTTTCAAATTATTCAAAAATGTAATACTTTTAGCATTAAATAAACATATATATATTCTTCATACATACATATTCTTATATATATTCATATATATTTTTGAAAGATCTCCAAGGGGCTACCACTATCCTCATCCATTCAAATATATATGTCTACAACAGCTCTTTTCACAATTTTGCTTTTGTACTCTACAAACAGGGATGTCAGTCTGATTCATGATTCTCTTGTCACAATATGGTTCTTCTTAAGCAGGTAAAATTTTGTCCTTTTTTTCTCTGAGAAACTAATATGACATGTTTTCATCAAGACTGATGTTTTGAATTTTTAGCACATGAATTTCATTGCTACTGTAACTCTGAAAATTATTACATATTGCTCAAATTTCATCTCAATTGACAAAAATAAAAACATTCAAATATCACAAAATTTTTCTCTGAAAATAAGTACTATGCCCCTGTTCCATTATTCTGTGTACTCTTCCTACCTATATGCTGTAATTCCCTGGCTTGGGGAGATTCTCTCCTCTCACCTAGTCCCTTATGCCATACCTAACCACTATGATTATACATATTGTGACAAAGCTATTAAAAGTCTAACAGCTAACATCAACATATAAAAGAATGTACACTATTTTTGACTTTTGGGCTTAAGCTTCTGTCAGGATGATTTTTTTTCTAGTTTTATGCATTTACCTGTGAATTTCATGACTTCATTTGTTTGCTTGTTTTTTTTTAATAATTTATTTTTTATTTCTTCAAGTTACATCTCAATCACAATCCCCTCCCTACTCCCCCCTCCAGTCCCACCCTTCCACCCTCCTCCCCCTCAGCCCCACCATCCTCTTCCCTTCTTTTTTTTTTTTTTTTAGTTTAAGGTATTTATTTTTCCCCCCAACAGCTCTCCCTTTCAGTCCAAATAATGGTTCTTTTTCTTATAACTATAAATACAATACAAAACAACAGAAATAAATAGGCCACGATTATAAGAGTTATATGGCTTAGCATGTTTTTTAACAGCTGTTTAATATTTCATTATGTAAATGTTCAACACTTTCATTATCAACTCCTCTTGATGGACATAAAGTTTGTTCCCAATTTCTGGTTATTGTGAATAGAACAGCAAAGCACATGGAATAGAGAGTGTCTCTGTAGAAGTTTGTAAAATCCTTTGGATATATACATATGAGTACTATAGCTGGATCTTGAGGCAGATTGATTTTCAGATTCTTGAGGAAAATACTAAAAAGGATATACTAAGCAGAAAAGGTTTGAATAGAAATACAGGTGTGGATGGGAGATAAAGGGGCTGGAAAATACGATAAACAGACTTAGATAATAAGGAAAACATATAGAGGCATGCTAAACTATAAAGTAACTAGATATTTAATTTTTATTTTTATTAGAGTCTATGAGTTTTTTCCTGAATGTATGTATGCCACCTGTGTGCTTGGTATCGGTTGATATCAGAAGAGGGCATCATTTCCTCTAATTCTAGAGTTATAGACAGTTGTGAAATGATATGTACTCCTACAGAAGTGCTCATAACCACTGAGCAATATCTCTAGCCTCCTTTAGTTAGTCAGTTTTTAATGCTTTGGAAATAAAGGCATTTTTAAAAATCTAGCCACCATCATTTTAAAATATTGCATGTACAGGATCCAAGATGGTGGCGGCCTGCACGGATGTATTTTGATTTCGGGGTTAAGAGTCACAGGGCGGCGAGTGTTGCAGGATGCTGTACAAACAGCTCGACCCCTCTAGATCTCACCCAACTACCCAGGGACCACTGAGGGTCCCTGGGCAGGACGCTCCCTCCAACTCTCAGACACACAAGGAAGCCACTGGACCCGGGAATCGGGATCCCCACCCCCACCAGGAGAGACACACCAGTTAAGTTCCAATCTAATACTTAGCAGGCAGATTCAGATCCCATGCAGAGATAATCCCCACCCTGCTGGGCACCCCCAGGTCTCCCACAGATGATCTAGCTATCTGGCAAAAGGTTGCAACCCTTGGAAGTGAGCACAGCTCGGCTGCAAAGTGCCTTCAGACTGCAGATTGCAACCCACTGTGGTGACGTCACTGGCCAGTTTCCAGGCCCTGCGAGCAGCAAGGCGATTGAAGGTGAAGGCAGATTTACCCACCACAGGAGCCAACCCTGGGCAAACTGAGAGGTATTTGAAACTGGTGTATATCGGAGTTTTTTACTAGCACTGGCCTTCCAGCAGGGAACCATAGCTTACTTGTACACAGCTCCACCCCCTGGATTAGTTAGGTCTCCACCTAGGAGGTGGGGTTGAATGACTCACCTTATAGGGGTGGAGTAAGGCAACTCGACTCCTACACCAAAGCGACCCCTATGGATCAAAGTCCAGAAGACAGCTAAAAAAATTCCACATGGCCAGAGGCCCCAGACCAAACAAACAAACAAAAAAAAAGCGAAATGACTCCAACAAAAGAAAGCAACACTATTCCATCCAGCCCGAATCACCTCACCACAGCTGAAACACATGAAAACGATGACAATTCTGCATTATGGAAAGTGATAGAGTCCCTTCAAGAAGAACTTAAATCTATGAAGGAATTCAAAGAAGACACAATTGCACATATGAAAGCGATGGAAAACACCATCAGAGAACTTCAGAACAAGGTGAGTCAACTTGAACAAGAAAAGGAGAGGGCAATGGAAGACTTCCAGGCAAAGACAAGCAAACTGGAGCAGGAAATGTACAAAACAAATAACATCAGTCAAGAAATGAAAATGGAAATGGAAACAATAAAGAAAACACAATCAGAGTTAAAAATGGAAATGGAGAATCAAGGGAAGAGAACAGGAACTAAGGATTTGAGCACCAAAAATAGGACTCAAGAGATGGAAGGCAGGATCTCAGGCATAGAAGATTCGATGGAAGAAATCAATACAACATCCAAAGAAAATGAGAAAGCTAAAAAATCTCTCACCCACAACTTCCAAGAAATCAAGGACTCAATGAAAAGACGGAACCTAAGAATTACAGGCATAGAGGAAAGAGAAGACTCCTGACTCCAAGGTCCAGGAAATATCTTCAACAAAATCATAGAAGAAAACTTCCCAAACCTGAAGAAAGAGATGCCAATAAAAATCCAAGAGGCTTACAGAACACCAAACATATTAGATCAGAAAAGAAACTCCTCTCGCCACATAATAATAGAAACTCCAAATGTAGAGAAAAAAGAAAGGATATTAAAAGCTGTAAGAGAAAAAGGCAAAGCCACATACAATGGCAGACCCATCACAATCACACTTGACTTCTCCTCAGAAACTTTAAAAGCTAGAAGGGCCTGGACAGATGTCCTACAAGCCCTGAGAGAACATAGGTGCCCAGCCAGACTACTATACCCAGCAACATAGATGGAGAAGACAAGATGTTCCATGACAAAATCAAATTCAAACAATATCTCCCCACAAACCCAGCCCTACAGAAGATCCTAGAAGGAAAATTCCAAAACAGAGAAGATAACTACACCCAAGAAAACAGAAGAAATAAAATCCTCCACAGCAACTAAACAAAAAGAAACACAAGACGACCAGCTATACCAAAATAATGGGAAATAACAACCCCTGGTCACTAATATCCATCAACATCAATGGACTCAACTCGCCAATAAAAAGACACAGACATACAGACTGGATCCATAAACAAGACCTATCTTTTTGCTGTATACAAGAAACACATTTCACTATTGAAGATAAACACTATCTCAGAGTAAAGGGCTGGGAAAAGGTTTTCCAAGCAAATGGACCCAGGAAACAAGCTGGAGTAGCCACCCTAATATCAAACAAAATAGACTTCAAATTGAAGTTAATAAAAAAAGACAGAGAAGGCCATTACATACTTGTTAAAGGAAATATCCACCAAGAGGACATCTCAATATTGAACATCTATGCCCCAAATACAAAGGCACCTACATTTATAAAAGAAACTTAAATTGCACATCGATCCAAACACTTTAGTAGTGGGAGACTTCAACACCAACTCACAACTATGGACAGATCATCAAGACTGAAGCCAAACAGAGAAATATTGAGTCTAACAGAAATCATGAACCAAATAGACCTAACAGATATCAACAGAACGTTTCACCCAAACAAAAATGAATACACCTTCTTCTCAGCACCTCACGGAACCTTCTCCAAAATCGACCATATAGTTGGACACAAAGATAGCCTCAACAGATACAAGAAAATTGAAATAACCCCTTGTATCTTATCAGACCCCCATGGAATAAAGCTGGTCTTCAACAGCAAAAGGATCAACAGAAAGTCAACACATATGGAAATTGAACAACTCTTCACTAGAGGACCACTGAGTCAGAAAAGAAATAAAGATGGACATCAAAGACTTCTTAAAATCCAACAAAAATGAAGACACATAATACCTAAACTTATGGGACACAATGAAAGCTGTGCTACGAGGAATGTTCATAGCACTAAGAGCCTTCAAACGAAAATTGTGACAGCTCATATTAGCGAATTAAAAGCTAAACTGGGTGAACTGGAAAAAAGAAGCAAACACTCCCAAGAGGAGCAGAAGGAAGGAGATCATCAAACATAGGGCTGAAATCAACAACTTAGAAACAAAAAGATATATAAAAAGAATCAATGAAACCAAGAGTTGTTTCTTCGAGAAAATCAACAAAGTAGACAGACCCTTAGCCAAATTAATTAAAAGACAGAGGGAGAAAACCCAAATCAACAAAATCAGAAATCTAATGGGAGAAATAACAACAGACATTGAGGAAATCCAGAGCATATTTGGATCCTACTTTAAAAATCTATACTCCACGAAATTTGAAAACTTAAGTGAAATGGATAATTTTCTTGATAGATTCCACCTACCAAAGCTAAATCAAGATAAGATAAACAGATTAAACAGCCCTATAACCCCCAAGGAAATAGAAACATTCATTAAAAATCTCCCAACCAAAAAAAGCCCAGGGCCAGATGGCTTTAGCATGGTATTCTACCGGACTTTCAAAGAGGAGCTAACAGCAATATTTTTCAAACTCTTTCACAAAATAGAATCTGAAAGAACAATGCCAAACTCATTCTATGAGGCCACAATCACCCTGATTCTTAACCACACAAAGACCCAACAAAGAAAGAGAACTTCAGACCAATCTCCCTCATGAACATAGATGCAAAAATACTTAATAAAATACTAGCAAACCGAATTCAAGAACACATCAAAAGTATCATACACCATGATCAAGTAGGATTCGTCCCAGGGATGCAGGGATGGTTCAACATATGAAAGTCTATCAAAATCATTCACCACATAAACAAGATGAAAGAAAAAAACCACATGAAAATCTCACTAGATGGATAAAAAGCATTTGAATAAATCCAACACCCCTTCATGCTAAAAGTTCTGGAGAGAATGGGCATACAAGAACCCTACCTAGAAATAATAAAGGCAATATACAGCAGGCCAGTGGCCAACATCAAATTAAATGGAGAAAAATTTGAAGCATATTGTGTAACTCAGGGACAAGACAAGGATGTCCACTTTCACCATATCTCTTCAATATAGTACTTGAAGTTCTTGCTAGAGCAATAAGACAACTTAAGGAGATCAAGGGGATAAACATTGGAAACGAAGAAGTCAAATTATCCCTATTTGCAGATGATATGATAGTATACATAAGCGACCCCAAAAATTCCACAATAGAAGTCTTACAGCTGATAAATACCTTCAGCAATAGGGCTGGATACAAAATTAATTCAAAAAAATCAGAATCCCTTCCTCATACAAAAAAACAAATGGGCTGAGAAAGAAATAAGGGAAACAACCCCCTTTACAATAGCCACAAACAACAAAAAAATACCTGGGGGTAACTCTAAACAAGCAAGTAAAGGACCTGTACGACAAGAACTTCAAGCCCTTGAAGAAAGAAATGGAAGAGGCCTTTAGAAGATGGAAAGATCTCCCATGATCATGGATAGGTAGGATCAACATAATAAAAATGGCCATCCTACCAAAAGCAATATATAGGAATTCAATGCAATTCCTATCAAAATCCCAATACAATTTTTATAGACTTGGAAAGAGCTATTTTAGGTTTCATATGGAACAACAAAAAGCCCAGAATAGCTAAATCAATCCTGTACAATAAAAAAAAAAAACATCTGGAGGTATCACCGTCCCAGATTTCAAGCTGTACTACAGAGCAATAGTTGTAAAAACAGCATGGTATTGGTATAGAAACAGACCAGTAGATCAATGGAATCGAATTGAAGATCCAGAAATAGACCCACACACTTATGGCCACCTAATTTTTGACAAAGAAGCCAAACAGCACAATGGAAGAAGGACAGCATCTTCAACAAATGGTGCTGGTCCAACTGGATGTCCATCTGTAAAAGAATGAAGTTAGACCCATACTTATCACCTTGTACAAAACTTAAGTCCAAGTGGATCAAAAACCTTAACATAAGGCCAGTCAAACTAAATCTACTAGAATAAAAAGTGGGAGAAACCCTCCAACCCATTGGCACAGGTGACAACTTCCTGAACAGAACACCAACAGCTCAGGACCTCAGATCAAAAATCAGTAAATGGAACCTCATGAAACTGAAAAGCTTCTGTAAGGCAAAAGACACTGTCATTTGAACAAAATGGCAGCCTACAGACTGGGAGAAAATCTTCACCAACCCCACATCTGACAGAGGACTAATGTCCCAAATCTACAAAGAACTCAAGAAATTAAATGCCAAGAAAAAAAATAATCCAATAAAAAAAATGGGGGAACATAGTTAAATTTTGAGTTGTTTAGGAATCAAGAGGGTGTTCTGGATCTAAGAAGATATTTTAAAAATTATGAGGCAAGATAGTATGAAAGCTGAGTTAGATATAGAACTTTAAACTCATGGAGATGGTTAGATAGTAGAATGTTAAAGTCAGGTGCCAAATACATATGGACTTGACATTGGGAATGTATGCTAAGCCATATAACTCTTATAATTGTGGCCTATTTATTTCTGTTGTTTTGTATTGTATTTATAGTTATAAGAAAAAGAACCATTATTTGGACTGAAAGGGAGAGCTGTTGGGGGGAAAAAGAAATACCTTAAACAAAAAAAAGAAGGGAAGAGGATGGGGGTGTTGAGGGGGAGGAGGTTGGAAGGGTGGGACTGGAGGGTGGAGTCGGGATGGGATTGTGATTGAGATGTAACTTGAAGAAATAAAAAATAAATTATTAAAAAAATGGGGGACAGAGCTCAATAGAGAATTCACAAAGGAGGAATCTCTAATGGCTGAGAGACACTTGAAGAAATGCTCAACATCCTTAATCATCAGAGAAATGCAACTCAAGACGACTCTGAGATTCCATCTCACTCCTGTCAGAATGGCTAAAATCAAAAGCTGAAATGACAGCACATGCTGGCTAGGGTGTGGAGAATGGGGTACCCTACTCCGTTGCTGGTGGGAGTGTAGGCTTGTGCAACCACTATGGAGGTCAGTCTATCTTAGAAAACTTGGAATAGATTTGCCTCAGGATCCAGCCATACCACTTCTGGGTATATAACCCAAATGCCTCTTCACGGAATCATAAGGAAGTTTCCTCATCTATGTTTATAGCAGCCTTATTTGTAATAGCTAGAAACTGGAAACTATCCAGAAGTCCCTCAACCGAAGAATGGGTTAAAAAACCATGGTACATCTACACAATGGAATATTATTCAGCTATCAGGAACAATGAAATTATGCCATTTGCAGCCAAATGGATGGAACTAGAAAAGCTCATCCTGAGTGAGCTAACCCAGACTCAGAAGGATGCATATGGCATCTGTTCACTTATAGTAGGATTTTAGCTATATAGTAGAAGGTATAGATACTACAACTAATACACCAAAGGGAACTTGGACATAGACTTTTTATTTTTTATTTTTATTTATTTTCTTTATTTTTATATTTTTTAAATATTTTTTTCTATTTTTTAGTCTTTTTATCTATTTGTCTGCTTATTTGTTTGTTTGTTTTTTAGTTCTCTCTCCTGGGCAGTGAGACACTTTTCACTGGTGGTACTGCCTCATAGACCCACAATGAATGAGGAGGCTCTTGGTCCTCATAAGACCTCTCAACTGAGATGAGGGACTGTTATATAAGAACACCCCACCCCAGAGAAATGGGATGGAAAGGTTAGGATGTAAAGAAAAAAATGAAATGTGATGTTTTGGCCTTATACTACTAATTGCCATAAAATGTTTAGGATAATTAAGGAATGCAAACTAATAGTTATGCAAGCCAGTCATTTTGTTAGGTACTGTGACAGCCTATTGTAGTTATTTTCTAAGCTAATCATAAATAAAGCTGCTAAGAGACAAGCAACATTTGCTTACCCTAATATAAGAGATAGATAGGGCCTCTTCAAAAACCTCAAGAGATCTGCAGAATATGGCATTCAAAGATGTTTTCGTAACTTTAGATTTTTTTATATCGAGACATATCAACTTCTGACAGCACCCCCTATTCTACCCCAGGTAGAAGATGAGCATTGAAGAATCTCCAGTGGGAGATGATTGAATTAGTTGCAAACCTATGTGTTGGTAGGAAAAGCCCCTTGCTCCAACTGTAGACAGAATGCTGTCCAAAAAGGACAAAACCTGGAAGCAGGTAAGTCGACAGCCTGGCTCTGCCAAGACAGGGTAGGCAAGTCCTTCATAACCCCTGCTCTACAATCAATGTCTGTCAGAGAAGCGGGGCCAAACGACTGAAGATCGATGCTGTAATGTATGGAGAGAAAATGGGAACTGTCCAGGCAGCCACTGGTATGTCATTTCTTAGTTTGGGAAGCTGCAGGCCCTGTACTTCCTATAAAATCAGATATATTTATCCCTCTCAGGTCTCTGAGGTGGTTAAAGAACAGATAGCTAGAGTCTCATCATTAAATTTTGAGTTGTTTAGGAGTCAAGAGAGTGTTATAGACCTAAGAAGATGCTTTTAAAATTGTGTAGTAAATTAGTATGGACGTTGAGTTAGATATAGAACTTTAAACTCATGGAGATGGTTAGATAGTAGAAATGTTAATGTCAGGTGCCAAATACATATGGACTGGACATTGGGAATGTACGTTAAACCATATAACCCTCATAACTGTGGCCTAATTACC
Organism: Lophiomys imhausi; assembly: GCA_907164525.1. NCBI lineage: Eukaryota > Metazoa > Chordata > Mammalia > Rodentia > Muridae > Lophiomys > Lophiomys imhausi. Next base: position 1,345,465 of record CAJQZJ010032464.1, read on the forward strand.
TCTGTTGTTTTGTATTGTATTTATTATTATAATAGGAAGATCCATTTGTTGGACTGAAAGCGGAAACTGTAGGGGGAAATAAGATATACCTTAAACTTAAAAAAAAAAGGGAAGAGGATCGGGGGTTGAGGGTAGGAGGGTGGGACTGGAGGGGGGAATAGGGAGGGTACTGCGATTGAGATGTAACTTGAAGAAAATAAATAAATAAATAAATAAGCAACTCTGAAAAAAAACACATAAGTTCCTGTGACTTTTAGGAGAAAATGTAAAAATGTAAAAAATAATTATATATATAAAAAAAGAACTAAATAAAGGCTGATTACTTCTTCAGGACAGATAAAAAATTATTGCATGTACATAACCCTTTCAAATAAATGGATAAACTTTCTCAAGTAAGCTGTATTTCTTTATCAAAGTCCAAGGTGCTAGATATGGAATTTCTCCCTCTGAATTTTTGGCCTATGAGCTGACAGAGCAACCCTTCGCACAAAGCATCCTTTTGCTATTTTTCTTAGTAACAAATCAGAACTAGAAGATTAAATCTATTGTTGAAGATGCCACAAGCTTGGGATACAGCACATAGGTAACAAAGCTGTACTTTATCTAGAAGCCTTCACTCCAGTACTAGCCTTTATGGCACCAGAGGTTTCTATATGGGCTTCTTGGGGAGACAGGCATTAGTTTTCTTACCCAGCTGTGGTTTCTGAGTCCTAGACTATTCACCTGACACACCATAAATTCTTTCTGGTGCAATCGTGGCACACTTTTCTGTATTCATCTTTTTTCAGATTTGATTTGAGGATCTCTTTCCTGGAAGAAATGTCTATCTGGTATTTTGAGGGCAGGAATTTGTAAATGGGAAAAACACAGGTCCTGGATGCTCCTAGTACTTTTTAGGCTAAACAGTTAATCAAATTGCTTTTTAAAACGTTTATATTTGTATTTGTATTCTTACACTTGGATGCTATCTTTCTTTGTCACAGAAATGAGACAGAAAGACATTGAGAGGGGGGGCCATGATATGCAGTGTCCTGAATATATATATGATCAATGTAATCATGAATACACAGGAGATGTAACTACCTGAAAATTACTTTACCAAAAATAAGACATGAAAGTAAATGGAGACTAGTGAGAAAAAAGGAGGTCTTCAGGAGTTTCAGGGAAATAACAGAGAGAATAATAGAGGGAATATTTTTACAAAACAGTGCATATAGGTATAAATTTTGAGATGAAAATTTAAAATTGTTTTAAATAACTATTTCATTGTATTTTTTTATTTTTATATACTATATCACATATATCTTCATTTTTCCTGTGTTGTGGGTAACTATTGAGAAGTAGAGAGCTATTCTATTGGTAAATTTTACTGACAAGTGTCTAATGACTCAGTATAAAGATGTCATTCCTTTGGTACTATATCCTGAATTTTCTTTATGCTTTGTATCTAGGAAAAAGGTTGCAATAACTAAATTTAATAGTCAACATGATACATCTGGGAAGAAGAGCCCTAATATGAAACATTACCTTCATCATGTTAGCCTGTGGCAATGTCTATGAGACATTTTTTTAATTGCTAAAGAGGTTCAGTGTGAGCAGTGGCATCCTTAGACAGGTGGCTCTCAACTCTAAAACAATGCAAGGCCAAGCCAATAAGCAACAATCCTCCATGGGTTCTGGTTCAGTTCCTGCCTCTAGGTTCCCATCTTAAGCTCCTGCTCTATCTCCTATGTATGATGAAATACTACCCCCTTGTAGACTCCTTTATCTCCATATTTCTTTTGTTCATGTTATTAATTACTACATACAGTAAACTGGGACATGGATCATTATGAGGAATGTATAGTATTTTTGTGAGGCACTTATCCTAATTTTGTAGGTGTTTTGTTTGTTAGGCTTCTTGGTTTTGTTATGTAGGATTGTGGAAGAATTTGGAACGTAGAACTGGAAAATCCATTGCCTGTTTAGAGATTAATGGGTTGTTGTGAGTGAACTTGGATGCAAGATAGCAATGCAGAAAGAAAGTAACAGCTGAGACTGAATTATAAAGTATCAGAGGAATTCAATGAATCTGTAGGGTTGTTTTTCTATCATTATTATGTTTCTAATTATGAATCTGTGGAACCATAAACATTTTATGTTTTCTAAGGCCATTGGTTACTGTTTGGGAGATGCGGTGAAAAATCAGCTATAATTGATAATTAACAAGCATCATTGAGGCAAAACCTTTTTGGAGTATTTCCTCAATATCAACTCAGAATTTCTGTCCACTGACAGAGGAGGCAATTTTTTGTATCAAACTGGAGGAAAATAAAGTGTATAATTTCTTTTGTGGTCCTGGTTTTCAAGGCATGAATAAGTTATAGACAGCAGATGAGGCTTGGCACTGCGTGTCAGAGATTGAATATCCCTGAAGAAATTCCAGAGGATTCAAATGGTGAAGATGGAGTCACAGCTGAAGCAGAAACTATGGTATCTAAGGGGTAAGGGTTAGGAGCTGAGGGCTTAGCCTCATGTGGCCTGGCTAAGTCCACAAAGAAGAGAATAGTAAGCCATTGATGAAGGTTCAGCATCAGTTGTAGTGAATTAGAGATGTCAAGACAGTGAAATGACAAAATCAATGAAATTATCAAGTGTAAATGAAGCATGCCTACAAGTTTGTGTGTGTTGTAGATAGAAGAGCTATAGAACTGTGACTTTCCAAACCTTTGGATCCCAGAAAATTATAAGTGAGTTCCTTATTTGCTCAGTACTGAGCTTACACTGTCAGACTTTGGTTTTTTCTTTAATCTGATTATAACTGTGCACCCTTGTTCTTCCTACTTGAAATAAGAATCTATTTAACTTGTTTATTTTTTATTTTATATGATCCAAGAGTTAAAATAATTTTGAGTTTTAAAGAGAATTTAGACTTATGAAGTGACAAATAATTATAAAGACTATGGAATCTTTAATGTTGTACTGTTTGAGTTCATGACAGAAGTATGAGATCTTGGAGACAAACAATAAAGGTAAGGTCATGTCTGAAAGTGATATATTTATTTGTCAAGTTTACAGGAGCAGGCTTGTGATGGCTAGTCTTGTCAACTTGACTCATATAGGCAGAATGTACCTCAATTGTAGAATCACTTTCAACAGATTGGCCTATGGCCATGTTTAGAGTAAATTTTCTTGACTTATGAGTGCTAGACAAGAGCCCTACCCATTGTTGGCAGTGCTATCTCTGACCAGTGAACCAGGGAAGCAATACAGTAAGCAGAATTCCACCAAGATCTCTGCTACAATTGCTGAATCTAGGTTATTTTCCTGGGCTTTGCCTTGGTTTCCTTCAATAATGATCAATAACCTATAAGTCAAATAAATTATTTATCCCCCATGTTGCTTTGCTCATGGTATGTATTATAGCAATGGAAACAAAACTAAGACAGAATTCTATATAGATGAAGTTGATTCTTCAAATAGGACATTGTATTATATTGCCTTGGAGTAAATAAACAGCAATATGAAAAAAAATTAGTCTTTATCTGCCAATCATGTCCTAATGCTGTCCTACACAATTCATATTGAATACTGATTGTTCCATATTATTTGTAACAAATTTTTAAAATATAATAATTGTTTCCTGTCTCATTAAATTTTATGGTCCTATCCTATATAAGAGTGCATATTCATTACTTTAACATTTGTTAATGGGTTTGTGTTCATTCCTATCTGTGTGTATATAGATCAATATGAAATAATTTAAGAAACTTAGTAATATTTTAAATCAATATTATATAAATCTATCTCCTTATAATGTAATGTTCTTAAGAAGATTCATTTTAAAGAAGTAGATGATTTACAAAGAATTCAAGAAATTAAATGCCAAGAAACCAAATAATCCAATCAAAAAATGGGGAAAAGAGCTAAACAGAGAATTCACAAAGGAGGAATTCCTAAAGGTTGAGAGACACTTGAAGAAATGCTCAGAATCCTTAATTATCAGAGAAATGCAACTCAAGACAACTCTGAGATTCCATCTCACACCTGTCAGAATGGCTAAGATCAAAAGCTCAAATGACAGCACATGCTGGCCAGGGTGTAGAAAGGGGAACCCTCCTCCATTGCTGGTGTGAGTGCAGGCTTGTACAACCACCATGGGGGTCAGTCTGGCGATATCTTAGAAAACTTAGAATAGCTCTGCCTTGGGACCCAGCCATACCACTTCAGGGTATACATCCAAATGATTCCTCACCGAATCACAAGGAAGTTTCCTCGTCTATGTTCATAGCAGCCTTGTTTGTAATAGCTAGAAACTGGAAACTCAGATGTCCCTCAACCGAAGAATGGATTAAAAAACTGTGGTACATCTACACAATGGAATATTATTCAACTATCAGAAACAACGAAATCATGCAATTTGCAGCCAAATGGATGGAACTATACAAGCTCATCCCGAGTGAGCTAACCCAGACTCAGAAGGATGCACAAGGCATCTATTCACTTATAGTCGAATTTTAGCTATATAGTACAGAATATCTATACTACAACCAACACACCAAAGGGAACAAGGACATAGACTGTTTGCTTTGTTTTGTTTTCTCTCCCTGGCAATGAGACACTTTTCCCTGGTGGTGGTGCCTTGTAGGCCTCCAGTGTACAAGGAGGCTCTTGGTCCTCATATGACTTCTGAACTGGGTCAGAGGATTGTTATGTAGGGACACTCCACTCCAGACAAGTGGAATGGAAGAGTTAGGGGCTGGAAGGTGGGAGGGAGGGACTGGAAAGGGTGGAAATAGGACACTATGATGGAGATGTAACCTGAAGCAATAAATAAATAAATTTATTTTAAAAAATGAAGTAGATGATACAAATGTTTAATGAATCTATATATTCTCAAAAAGGAGTAAAGCAAAGCAAATTATTGTAATTAAAAATATAAATAGAAAAAATATCTATTACAAACTTTTAGATCTTATTGTTAACAAATGAGAAACAATTGATCTGCTTATTCTTTGAATAAAAATTTAAAGTGATTTTCAAAAGAAAAATCTTCTGGAAAAGAAAAGCAATTACCAATGAAATAATTTTTTCATTTGTAATTCCCAGTTGCAAAATAAATTAAAATCTTACTGAGAGTATAAAGGGATCAAACATACTTTTTCAGAACAATGAATAAAACATCAAAAGACACCCCTTGCCTAGTGTTTCTATTTTCTACTAAAAATTGAATGCAATTCATAGCTTTTCCTTCTGGGGTTTTCTTCTCTGCTATTCAGGTGGTGAACAGCAATACATTTGTTTTGGCTATAATTCCCTTGAATTTGCATGCTATTTGATATTTGTGTTTTGTTTATAAGAAAAAAACAAAAACAACCACTGTTAATATGTTGCAGGTGGAGGATTTATAAGAAGATCATTAATATTCAAAAGATTTATTAGAACTCTTATTTTTGCCATTCTTTGTGTTTTTCCCAATCCACAAACACACTTAGTACTTTAAACAAAATAATACCACAACGTGAAAATATGCTATATTGATGAATCATGTACTACTGAGGAAGTGATTTGTAGTCACAAGGAAGTTTCCTCATCTATGTTCATAGCAGTCTTTTTTGTAATAGCTAGAAACTGGAAACAACCCAGATATCCCTTAACCGAAGAATGGATTAAAAAACTGTGGTATATCTACACATTGGAATACTACTCAGCTATCAGAAACAATGAAATCATGCCATTTGCAGCCAAATGGATGGAACTAGAGAAGCTCATCCTGAGTGAGCTAACCCAGACCCACAAGGATGCACATGACATCTATTCACTTAAGGTCGGATTTTAGCCATATAGTACAGAATAACTATACTACAACCCATGCATGGATGGGAACATGAACATAGACTTTGTTTCCTGTAAATGAGACACTTTGCCCTAGTGGTGCTGCCTTGTAGGCCCCCAGTGTATGAGGAGGCTCTTGGCCCTCATATGACTGCTGAACTGGGGCAGGGGACTGTTATGTAGGGACACTCCACTCCAGAGGAGTGTGATGGAAGGGATAGGGGGTAGAGGGTGGGAGGGCAGGTCTGGGAGGGGCAGAAAGAGGACACTGTGATGGAGATGTAACCTGAAGTAATAAATAAATATTTTTAAAAAATGATAAATCTGGTGAAATGCTTTCTCCATAGGTACATATGTATTTGTATTTTAGACAGAAAACTTAACCTCTTAGGTCTAATGATTCTCTAAGGTGGTAACAACAGCACTTAAACTCTGTTCAGCAATGGAAAACACAATCTTTCCCCACAATCTTCCATGTCTGTTGTAGGCTAGTTTTTCCTCTGGTTAACTTTTTTTTTTCTACACATCCCTAGGTGGAGAAGCTGATATGGTTCAGGCTTCTCTATTCTGATGAAAAAATTGATTTAAAACATGTAAGAGAGGGTATTGGAGGATCCAGCCTACTTCATATGTTTCATATTTGGTGCTACTCTCACTTCATGTGGAGGTTATTTCATTAGATGACACAACAGTGTATGATCAGACTTGATAGAATTTGTTAAAACACATTAGAGAAGAAAAGCCACATGCTAGATATGAAACTAGACAATGTCTTTAACACGCTAATTATTCATATTCCCTCAGTAGGATGCTACCCCTATACTTCTTGTCATACCTACAGAATTTACAGAGATGGAAAAGGTGCACAATGGCAAGAATCTTGCCTTCATTTTCAAAAGGAGTGGAGTGAGGAATCATGCCAGTAAATGGATTCCAATTTTCTTTCTTTTTATTTGCTCTTTTTTTTCTTTAATACATTGTTGTTTAATTTACATTTCAATTCCCATCCTCCTCCTTCCCCTCCTCCAAATATCACCCTCCCACCTCTTCTCCCATACCACCCCATCGACTACCAATCCACTTTGGCATATCAAACCACATCAGTACTGAATGTATCCTCCTCCATCAAGGCAAGATAAGGCAGCTCTGCTAAGAAAATGAGCTCCAAAGTCAGGAATAAGCCACATTCCAATTGGTAGGGGATCCACTTGAGGACCAAGAGGCCTGTCAGCTTCATATATGCAATGGGCTTAGGACCAATCCTTGCAAGCTCTTTGCTGGTGGTTCAATATTTTTGAGCCCCCATTGGGGGGGGGGTTAATTGCATATGCTGGAGTTCTTGTGATGTCCTTGATTGCTTTCTCTTCCTCAAACCTTCCCCTAACTTTTTCTCAAGACACCATGATTTTTGCCTAATATTTGGCTGTGGATCGTTGCATCTCTTTCCATTTTCTGCTGGATAAGACTTCTCGGATGGCAGTAATGTTGGGTTCTTTTGCAGGTCCCTCTCTCCCTCTACTTCCAACATCTATTTTATCTCTCAGACTGATGCAAACATCATCCCTTGAGCCCTCCTTGATACTTAGCTTCTTTGGATCTGTGGATTGAAGCATGGTGATCCTGTACGTATGATCTAATATCCACTTATGAGTGAGTAAATTCTCTGGTTTTTTGGTCTGTGTTAGCTCACTTAGGATGGTCTTTTCTGGTTCCATTCATTTGCCTGCAAATTTCATGATATTCTTGTTTCTGACACCAGAGTAGTATTCCATTTTGTAGATGTACCACAATTTCTTTATCCATTCCTCGGTTATGATATTAACAGAGTTGAGGAAATGTCCTTGTGATTTTGTGATGCGTATTTAAAGTACATGCACAGGAATGGTAGAGCTGGGTCTTGATGTAGCACCATTTCCAATTTTCTTATAAGATGCCATACTGATTTCCACAGTGGTTGTATAAGTTTGCACTTCCACCAGCAATGGAGGAGTGTTCCCTTTCTCCACATCCTCACCAGTATGTGAAGATCACTTGAGTTTTTGAAGTTAGCCATTCTAACAGGTATAAGATGGAATCTCATAGTTGTTTTGATTTGCATTTCCCTTATGACTAAGGATGTTGAGCATTTATTTAAGTGCTTCTCAGCCATTAGAGTTTCCTCTGTAGTGATTTCTCGATTTAACTCTGAACCCCATATTTTTAATGGGATAATTTGGTTTGTTGGTGTTTCATTTCTTGATTTCTTTATATATTTTGGATATTAGCCCTCAGTCAGATGTCTAGATGATGAAGATCTTTTCCCAATCCATAGGCTCCCATTTTGTTCTAATGACCGAGTCCTTAGCCTTACAGAAGATTTTCAGTTTTATTAGGTCCTGTTTATTAATTTTTGATCTTGGTACTTGAGCTACGGTGTTCTGTTCAGGAAGTTGTCCCTTGTGCCAATAAGCTCAAGGCTATACCCCACTTTCTCTTCTATTAGGTTTAGTGTATCCGGTTATGTTGTAGTCTTGGATCCACTTAGACTTAAGTCTTCTTCGGGTGATAAACATGAATCTATTTGCATTCTTCTACATGTAGACATCCAGTAAGACCAGCACCATTTGTTGAAGATACTGTCTTTTTTCTCTTGTATGGTTCAGTCATCTTTGTAAAAAATCAAGTGCCTGTAGGTGTTTAGGTTTATTTCTGGGTCTTTGATTCAATTCCATTGGTCAATCTGTCTGTTTTCAAACTGTTGTTTGATGAGAAGGTAGCAGAGCTTTCTGGTTCCTAGCAATCTATCACTCACAGAGATTTTGGGCTTTCCCCTGGGTAATGGTTTCATAAACTTTGTTGGTTCATATAATTTCATAAACTTTGTTGGTCTCACCTGGAAAGAAAAGGATTCTTCAAAATGTCTTATAGTCAAGAATATTCCCTAACATTTCTGAATTCCTGAACAGTCACAAAATTTTAACTAAGATTTGGTTACAGGTTTGTAATACAATTCAGAAATTTATTTGGCTCTTCTTTTCAGAGAGGTTAGCCACAAGTAGTAACAATTGCAGTTACCTTTGATTGTTGGGATTTACCTCCTGATTGGCATAACTCTAAATATCATTTAATGTATATACCAATTTTATACATGTTTAGTCCTGTAGAGTCTTCCTTTGTGAATTTTGTGAAACAGAAGCATTTATTTATTTATTTACTTACTTACTTATGTTGGGGATATATATAAGCCTCAGAGCAACTGTGGATGTCAGAGGATAATTTGTTAGAGTAATATTTATCTTCCTACTATGTGTGTTTTTTGGATCAAATTTTGATCATCAAGACTTGACAGCAAGTACATTTATCTGGTGAACCATCTTGTGGGCCACAGAAATATTTTCCTTCTCATGATACGTGAAACAATACTGTTATACCTTTCAGTTGGTAATGGAATCTAGAATCATTTAAATTCTGTTTCGAACAGGAGATACTAATTTTTTTCTTTCATAAGTAAATGATAAATAATAGTTATGGTTTTGAATCTTAGAAATTTTGGCATGAATAGCTTTTTTGTTGTTTTTGCTGTTTTCCTACAGTTATACCTGACAATTTAATTTTTCTAAGCTTATTTTCTTTTCTTAACCCCTTATTCTTGTCTATGACACTAAAATAATATTACTAGCAACCTAAACTCACATTTCCCATTTTCCTATTTAAAATATAGTCTCCCTTTTAAATAATTACAGGGACATTTTTCAAATATTAAGTATCGGCAAAAGCTTTGTGATTTGTGTAAACTCTAATATTCTTCTTCTTTTAACCTTATCGATTTAAAATATTTTTTCTAAAGTATTTAACTTGTCCTTATCAGTGTGTTCAAAAATAAATAAAATAAAATATATAAAATCAACATATGTTAGTGTGTTTCCAATTAAAATTGATAATGTGTTGTAAAGTAGTGAGGATTGTTGAAGTAGCTACGCGCACACACACACACACACACACACACACACAATTTTATTAGGCTAACATATTGTCATATTAGGAGAGATATATTTACTTAGTCATTATTGTGCCTTCCAGGTGAGGGAAATGAAAATTATTTGCTATTTACAAGCCTTTAAGATTCATGCATCTCTGTAAATTCCTAAATGATTACTATCAACCTTTCATTGCAATCATCACTATTCAATTTAATGGCCATTTGAGTTTTTTTCCTATACATTTCTCAAAAGATTGACATATTTTACCTCTGATCAATATTCCTATCCTCTAGTATAGTTTAGTGTGGTTCTGTTTCTCTCTGGCATGCCTGCACACCACCAGGCACTGGACTGTGAGAGACAAAGCACACAGCTGTGGATTTGCTTCTTCTCTTAAGATGTCCCCGGTTCCTGCCATTACACTGTGCTGGCACAGACTGAGGTGGAGTGGTGCCAGCTGCTGTTTCAGATTCCATTGCTCCTCTAGAGTCGTCTGGTATGGAGAGAACAGGGCTAGGTCCGGAACAGGTGAGGTAATATAGGACTTCCAGTCCAGCACTGGAGGGTCAAGGTCAGAGAAAGTTCTCCAATGAATAAAACAGTTCAGATGGTATGAGTGAATCAATTTCATTATCTTGTGGGAAGTGGGAAGGGATTTGGGGAATGAATGCATTCTATTGGCTGATAATGAGATGCTGGCAATGCTTTCTTTACATAAGGAAGGATCCCAGCTTCTGGGTTCAAGAATATCCACCTGTGATCTCCTGGTGGATAAATACACTTTAGAAATTCATTTCCTGAATGAACTGAAATGATGATGGAATCTGAGAAATTCAAGGACATATCAACTCAAAATTGAAAAATGATTAAAGGTAATAATCACTTTTTAAACTACAATTCCAAAAAGAAATGTGTGTACATATGTGTAGGTGCATTGATATTCCACTAAATGCAATCTACTTCATCCAAATTTGAATCCATTTTCTCTATTTCAGAAAGCTAGTCATATTTACACAGCTTTCTGTGTGATGATCACAACCCTTATATAATCAGGAACTCAGTGAACTCAGTTTCATGGAAAACTGAATACTAGCAATGATGGAGATGGAGTAACATGTTTTTTTTTAATAACTAAAATTTAACGATAATGATTAGAACAAGTAGAATTTACTCCCAGTATGCTTAATCATATATTCATATTACAATTGCATATTGCACATTTGTGTAATTAAATATTTTCAATTTTTTAAGTCAAAAAAGTTAGTAATGCTGACAACACTGGCTTTGAATATGGGGAAAAATGTAGACAAGGGGCACAAAAGGTGTCCTCAGGCCTCTGACAATTTGAATGAATTTATTTTGCAAGTGGTTAGATAGGAGTGTTTATTTTATAAAATTAGAATGAGTGTACTTAATTTTTATAATTTCTAGTAGTTATAGTGCAACTATAATATTTGTCTGAAAACTATTTAAGCAATGATTCTAAATGGGGAAAATAGTACATTCATTAATCTAACCTTACGAAGGAGCATGGACATTCCACAAAGAAAGCTGTAGGTAATGAGCCAATGGTGCAGGTTAGATGACAGTAATATGAATTTCAGCCTTGGAGTATCAATCCTGAGCCATGAAATCTAGGGAATGAACCTTTTAGTATATGTGTACCATGCTGACTTGTTAGATAGGGAAACAGATTGTTGAAATGATGTCTATATTTATCTTGGCTAATAAAAAAAAAAAGCAATTTCAATTTCACTTTACAGACACTTATTTTTGTCAGTGAAGTTAATTGAAAAAGCTAATATAAAACTCCTTCTTCACACTTAATATTATTTTTTCCTATGATATTAAATTTGAAAGTGTCACCAGAAAAAAATTTATTAATATTGTTTATAGAATTTTAAAAGATATAATTATTGACAGTTAATAAAAATAAATTATTCAGTACTTATATTGTTAAAAACTTAGAATATTCCTTTTATTACTTGTATTTACTGCAAAAACAGAAAGCAAAGAGATTAATTACAATGTATATTCTTCAAAAATTGTCTTCGCAAAAAATCAGAATATTTCATTAGCTATTATATTTGCAGAAGTAGGATAAAGGTATCAATATAATTTTATTGACTTTTTATTTAATATGTTCTATCATAACTGTTTTTCCGGTCAAACAAACTGTACCAATATAACTTCACATCAACTTCATTGACCTTACGTCAGTTCTGCTCACAGTATACTTTTTCACACTTTAAGCAATCATGATCACACATGATATATAGCAATAGTTTACTCAAACATATCAATAGCTTCCTTCTCATTAAGCACAAATTTCACAAGCTTTGGTATGCCAGTGCTCTGTGACTACTTTGTTCACTATTCAGCACACTAATGTTATCTGAATACTTTCTTCCTTAGTTCCCAGGCCTACATACCTCTGACACCTTGTTTCCTCACACAAGTCAAGCAAACATCCACACTTAGACTCTACCTTTTACTTAATACCAAACTGTACATCAAAACCAAGCAAAACAAAACATTAAAATAAAAGAGAAGAAATAAACCCTGATTCATACATATGCTAAAAAATGCACACGGTGGAGACTTCAGAGCATGTCAGTAACAGAGAGGGAAATGTTCCTCCATAACTAATATTGTTTAGGCTTATTTGAAGGAAGGATAAAGGTAATTGCTCTGAAGCAGATAATTGAGGAAGACTGAGCAGTCCGTGAACATGAACGTGTGTTTCAGCCAAAGTACACAGAACAAGAAGAGCATGAAAAGTATATTAAAGTAGAATTAATGAAAGCTTGAGTGTTACATAATCCTTCATAGTACATGAGAGCTATTACTTTAGTTATTACAATTGTATTGCCCCAGATTTCATTCTTAAAATCATGGCATTTTCCAAATATATATACAAAATATGGTTGAAAAGATTTCATATACGAAAGACAAAATATGATGAAAAAGATTTTTTTATACAATTATCACTCTTCAGGAATTGGCATGACACCTATCAATCATTATCAACAGATTCAATCAGAAATGAATACAAATGTGTTATTTTTGTAAACATTTATTTATTTTCATTTGGTGGGCATGGAAATTTTGCTAGTACATTTGTCTATGAAGTATATATACTTGATGCCTATGGAAGTCAGGAAAGAGCATCAGTCAACCTGGATCTGGAGTTGGATAAACTTGTGAGCCACCATGTTGGTGTCTGCCATGTTGGACATTGATCCCTGGACTTCTGTAAGAGCAGTGACTCATCCTTATCTCTGATCCATTTTTTAATACATAGCTATATGTTCTAAAAAACTCTCAGTGTTTTTCCTCAACACAACAATTTTATCATGCTGCTGTTTTCAAAATTATAGATTATGTTTTATTTAAGATTTAATTTCTACAAACTTGTTGAAAAATATTTAATACAGGACAATTGCTTGTGGAATTCTTTATATTTCTATGAAGGGCTAGAGTCCTGTCACATAAAATTAATATGCCTGAATAGTTCAAGAATTCTTGATTCTACTTCTCTCAGCAACATTTTCTCTTTAGATGCTATTATTATTATGTAGGAGATTCTTATTCTCTTACCTGGCCAAGTACAGGTACCTTTGCCTATCTCTCCAAGAAATAAATGGCTGCATTTCATAATAGTGAATGGGTTTAGAATAATAACTGAATCATTCCCCACTTGTCGTTCCTCCAAGCAAACTCTTCTATATACTTCTCCTTGCTATCTTTCAAATTCATAACTCTTATTTTACAATATTTGTTCTTATGCACTCCCCCATATATTTATGTGTGTGTGTGTTTAGGAATATATACAATTATATTTAATATTCACATACTCCTAAATATATAAATGCAACCTATTAAATTTGCATAATGGTATGGTATGCACCTGCAAATATTTATTTGATATGCAATTGTTCAGGTAAATGCCTTATCAGTCTTTGATAATATTTGTATTAACTCAGTGTCACCTTTGTATAGGTTAGTTTACCTATTTCAAGAATTCAATGTTTTACTAGTTCACTAGGATTTGACCATTTCGTGGCTTACCATTTGATCTTATATAATCAGTTGATGTGGTTTTCCAAGAAGAATTTTTTTCCAGTTCTCAGCATTCCTTAGATGTCTGTAGTTCTTTTTGTTACTTTGAGGCCTTGTGATCTTACCTCTGTTCACATTAGTATTTGTATGGTTGTTGGTTTTATGTTTTGAGTTTAGACAGGTGTTTGGAGAGAATTTATGGATGTAGCTCTGCCTCTTACATTCTTTCTGGCCCTTTTCTGCAATGACCCCTTAATCCTAGACCAAGCAGTAGTATTGTAGATATATCCACCGGGACTGGGATCCACTACTCTTCATTTTCATTGGAGTTATTTTCTGTAACATTTTCTGTCTGCTACAAATATAGTTTTCTTTTATGAGAGTTAATAACTGCACTTACCTGTGATATTTTCAAAACCCTATGGTTAGTATTAGATATTTACAGAATTCATACATATTTTTATTTACTAAGTATTCAATAGGTAATGCACTCTTCATTTTCTATAATAATATAATATATTCCTTGTAGATATAATAAGTAGCTCTATGCAGCTATCAGTTTTATAAATGTATTAAATATGCATTTTAAAATTTGGAAATATTCTCCATTATAAAAATGAAGGTATATTAAATTCATAAATTATAAATAAATGCTCATATTAAGTTATCTGAAGAAAGCAAGAGAAAAATATATTGAACAATAATTAACCATCTTCTAAATTATAAAATAAAATTATAATAAGTGGGAATTTTTATTAGAATATTATAATCATACTTGTAATTGCATTATAAATTTATCAGTGTGAAAAAGACAACTTCAATGCTGTAAAAAATATATGTAGTTTTAAAAAAATTTTATACTATAAATATTGTTTTATATTATTTCTGTTTAAAATGTGCAAATATTTTATATGACATGTCTTAAATTAAAAAAAAAAAACAGATAGAAGGGAGAGGGAGGAGAGGTTAAGAGGATTGGACAGGGAGAGGGAGGAGATAGGAAACTGTGAGATGTAACTTGAAGAAATAAATGTTGAAAAATATTTAATTTTTATATAAATTATAAGTAAAATTAAATATAAATATAATTACATATAATTTATATGTAAATATATAATATAATTACATATAAATCAAATGTCTACATTTTCTACACTGTTTTTGTTTATGTAAACAAATTTTATATCCTTTGCTTCATCCATTTATATAACCTATTTTTAAAGAGTTAATTTTTTTTGCATGTAATATAACATAACAATATCAGAAACAGTTTGCTGCCTCCATAAAATTTGAAAAATTAGCATCTTTTACTATGTTTTACTTCTTCTTAGGCAAATTTATGTGAAAAAACATGTGAGTTAAGATGTAATTCCTTTCTGATTTGGACTTTTGTGTATATGATGACAATTATGGATATATTCTGATCTCAAAGCTATTGTGGTATAAAAGCGCAGGCATTATCTTTCAAGAAACAACAATGCATTTCCTCACAGAAAAAATAAAATTGTTTTGTACAAATGACTGTAATTATACCCACTGATAACTTGGAATTTAGAGGTATAACCATGAATTATAATATCCTTAAAGATAAAGAAAAGCTGTTTGGGGGGGGCAGGTGTGAATAAAGTGACTTGTTTGGTGTTTTTGTTTGTTTGTTAGTTTTTTTTGTTTTTGTTTTTTACTTTCCTCAAATGTTATTATTGTGAACAAGTTGGCATGTAGAGTTTCTTCATACAAAATGGAATCATCCCTACACCACCTGGCTGAGAAACAGTGGACAGACTGTGGGAAATAATGGAAACACAAAGTGAATGAACAGCTTCTCTGGGAAATACCCTCCCAGAGACAATCCAATGACATGAAATAAATGGGTCTATGTTTTTGTTGTTATTGCTTGTGATGGTGATATTATTTTGTGTTTGTTTGTTTGTTTTGTTTTTTCTTACAGGGATGAGGTTTTGGTTGCAAGCATATATAATGAAGGCAAGAAGATAACATCAGGTGCCATTCCTCAGAAATTACTTTTTCTTTTTTTTTTTTTTTTTTTTTGAAACATCTCTCACTGTCCTGTAGCATGACAAGACTAGTTTAACTCACACATGAGACTCAAAGTCAGTCTTGTCTCTGTCTTACTAGTTCTTGGAATGCTAATCCTCTGGCTTTTATGTCAAGCACATTAACAACTGAGCAAATTTGACTTCCAAATCAACCTTGTTTTTAAGAACATTTACTTAACAATTTTGAACATTAATACCAATGCTGACTTTAAGACTAGAATTATATAGGAACTGCCTTTCTCTACCAGTCAGCATTTGTCAGCTCCTCAGGCATGAAACGTACTGATGGACATTCTTTCATAATTATTTGCATTAATTATTCCTTCCTAATGACTCTGTAATTTCTTTCCATTGTTCTCTAGGTTTACCAAAGCCACCCTGCTCTATGCATATCTCACATGCATTCCAGATTACTCTGTATCTCCAAATAAAAACTCATTGGAAATGTGTCCCTGCATTTGTGACTTAATGAGCTGTTTATGAATTCTTTCAAAGGAAATACATTCAGCACTTATATATCCAGTGATAGGATTTCCTTTCCAGGTTTCTATTTGCATTGTATACATTAAGGTTAATTGAATCTATAATTATATACTCTATATAAATCTAAGGTCAGAACACAAATAAAAAAGGCAATTTCTCTATGAATCTGAAAACCAATATGGAAAAAAGTTCAAGTATCGCTGCAACTGCTAACCTTGGTTATCAACTTGACTGGGTCTGGAGTCAACTGAAGCTCAAGTAGAGGAAAACTCCTGCGCGGGATTTTCTTGTACATTATTTAAGTTACAAATTCTCACACTAAGTGTGCGTGCCATTGTTGCATTGGAAGCCCATGTAAAGGGACTCTGAAGAAGGAAACTTTACTTTCTGCCTGCTTGCCTTCACTGTGGCTATGAAGTTCATTTATTCTGTTGCTGCAGCATTCCTTCTTTGATTTTATAATCAGTTTCTTTGGGCTTTCCAGGAAGAATGAAAGCTACAAGTTCTCCAGGAATAGTCTAGGCCATCAGTACCAGATTGACATCCAGTTTGTTGTTGTTTGGTTTTTAGGATGCACAACTGCTAAAGACTCAGTGTACTCAGTGTTGACATGACCATTGTTGGACTATTCTGATCATATCTTACACGCAATAAATCCCCATATATTTATGTACATTCTCAGTCCATCTGTTTTATTCATTTAGAGGACCCTGACTAATATAACAAGTATTTAATTTTTTTTGAAGAAATAGATTCCCTTGCTTAAATGATTTTAAAGTTTTTTAACCTTGAGTTTTCTTCTGAATTGGTGACCTGTTTGTTTGTTTTTTGATATTTTACATATAACTACCAACACCTTTAATTGACTTCATGACAATAAAGAGAATTATGGTTTAATAAATTCCCAAGAACTTGATCATTCTTCTAAGATGAGAACCTAATACATTGCACATGTTAAAGTACTTGTTTATTTTATTTTTTTAAAATACTTTATTTTTTTTTCTTCAAGTTACATCTCAGTCACAAACCCCTCCCTATTCCCCCTTCCTAACCCGCCCTTCCACCCTCTTCCCCCCAGAAGTTTCCCCTTTCAGTCCAACAGATGGTTCCTTCTCTTATAACAGTAAATATTATACAAAACAACAGATATAAATATGCCACATTTATGAGAGTTAAATGGCCCAGTATACCTTTCCAATGTCCAGTTTATACATATTTGGCCCCTGACTTTAACATTCTACTATCTAACCATCTCCATGAGTTTAAAGGTCTATACCTGACTCAACATTCATACTAACTTGCAACACACTTTTAAGAGTATCTTCTTAGATCTATAACACCCTCTTGATTCCTAAACAACTCAAAATTTAACTATGAAACTCTAGCTGTCTATTCTTCAACCACCTCAGAGACCTGAAAGGGATAAATATATCTGCTTATATAGGAAGTGCAGGGCCTGCAGTTTCCAAAACTAAGAAAGGACATACCAATGACTGCCTGGACAGTTCCCATTTTCTCTCCAAACATTCCTGCATCAGTCTTCAGCCTTTGGGTCCTGTTTCTATGACAGACATTTGTTGTAGAGCAGGGATTATGAAGGACTTACCTACCCTGTCTTGGCAGACTTAGGCTGTCGACTTCCCTGCTACCAAGTTTTGTCCTTTTTGGAAAGCATTCTGTCTGCAGTTGGTGCAAGGGGTTTTTTCATGCCAAGAGATAGGCTTGCCACTAATTCAACCATCTTACAGTGGAGATTCTTCGATGCTTATCTTCTACTTGGAATAGAATAGGGGGTGCTGTCAGTCGCTGATATGTCTCAATATCAAAAAAAAAGAAAATCTTAATTTAAGATAACATCTTTGAATGCCATATTCTGCAGATGTCTTGGGGTTTTTGAAGATGCCCTATCCATCTCTTGTATTTAGATAAGCAAATGTTGCTTGTCTCTTAGCAACTTGATTACTGGGTAGTTTAGAGAATATCTGTGATAGACTGTCATAGTAGCTAACAAAGTGACATGTTTGCATGACTAGGAGTTTGTTTTACTTAACTATCCTAGACCGTTTTAGACGGTTGGTATCAAGAGGCCAGAGCTTCACATTTTATTTTTAAGTATCTCTAGGTATGATACCATTAGGAAGCGTTACATTTAATTTTGTATCAATATACAAAGATCTATTCAATTGTGGTTAAATATACTCTTAATTATGCATCAATATACAAAGATCAATACCTTTGTAGCCCAAAACAATCTTAATATTACGTCCATATACAAGGGTCAATACCATTGTGGCCAACTATAATCTTAATTTTGCATCAATATACAAAGATCAATACCGATGTAATCCAATACAATCTTATTTTTGCACAATAAACAATGGTCAATACCACTTTAGCCAAATAAACTACTAATTTTGTATCAATATACAAAGGTATAAGGGCATATTCAATAATCTGCCCCTTCTTCTTGGACCTTCCTGTGCTATGTCTATATCTCATTTTTCTCAAGCCTATGCACTCCTACATAGGAGAGGAAGAAGGATACATAAAAGGAAAAGTAGGAAGTCCCTGGGGTTAACCTCCAAAACCCATTAAACAGGACCATTTCTCTCTTCCCTTAAATATCAGAGTTTTCAGTTATCCTTCAAATTACCAAAAAGAAGGGCAGGGAAAGACCTTCCCCACCCTCTGGGCATGGGACGTCGCTCTCTTAAAGTGAATTCCTGCTGATTTGGGTAGTAGTAGTCCTGTTTGGGGCCCGAACCCAAATGGAAAAAATGGTTAAAAATGTTAGTACACTCCTTTTATGTTCAGTCCTTCTGTTCTCAGCTGTTTAGATAACCTAAGGAGTTTGTAGGCAGAAGCTGATCTTGCAGGCTTCACTGAGGTTCTGGCCGGTGCATTGTGTAGAGCTGAACGGTCCCAACGACATTGGATTGCAGTGGTTGCAGGCCCCCGATGGAGACAGCTATTGAGGAAGTCTGCCAGGCAGAATCAACTGGGTCACTCGTCCTCCTTGGTGCCTGATTCTGCTCTCTGCTGAGGTTTCTGCTGTCCAGCCGTCCCCGGGCTCCCCTAATGGACCCTTCGATTCTCCTGGAAAGATAAGAACAGAGCCTTGCCCCATTCCCAACCCTGGGACAATTGCCCTCTTTTTTTTGGGGGGGGGGGCTAGGTAGTACTTTTCCTGAAGCAAATTTGGCCTTCCAACAACATACAAAGCATTATCTTTCAATCCGGGTTAAAGTAGAAATCATTCTGTCACCTTGGAGTTAAACCAACAAAGGAAGAATCCCTAAGGGCTGAGAGACACCTGAAGAAATGTTCAACATCCTTAATCAGAGAAATGCAACTCAAGACAACCCTGAGATTCCACCTAACACCTGTTAGAATGGCTAAGATAAAGAGCTCAAATGATAGCACATGCTGGCGAGGGTGTGGAGAAAGGGGAAGCCTATTCCACTGCTGGTGGGAGTGCAGGCTTGTGCAACCACTATGGAGGTCTGTCTGGTGATATCTTAGAAATCTAGGAATAACCTTGCCTCAGGGCCCGGCCATACCACTTCTGGGTATACACCCAAAGGACCTCTCACGGAGACATAGGGAAGTCTCCTCATCTATGTTCATAGCAGCCTTATTTGTAATAGCTAGAAATTGGAAACAACCCAGATGTCCCTTAACTGAAGAATGGATTAAAAAACTGTGGTACATCTATACAATGGAATATTACTCAGCTATCGGAAACAATGAAATCATGCTATTTGCAACCAAATGGATGGATCTAGAGAAGCTCATCCTGAGTGAGCTAACCCAGTCTCAGAAGGATGCACATGGCATCTATTCACTTATAGTAGGATTTTAGTTATATCGTATAGGATATCTGTACTACAACCAACACACAAAAAGGAACATGGACATAATTTTTTTTTATCTTTTTCTTTTTCCTTCTCCTTTTTTTCTTTTTTCTTTTTCCTTTTCCCTTCTCTTTTTCCTTTCTTTTTTTGTTGATATTCTTTGTGTTTGTGGGTTTGTGTGTTTGTTGGTCTTTTTTTTTTTAGTATTCCCCCAGTAGCAAGGAGAGACCTTTCACTGGCAGTACTGCCTCGTAGGCCCCAGGTGAATGAAGAGGCTCTTGGCCCTCATATGACTCCTGATCTGTGGTGAGAGACTGTAGGCAGGGACACTCCACCCCAGAGGAACAAGACAGAAGGGTCAGGGGGTAGAGCATGGGAGGGTGGGGCTGAGAATTGGGAAAAGAGGACAATATGATAAGGATATAACCTGAAGCAACAAACAAATAAATTTATTAACTAAAAAAAAAAAA